>CM033642.1:84171562-84561350 GCA_019512145.1 Engystomops pustulosus | reverse complement strand
GGAGGTCTCATACTTCAGAGGGCTGAATTCTGGCTCTGTGACACATAGACCTCACTTCTGTTTTCCTAAGAAAGAAGAGAGTCCCCTCTTTTAGAAGAATCTAAAATTGATATTCTCCTTTAAAACTGAATATCTTTGGATCCCTGGCACTAGAAACAAAATTACAAGATTCATTTGAAAGAAGAGATTTATCCCTTTAAGGGGGCCCTGGGCAATGCCCACTTTGCCTACCATAGCGCGGCCCTGGCACGAGCTCACCCTGAGCTGGTGCTCGTATATGCATCTTACACCTACCACTGCAAGTGGTAGGTTTCCTTTAACAGGTGAATGAGATTTGTGGAACAGGTTTACCCTTCAAAATCAAATTCACCCATTCAGTTCATGTCTTTTCACCTGTTAATTGACCAAAACTGCACCCAAAACCACCTCAAAAACGATTGAGATGCCAGTTTTAACTGAAACGTGGACTGAACCCTCAGGCCGCGGTCACACGTACCGCTAGGGTGCGTCATTAACGCGACGCCTAGCGCACAGGGGGAGGTCTCTGCCCGAACGCACATGCGTTTCCAGGGAAACGAATGACGATTGTTAAGCCGATCGCATGCGTTTCTCTGGAAACGCGTGCGTTCGGGCCGAGGACCTCCCTGTGGCTAGCATCGCGGTTATGAACTGACGCCTAGCGGTACGTGTGACCGCGGCCTCAAAGTGATGCGATGCAGTTTAACTGAACATGTTACCACACCCATTAGTCAGTAAAAAGTGTTCGGAGTATTCAAATCAAGCAAATGATAAGGGTACCCAGACTTTTGCACCTGTCAAATTTTTTTAATGCATATTGCAGTTTTTGTAAGTCCAATAAACCTCATTCCATCCTGAAATATTACTTGTCCATCCGTTATAGATATATCAACTGAATAGCTGTTGCAAAAACCCAAATTTTGGATAACTAAAAATGATTAAGATTAATAGGGGTGCCAAACTTTTTCATTATATGATTATACTTTCATATGATATTATAATGCAAATGCTTAGGGAAAGCAGAAAGGCAGATTTTTTCACTGGGAAGTGTAATGGGCTTCTGTAACCTTGTTTAGTGAAAAAGAGCATCCCTGGGACAGGTTTCTCTTTAAAAACATTGCTTTTTTTAGACACAAAAAATTAAAAAACATAAATGGCACCAATAGACTCTGTCAGAGTCTGTCTATGAAACCAATGTTTTTTTGCTTTATTTTAGCACCAAAATGAATAGTTTTAAACTCTCTTTAAACCAATATATGCTGGATGCTGGATTTTTTCTATAAAAAATACACTGTGCAGGAGCATCCCCCTCCCATACTGTAAGATTACAGCAGGCAATGGGCAAGTGCGATAGAGCAAAGGGGAGGGGGAAGTGCTATGCACAGTGTAGCAGCCTGTGAGGCGTGTTCACCAATGTTTTGCATCTTTCATTGCGTTTTTGATGCAATAAAAGACCAGTTGCAAACCATTTTACAATCCTAATCAGATGAAAGCAAGTCTTCGCACCCTTGAAAAATGCATAAAAGTTGGGATTGTATAAAAAAAAATTAAGGGTCACTGCTTCCCAGCAAAACGAATGAGAAAACACCAATGCAATTAGAAGTGCGTGTGCTTTTTAAAACCGCAACATAGAGAAAGTAGGGCACAAACCATTATGTTAATAAGCAGGAAGGGGAGAGTCTTTTATATGTGCAAAAAGCACTACATTGTGTGAAGATGGCCAAATCTGCAAAACAGAGGGACTCTGGTAACACTCTAGAGCCCTTTTGGCTCAGTATTATTTAAAAGTGGATTTTAGATCAATGAGGCATGGGTAACAACCGTCACGGGTGCCTGTGGATGTAGTTTAAGGAAGGCTTCATCTGATGGAGTTTTAGTAGATGAATCTTTTAAAGTGTGGGTAGCGTTCACAGTATTGAGTTACAATAGAAAGTGCTTTGAGGAATCGCACTGGCCGCCTTAGCCAGGAGCAGCATGGAGGCAGCAGCCGCATAGTGACAGGCGCTCGGCTTCCCCGCTCTGGGTGTGCAGGGAGGGGAGGAAGGGATGGACACCAGGAGGCAGTGGAGAAGTGGAAGGGAGGAGCGGAGGAGGCCAGCGAGCAGTGTCAATACATAGGCTGTCTTGTGTGTGGTGTGGATGGTGTCTCTGCTGGGAGGAAAGGCTAGGCGGCTTGGTCTGCTCTGTGTCGGCGGCCGGGCGGTCTGTGCTCGCGGCATGTGTATGGGCAGCGCTCTGGACTGAAGAGGACGTGTGATAGATGGCTGGAGCAGGTGAGGGCAGGGGAGAGCTACAGGGAGGTGAGACGACTATTCATTCCGTAGCGAAGGCCATGTACCAGCACATGCGGGCATGCTACAATCTGTGCTCTTGCCATTCTGTGTGTGTGGCGGTCAGTGGTGGAGCGTGTCACGTCAGGAGCGCGTCCCTCCTCAACTGCAGCCGTACTGAAATTTGGGCCAAGGCAACCTGAGGACAAGCGTGTCGGGACACGTCTGGTGACGTCATCGCGGCTCCTCAGTGACTAGGTGACAGGACCAGGGACTGGCTGTGACAAAATAGTCATAATAGTCCTTTCTATCCTTGGCCCTGGAATTGAATGAATGAAGGTCATCAGTTTTTGTTCTTGCAACCATATAAAGCTTTTCACCCGTGTGGAGACGTATGTGCACACAGAATAAATAATTTGAAGACGCTTGTACTCTGCACTAAGGACTCGATTAAGTAATTCCAATTTTTGCACACAGTGAGTACATTTGTGAGTTGGATATGTTCACATTTAGTTTTGCTTTCTGTTATTAGTACACGTTTGGAATACAGATTAGCTAATTGATTTGGAAGAGGTGTTATTTCATCCAAATTTCGAATTCCCTGGACAATCGTAGCCATGGTTAGCTGCAGTAGTTTGCCGGACTGGCTGTTCGGCCGCCAATCTGGCATTATGTCCAGGGTCAGATAGCTGAACCCACAGCCGTAACGACTTACTATTCTCTAGGAGGAAGGTGTGACACGAGGTAGATGACTGGTCATACAATGGTCCACCCATTCTATAGGGCAATAATGGCAAAACCCCTTGATGCTCTGCTCTGTCACAGGCTCCAATGTATAGGCACCAGGAGACACCAATACAGTCAGATAGAAGGAGAAGAAGTTTGGATTATCATTGTAGCTTTTATAGGGTCCCCGGCTGCTGAGATTGCTAAGAGGCCTTGAGTCCTGTCTGGCGATCTCTGCGTGGGTGATGGCAGGTGCCCATTATTTAAATAAATAATAATGCGCTTAATGACTAGCCATCAGCCATCTTTTATACGAGAGTGCCTGTAGCTTTGTATCTATGCCTGCAGGATATGAAGAAAGATTTGAAGTTACATGCAATAGGAAGTATAATAGCCTGCCGCTATGTTTCACACCTAATATTGAAAAGGTAAATTAATGTACTCGTAATTCATTAAATGATGTGATGTTTGAACAAGATTGTATAGAAAGTATTGGGCATGTAGAGGATTGCTGTGCTAGTGGTGTGTGCCTTCAGCAAAAAGAGTTGTAAGAGCATAAACATATATTTCTACACATCCCTTAATATATATTGTAGAATGCTCCCCTAAATAGTATTTCCGGTATATCTATAGGACCTTGAGCTTTAGTGTATGGCTATACAGGCAGTCCCCGACTTAAGAACATGACTTACAGACGACCCATAGTTACAAACGGAGCTCTGAATGTTGGTTATTACTGTACTTTGTGTACAGGTGACAATATCGTCTGTAACAGTTATCACATGTGTCTGAAGAAATGTTATTGTTAATCCTGATTCTTATGACAACCACAAAGTTTTAAAAATCAATTGTCACAGAGACCAAAAACATTTGGCTGGGGTTACAATTATACAGTATACAGTTCCGACTTACATACAAAATTCAAACAAGAAACAAACATACAGAACCTATCTTGTACGTAAACTGGGGGACTCCCTATACTTTATTCTAAAGATGTTAAAAATGCCAGGAAACTGTAACAAGAAAAAAAACTGTATGTGAGGTTATTCAAAAACATCTCAAACAGCCTGGGCTATGTGTGACATGGTGTGTTTGGAGGTTGTTATACATTCCATTTTGGGAGAAAACTGGCAACACCCCAAGATTCTTTTCTGTTCTTAATAATAGATGTGAAATGGAGGTACCAGTGATTCATTAAAGTCTAGACGGGCACAGGGGGGAGAGAAACTCTTAAACGGACGATGGGTAACGGAAAATCCCAGAAGAGTTCGGGTATGAATGACAGGCATGTTCACTTCGCAGTATTGTTTGTTCAATGAAAAAACACTTAAAAAAAGATATGAACACTATATAGACATAAGCCATGAAAGTATTTCTTTCAGGCTGCTGTTGTGGCTCCGGCGTTAACCCGACATTTTTACAAATACACTGCATACCACGTGTTTGACTCTAAACTTAGGGACCAGATATTCCATAAAAGTCAGTCTGGTGTTACATATCTAGGGATTAAGGGATGAAAGTCTTAGTTTAGCCCAGTGAGTGGCGTGTGTTTGTGAACATGTCAAGATGTTTCTGAGAAACGCGAGCAATGCAGAAAAAAACAACAGTGCTGCACAATCTTCTTGTCTTGACGGGGCACCTGGGATCCCAGCACAGCTGCACAAAGTATGATTGTCGACACTTCAGACGGCCGTCTGTTGCTAAAAGGCTTTAGTTACCTGGCAACACAGAGGGCCGTGGCAATTGAACACACAAAAGCAATCCAATCTTGTTTTTGAGGCGACAAGTTAAGAGGTTGTCTCCCCTGCCAGAGCTTTCTCGGTGCCTCACTGCAATACGATTGAGAAGTGGGCCACTGTTGCAAAGGTATGGTTTTGTCCATTTTGTGCCTCTTGGCTTTTGATGCAGAGTAGTGACAGGTGAGGTGGGCTCCACGCCCTCATTCCCGCAATATCTTTGCTTTTTTAGTAGGGGTAACATGTTAAGATATAGGGAAACAAAAAATAGCTAAAATGAAAAGAAAGCTTGCTATAAGAAAACGGGCATCAGATAGAGTAACTAAGTGGAATGTGTGGGATAAAGATTAACTTTTATAAAACCGCACAAATGGCAATGCGACTGAGGGACCAGGGGGGTGGACCTGGCAACAGGCAAGGTATTTTTGTTCTCAAACAAGCATCTAAGAATTGGCACAAAACTCTGTAAAAAGAATGAGTAAAAAAGTAAGTACAAAGAGCGGATAAGATGAAGAGGAGGGCTGATGAGTTTAGGCTATCATTTCAAGCATGCTGTTGATGTGGGGTATACTTCCACCGTCTTCACCAGGTTAGTGATAGATTGTTGTGAGAGGGTATTTTCAACCATCATTCTCACTGTCATGGCTATCCACCAGGACCGAGTGTTCCATTATATAGGGAGTGAATTTTGTCTGGCTGCTGTAAAGGAAGGGGGCACTACACTTTTGTCTGAAGAAAATAGGTAAGGTAAGCGGAATGTTTATTTAACATGATCTAATACTAATGAAATGTCCCTGGTACACCTCAGTTGAATAAGATATCCATTACACCCCTTCTTTCTTTCTTTATTTTGACAGCAAGGTCAGTCTAGAGCTGGGAGTGCTGAAGCATATATGGTTTATGTACATACTTGAACAGTTTGTGAAAAAGATGTAAGCGACATAATAATATTCACAGACATAACATTTTAGATTTAGCGCAGTGATGGCAATTATGGGACAAGCCCTCAAGTCTCCGGCTCACGACCCATATTGGCGCATGTGGTAGTATAGTAATTGACACACCTTAAGGGCGGACTTCCGGGTTTAGTATGTGGAACAGGATTGAAATATCTATGGCTAGGGGCATGGCCTGTTTTAAAATGACGTTTTTGCAAAAGAAAGATCTTACCCCTGTTTGTGCCGTCCATACAAGATTTTGGAGAGGTTAGGGGGGAATTTAGGACCCCTAGTTAAGGGAACATATGGGTTGACAGTAAGCCATAGTGTTTGGTTTCGTATCAGTTCTACGGGCTGCAGTTGCGAGACGTGAGAGGGCCACGAAGGGGAGGGGGAGAGCCCACGAATGGTGTGGAGACTGGTAGGAAGTAGGGTGAGGGGATACGAGGATGAGACCGGTTGAGACCGATGAGGACGACTAACCAGACAAACAGCACTCTCACCACAGGACCACAGGCCGCGGGGAAAGGGAGGGGAATTCAGGAAAGAAGTGACACGCAGACAGAAGGGAGGGCAAGGGGGAATGGGAACAAAAATTAGGACAGATGGACTAAGAAGGTTTTTAACTATTCCAACCCTAATATGTGGGAGGGGAAAGTAATACAGGAGTCATCTAGAAAGGTTAGCAGAAGGAAGTTGCACAAGAGTATCCTCAAATAGTTCAATCTGTCATGGGGACCTGGTCATGCTGAGTCTTTCAATGGTATCTGAACCCGGGTATAATACATCACTTGGCGGGTCATGTGCGGAAGGGTGGATTGTAATGCCTGATGGGCCCTGTTGCTCTTCCACCGGGGTAATCATCTGGGAAGCTACGACCGAAATTGAAGATGGGGGAGCGTGCATCGAGTGCACCTGGTTCGATTCCATCCTAGGGGAGATGCGGATCCAGATGTTGTCCTCTGCCCCTGTTCTGCGTCTCAGTTGATCTGAGAGTATGAAGATGGAACGGGTGCTCGGCAAGGATAGCAGAGTGATTGCCTGGGTTAGCCCGTAGGGTGGCTTCTGGCCTGAGATGCTGTTTAATTATTCCATCAGGACTGCATCTCAGCGCGTCGTAAGAGATTTCATGGCGGGACACATAGCATTCTTTATGCATGTATTTATGCATGCTAGGTCCACAGGCCCTCCAGGCTTAGGCAAGCAAGAACGACTGACGGCCATCATGCACCAAAAGACACGGGCTGTGTGGGATGATCTTGTGCCCTCAGGACCACGGGTGGTAGAGAGTGATGAGGAGGCATTCTCTCTCAGGGGACTGGAGTGGCCACAAACAAACCGTGGGGATAAGGCCGGGGAATGTAGATTTGAGTTGAGGTATCATCTATGAGATGGGCACCAACCTGGGTGATGAAAGTAGGGGCCCCGGGTCCTATTCGCTGTGGGATCTGCGACCGAATATAGGTTGCGGTTGCGGGATGATTATAGCTTTAAGACGTCCCAAAACATATGAGATGATCTGTGGTGCGGTAGGGGCCTGTACCTGGACGGGGACTCTAGCCTCGGACCCAAACAGGTCTTATGAGGGGATCGTCAAAGGCAGGAGAGGCTTCTGCGGCTAAGCCCTCCTGCAGTCCATCCTCCCGGTACCCAGGGGGATGGGCATGAGGTCTTCTCTAACAGCGGCCAGAAGCCCACTCAGGAGTGGCTGATGGATTCTGCAACACACCTGGATGGAGCGCCTGGGAAATGGTGATTGCGCAGGCAGGTGGAAAGAGCCGAAATTCTGTCGAGACATGGGTCGGAGGCCGGTTCCCTGGTGACCAGAGGGAAGCAATGACCTTGTAATTAGGTATGCAGCGGCCCGGGCCCTCCTCTGTCCCAAGCTCGACTGACGCTGCTCCCTGCTCGGGCGATATGGTCGGCTCTGCAGAAGTCAGGATACCTCCAGAGCTGCTACCTTGCCATGAGTGCAGGCATGGGTGCCGAGTAGGATATTTTCCCATATTACTTTCTTTATCACTTCCTTGTTGGATTTCTAGATCTCTGCTTGTGTCATTGTATTGGAAATCTTTTAGTTTTTACTCATAGTATACAAAAATTGACCCTGGTCACAAGGTGCACAGCCGTATTAACACACAGCTGTGATTACTGTCGGTGATATGACGAGCCATGCCCCGTGTGACCATGGTCAGAATTTCTGTCTCCACAGGAGTAAAAATAGAAACATTCTATAGCACGACAGCAGCAGAGCTCTAGAAAAATCCACAAGGAATTGACACAGAAGTATATCAGCAAAATGGTATATTTTTTCTCCATAAAAGGAATGACAATTTATATTACATGGCAAATATTCCCCTAAAGGTTAGCGGTTAGATTTCCTTTAAAAGGGAAACCGTCACCAATATTTCACAAATACAGGTAGTGACAGGTGCCTATAGAGTCTAGAAAACTATCTGACACCTGCTTGTCTCTAAAAAATATTCCCTGAGATTCCCAATATTGAACTTGATAGTTTTATCTGGAAAACTAAGCATGGCTACATGGAGTCCAGGTGGTCGTGGGCTCCCGGGCTGAATCACAGAAGCATCCTCCTATCTCTATCTCTGATGCTGCTATAATGTAATGACTAGGGTGAATCATTACAGGTCCTATAGCTTTTGTTGCATTAGGAAATGTACCTAAGCAATATGTCATGAAATACAGCATAGTGTATCACCATTGAATCATAGCAGCCTGCTATGGAGATGAGTTAGAAAGAAGTCCATGGAGGCTGCTGTGATTGTTTATGTGGTTCAGACTATATGTTACATGGGTAAAGTTTTCAATAGTAGCAAGGGACCTTTGATGCACCCGGTCACATGACATTAGGCCACGCCCCCCCGATCCCCTCACATGACTCGCTCCAAGGCAGAGATACCAGGCACGAAGATGAACTCTGATTTTATGGGGGGATCTGTAGGGAAACGCCTTTTAGCTACAAGCACGGAGGTCCGATAGTACTAGAGCTCTATAGAACCTGCCAAACATTGTATTTGTGAAAATAGTTTTGGGTGACGGGGTTCCCTTTAACAAAAGAAAAAAACTGTCAATGCCTCACACATACAACAAAGCACTCATAAAAGAATGTAAACAGAAAAATTTTATGTCAATTTTTCATCTGGTCAAGCAGGCCTATCAATCCATTGCTGACATCGTTCCCACTCTACAATTAGGTCTGCTCGTAAGCTAAATCTGACGGTCTGTGGTGTTTACTCGTAACATCAGTTTTAACGGTTATACCCGGAATGCAGTGGTACTCTCCGTTCTTCTCTTATGGTTGCACTGTCTATTTACGCTAGCGTTTATGTGGAAGTCGTCTCTTCTCTCAATCTTGTAGGATTGTGCCTGTTTTAAAACAAGATGGTTTGATTCACGTTGAACAGATATGTAATTGTACATTAGCAGAACATGCACATGCACAATACTCAACAGTATGTGATCACATCCATCTTTATCTTTTGAAATATCATTCAAAAAATCAGATTGAGGGATGGCAAATGTTAAAAGAAAATACTATTTTTTTTATTTTTAATTTTAGTTTTCATAACTGAAATTTGTGCCTATAAAATAAAAAACCATTTATTCGCCATACGTGTTGTCAATTTAGAAACTTTTTTGATTACAGGCAGTCCACGGGTACATACAAGATGGGTCTGAGGTGTGTTTTAAGTTGAATTTGTAGGTAGTCGAAACTGTATATTTATAATGAAGTTCACAGACATTTTTTTTCTTTTGCCCCCAGCTGACAAGGCGTTTCAAATTTTTGGTTGTGGTTTGTAATTGGACCAAGAATTATCAATAAAGCTAATTACAGACATCTTAAGATGATCATGCAGCTGGGACTATAGTAAAGCATCCAGAGAGATTTCACCAGAGGTCGTCACCGGGGCAGAGGGGTCGTCTGTAAACTATGGGTTGTCTGTAAGTCGGGTTTGCCTAAGTAGGGGACGCCGTATGAACTTTATTGTGGTTGATTTATGAAAATGTGTTTTTTGTTGTTTTAAGAAGATGTAGTCTAGAGGTGTATGAAATATGAGTGGAAATTATACGTTGACAAATTAACTTCAATGGGGAACTCTCTAAGCTTGTTTTTTAAAAAAAATTCTAGGTGGTATATCATTATAGACTTCATTGCCTTAAAGGGATATTCCAACGAAGACAAGATTCTTAATATAAGGTTCGGTTCTCCTGCTAAATTGGTATGGATGTAATGAAGCTTTATGTTAGTCCGGTTGTTATGACAACAAAAGATTTTTAAATCAATATTCACAGAATTTGTCTGGATTTAGAATTATAAATATACCGTTCCGACTTGCATACAGATTAAACTTGAGAACCAAAGAACTACAGAACCTATCCTGTACCTAACCTGGGGACTACCTGACTGTAATAATAATTATCTTATTCAATGTTATAAACAAAATACAAGCATTTCACAAGATTTTATACCGTAATTACAACCGTCTACAGGCCTAGCGAACACAATTAAGTTGCCCCGGGATCTGACCATATATCTTCTATCATTATGGTTAAGCATTTTTCTCATGAACGTTTCTGTATGCTACAAATATTGCTAATTGGCATAAAACTTAATATAGTAAACTACGGGGGTTAAAAAATTGCGATTTTAATGTGAAAATCACTAGGGGATTCAAATTTGAGAATTCTTTATGGGGCAAACCCCTTATAGTGTAACCTGTTGAAAGATGGGAGTGTAGCAATTTAGCATGTGCATAAGCGTTAAATTGCGGAATGTATGCTCTCCCACTTGGACTAGAATAGGCGTTTCCTTTTACTTTGGTTCAAATCACAAGCAAGTGTTAAACATTAATAACGTAATTACAATGAAAGTAAGGTGACCTCATCCCCTGGCATGTTTTTTTTCAAATTCTACATAGGTCTAAAACTCTGGGCATGTTTCTTATCCTGTGCTGTTGGGGGACACTTGGAACACCAGGGAGCCGTATGTTTAGGTGATCTCAAAAAAAGCAGACAATACTTTTGGGGCCGGCAAAAATGTTGAAATCCAAATTGACTTTATTATAGTCTGCTTAGATTTTCTGGGCCCCTATAAAAAGCTGTCCTTTCACCCCGTATAATCATAATCTCTTATATCCGAGCTCAAATTCTGTAGCGCTTTAACAGATTATGAGGAACATATACAAATACAAAAGAATAAGAGGTTATAAACATTGTAATAAGAAACCACACCAAAAGGACTGATGGCCTGGTCCCAAGAACATAGCTCTATGAGGTTGACACAAATGAGGTGTAATGTTTCAGCAATTCTTTATAAGGGAACAGAATAAAATGTAAATAAATTGAAAACTGCGCTCTGAAACCACTCGACAGCTGCAATTTTCTAACCGAAGTCCAGTTAATAGGACTGCAAGAAGCCTGTAGCTTTGGATCTGGCTTTTTTTTGCTGTGGATTACAACATTGAGAGGCCTACAAAGAATGGGTTGGTAAAAAAAGAGAATTAAAGTAGCATTGCATTAGGAAAGGTCATATTCTGGGTTTTAAGCGCATCTGTTTGAAGTTGCAGAATGGGCTTAGTCTGATAGTCTAGTCTAGGGTTCTAGGGCATTCCAGAAAATTGGTGCAGCTTGGGAGCAGTCATGGAGAGTGAGTGATGGGACATTGGAATATGTGAAAGAGAATCAATCTAAGATCACTGGACTAATTTGAAGACCATGGGTTGGGCGAGACGAAGATGAGAGAGAGAAGGAGAGTAGGCCGGGGCAGCATTATGTAGTGCTTTGTAGATAAGTGATTTTAATTTTTAAAACTGTTTCGGAGGGGACCCCTGAGGAAGCCGTGGGTTGAAAAGCGCGTTGGGGGTTCCGAGAGCTTTCCCTGCCACAACACTTAATGGGCAAGACCCTGGGCGACGGTAAGAGGAGAAGAGAGAGATCCCAGAAACGGAGATGAAAGTGCAGACCGAGAGATTTGAAGAAAACCCAGAGAGGCACGTTTCCTTCAGGCAATTAGAGCGAAAAGAATCCGAGAAGTAGCGGTGTCCACGGTATCAAATGTGCAGGGATGCAGAAGAGAAGAACAAGGGAGATTGTATTTCCTCTAGCTTTATCAGTGAGGAGATCATGTTAAAGACTTAGAAAGAGCAGTTTCACTAGCGGGCGAATGTGAAAACCACATTGCAGGAACTCTTGGAGGAGTGGCTGAAAGATACTGGGTAGTCAAGAATATACCAGGCGTTCCAGGAATTTGAAGATGAGAGGGAGAGGGAGTTAGAAGCTGTTCGCTAGTAGCAGTACTGGATGAGTACATGGAATTCTTAATGCTGTTTTTTTTCGTTATCTCAAAGAAAGGAATCCATTGAATCATGTCGGACATTACAAACTCTGGTTGTAACTGGGCTTGAAGTGAAGCGTTGGAAAATCTACGTGCATGAGCCATATCATAGAAGAGTGTCCAACAGAAAACCCGTTACTTTGGACAAAGTACAGTTTCTAGTGACCAAATATTTATCAATTTAAAAGGAATTACACATACAAGACTTTATTAAGTAATTTGCTTGCAACTTTCTTCGTACAAAATAGCTCGATATAAGGCCAAATGTACACCACTAGTGAAAGACAAGGATGAAAAGCCTCCTTGTTAAACGCCAAGATTCCTACATAGACAAGTTTGTTTGGTTTCATGGTTCATGTGCTGCCAGCTGTTTGTTTTTTCCAGTTTTTTTTACATGGTTTTATTCCAGACTATAATTTCATCCAACTTTCTAGCGAAGTTCTGTGCCAGTTAACATGCTGAATGAGGAAGAGAAGGGGGAACATTGCTTAAGTTGATGTAACCCATGCTTGCCATGCAAGGAGGCTGAAATTGCATTTGTAAAATTAAACAAATGTTCCTTGAGATGTTAAAAAGAAAATAAGTTAGGGGAAAATAATTGTATCATTAGGAAAGGTTGGAGTTCTTAATATTATAGCAACATGAAAAAAAACTGAAAAAGCCGGCCAAAGCTGTATTGTTATCTGATCCAGGTGTTTAAATGGGGTTTTCCATGAAACCAAAGTTAGGCCTATATGGGTAGGGCCTAACTTTATGATCAGTGGGGATCTCGGTGCTGGAGACCCCACAGATCACGGAAAACGAGGGGTACCTCTCCGGACACCGTCGATCGTCATTGTTAATGGAGCAGACGTAGTGCAATGATCCTTTCTGCGCCATTAACTTATGGAAGCTGGCGGAAATTGCCAAGCGCAACACCGGCGATCACTGATCTCCGTCAGCGCCATAGCGGATGAATGGAAGCAGAACAGACTGAGAGGCCCACTGTCAGAAGGTAGTCCCTATCTCGTTGATAGGGCTAACTTTTGTACGTGGGAAAACCCCTTTAAGAGAAAAGCGAGTTGAACGCATGTGGGATAGTGATAAAAAGAGAACAATATGTACAAAAATAGGAATGAAAAAAATTTAGATGGTTCCCTATTGAAGTTTTGGTTGTGGGTGTATAGTAAAACTGGAGGGTCCAATTTGTTGTTTTATTGTTACAATGGCAAAGATCTTAATGTAATCAACACATGAACCAGCCCAGTGTTACTGTGTTGCAGCGCTGTGCCGTGTTCCTCTAGCCTGTGCATGGGCTGCTTATGCTTCAACATGTTTATTTCAGTGCCAACTTATTAGTTTATAGCCAACTAAAGATGGTCAGCTGAGATAAAAATTAATTTGTTCAAGGGGTTGTCCACTCCAGAAAATATTGATAGGTTTTTGTAAGGAAAAGTTGTACAGTTTCCAATATACTGTATCTGCATCCTCCAGTTTTCTAGACCTTGATTGCTGTCCTTCCTATAGAAAAAAACTTCGATGTTTACTTCCCAGTGGCCTTAAAATCGTCCATGGTCTTGTGATGGACCACAAGAGTTACCAGTCATTCTTATCACAAAACTCTGGCTCGCTGAGATACAGTTAGTGCACATGCGTGTCCATCACCATGAGCATGACAGGTTTCTATCAAACTGGAACTTAGAAAAAACCTAAGCGTTCTATAGGAGGACAGCAAGTGCGATCTAGAAAAAAACTCAATATCAATACCTCACACTATTAAAAATGGATAACTTCTTACACAAACATCATTAATTCATTTGCTGAAAGTGGACAGTAAGTGAAATTAAGGAAATGCAAGGTCCGCTGTGTCGGAAATAATAAACTGTGAGACCTGATTGTTCACAGTAGATTAATTTTGTTTTCTTTTTCTGAAGAGGATGACGTCAGATGAAGCGACACAGGCAACCTCAGCAGCAGCGATAGCTCTCAGACAATGTGAAGTGAGTAATAAGCGAAAGTTGTAAGAAATGATGATGCCTTTGTATTTGTTTTCTTTTCGACATTTTGAAGCCATAGATTTTTTTTGACTACTAGAGATAAACAGTAAAAAGGGAAATCGTTATATACTAAGTCAAGATTTAGGTGTTATAATAACGCCTCAAATAGTCCTTACCACTTTCTGTGCACATCTTATAAGAAAATTGGAAAAATACTAGGACCATCTATTGGCAAGCGTATTAGTGTGTAAATACACCATTGCATTGCATTGAGAGTGGAGCGTGAAACAAAATAGCCAGATTGATTCATGCTTTGGAGATGATGAGATATTCTCATGGGTTTCTAAACATCTAGTGTGTAACATTGAAAGAGGTATTTATTAACCGCTTAAGGGCATGGGCTTATTTTGACGTTATGGGACACAGACCTATTTTTGACATGTGTCAATTTAAAGTGTTATAACTTAGATAAAATTTAATATACCAGATTGATTTTGAGTTGTTTGTTTGTGGACACATCTTTATGTCATGTTTTGAAACAATTGAGTGATATATTTTTAATTTATTTATTGAAGAAAGAAATTGAAAAAATAGCAAAAATTTTAAGTCATACCACAATGTCGTAATTAAATAACATTTGCCATGTGTCTGCTTTATGATAGCAATATGTTTAAATCTTTTGATTTGTAGGATGTTAGAAGGCTTTGATGTTTAGAAATGAAATTGGCGCCTTCATAAAATGAAAGTTCCCAAAGTGAAACTGATTTCTTAATTGAAGAAAAAACAGACAACAAACTTCTATTCCTTCCCTGACATTCGAGAAAAGTCACATGGTGGCTTAAGGGGTTAAAGTCTTAGGTTAGCAAAACGTTGGTACTTTTACCCTGAATGTGGTTCAGCTCCAGGATTTAGGTGCATACCAAAAAACGTAAGAAAGGAAAAGTAATGTGCTGTATGCAGCAATGTGTGCAACACAGAACCATCAAGCAGCAGGCACTCAAGGAAACATTACCCGCTCATCTGATGGATTTATCCCTCAATGACCTTCGGACAAACCAGGGAAACTTCATATAGATTTGCTACATTTTTGAGCTAGGGTGTGCATATGCTCGTAAGATTCTGTCTGACGGGCTTCACTAGAGCTTACATAGAGATGAGATTCATATATATATATATATATATATATATCATATATCTATCCGTATTACATATAATCATATATGCCACATATACTCCGCGTATAAGCTGGTTTTTCAGTACCCAATTTTGTGCTGGAAAAAGCCCCAGCTCGGCTTATACTCCATTTATATAAAAAAATTAGTACTCACCTCCGGTGTGTCCACCACGTCCTCTATCCCTGGGATTGTTTTCTGTGAGTCTCCGGCTTCCCGGCAGTTGGGCAGAGGCACGACATGCTCTCTTCCCGCACACCCCCGGACATCTCGGGCAGGCGAGACGTGCATAGTATGTGTTGCTGGAGAGAGCATAGTAGAGAGCCTCTCCTCGCACTGCTGGGGAAGCCGTAGCCATGCTGAGAAGGCGTTGTGCAGGGGGAGAAGAGGCAGGGTGAGCGCCGGGCCACGGACGTGAGTACTAAGTTATAATTTATCAGGGCGCAGTGTTGGACATTCTATTTAAAGGGGTGCTCTCTGGCATTTATTTGAGAGTATAGGTTTGAAGATTTTTTTTTTTCCATCCCGTAGGCTTATACTAGTTAGTCAATAAGGTTCCTGCAGAGGTTTTTTGTGGCAAAATGCGTGGTTACCTTCGGCTTATACTCGAGTATTATGTAGATTGATCTTCTCAGAGATCTCTATAGTATTAGTACCTTATCCTTATAGATATTTATTTTAAACACAGTTAATTGCATAATAAAAAGTATGATTCCAAAATAAATCGTACATTTATATGAAATTACCAGGACAAACTTTTACAATAAATGAAATGTCATCAGTAGTAGTAGTATCATTAATCCAATTCCAAATCGGTAGCAGTTGCAACCCTGCAGTCTATGTTCATTTACTGTTCATAAAGATGGTGATGGGTGGTTCCCGTTTTAAATAGGTGTCTTATGGTGGGGTGTCATCCCTGGGCCCCATGGTCCAAAATGTGAACGGTATACGAGTGGGATACCCTTGTTGCCGTAGAAGTGGCTTGTAACTATACAAAATGTAATCAGCTATTGGACATTATGACGTTAAACAACTTGCCACTAATGTATTCTCATTTTATTTGCAGGTCCCATCAACTTCCTTTTTTCTTACGGTTTTCAATACAGGGAACAAGGGGCACAAACTCCACCAGAAGAGGAAAAGAAGTCTGAGGTATATATACAAGTCCTGGAGGAGAACGTCATTTAACTCCTTAACAACAAGGCCCTTTTTGATTTTTGTGTGTTCATTTTCATTACCCATCTTAAAAAATCTACCCCTTTTACCTATTAGTTTTACAAAAGGACCGAGGGTGTTGGCTGGGCCAAAAAAATATTTTGCCACATGTGAATGTGGTGCAGTTTTACCCAGAAAACTAACATTCTCTTTTAGGTTATTATAACCTAACCCAGGATGGTTGCCTGGCAGCTGGGGAGCTGATAGTTTTGACAAGACAGGACCGAATAGAGAAGAAGTATATACACAATATATGCATACAGTTGTTATAGCAGTACAATTGTATAAATGACCACCCCCCTTGGGGCCTCCTGATGAAGAATTGTAAAAATAAAGCACATATGAAAATATACAAAATCATAAATATGTTTAGGTTCCCGATTTCCCCCAAAGGTTGATCTCACCCATACCTGAATGTCATTTAAAGTAGATAAATCCAAATCTGATTCATGCGTTTGATTCAAATTTTGATGGGATATAAAATGTCAAAAACTATGAGGAAAAAGGCTGTACAGTTATTTCTTTTTATCCAAAAATGGCATCTTGTGTTTTTTTGGGGTTGTTTTGTAGTACAAGGTTATTTAAAAAAACTTGATTTATTTTTTAAAAATGTATTAGGACATAAACAATACATACATTGGTATTTCAATAATCATACTGAACCCAAAAAATAAAGGGGGTACAATATGTGTTGCAAGAATAACAAGCCCTCTATAGCCTTTGTACACTGAAACATTAAAAGATAAAGTTAAAAGTAAAAATAAAGTGGAAGAAGTGGTGTGGCTTTGGTTGTGAAACAGAAATGCAAAAAACACCCCCCCCTCCCCCCCAAAGAAAGAAAACAATGTCCTGAAGGATAATAATCAGTAGTGAAGAATTACTGGGATTGCCTCATGAATGTATTCCCTTGAGCACCAATTACATACCTCAGTTACAGGGCCTTCACGTGGCAACATTTAATAGAGAAGGCTTACTGCCATATATTTCACAAGGACAATAACCATAGAGATTTTAACTCTAGAAGCTTGGATGAGATGAATGTTACTCTGAGAATGAGAAATGTGATTTGCTCCTGTTAGTTGCTTACACTGAAAATGTTCCAGATGATTTACTGAATTATTTTAAACAATACACAGTCATGTCTTGCTGAATTCCTCCTAATGCAAGGCCCGTAATCGTTCCAAGAATCGGAATGGCCTAGCAGTTAATGGGCTTGCCAGGTATGCGGGACATTGCCAGGAGCAAGCTTGTTAGGGTCTCTGACGATCTCTAGAAACTTCTTGTGTCCTATTTTATAATGAATGGAAGCAAGTTTAATTTTTTTTCTCAAACTGAACTGCATCCTATTTCTTTATGATAAATAAAATATATAATTTTACCCTGATGAATTATTAGGTGTATTTGAATGAATGACCCCGAATTTATACTTATTGGGTGGCTAATAGCTTGATTCTTGAACGTAGTTAAATACTGTCCTTTTATCAACAAAATAAAGGTTCCTTTGTTGCAATTACAGGCTGGTAATAATCATTGCGTTATCTATAAATTGATTTCATTATAAACGGATTTTAATACTGGATATTGGTCTGCAGTAAGAATTTATGATAAAGGAAATCTACCACTGATTGAACTTGTAACTACCATTCATGCTGCTAGCCTCATGAGAGTGTGAGTAACATGCATGTGTTTGTAAGGAGCCTTTCTTCAGTACTTTTACTTATATTTTCTGTTTAGTTAAAAGAAGCACACCATGCTTGGGCGGCAGACACCAGACGCTTCCAATCAGTGTTGAAAGAATCCAGTGGTAGATTCCCTTTAAGCCTTCTGGTTGCAGTCACACATGGCACTAGCGTTTTTGCATTACAAACGTGACGCTCAGCTACTCCCCAGACATGCAGTCCCATGTCACATAAACCTCATGCAACATCCGCACCGTCAAAATGCGTCCCAGGTTAATTAACAAACTACCCATGCCAACTCAGCAACGGCAAGACATGCAGTCCCATGTTAACATTTACATTTCTCCCTGACCTTATCACCTCCACTCCTATCAAGCCCCTCACCTCCATACAAATGTTATGAACAAAGACCTGTACACGTTCTAAGTGCAGGCAGCCATTACGTATACATCCTGTGAGGAGAGAGTGAGTGAGCACGGGCCTTTCCCGGAGGCTCCGCCCTCCCGTGGACATAACGGCGACCCGTAGCGGCTCCATTCTAAGTGGCTAACAGCGCGGTAGTGTGTGCTGAGCAGTGCGGCCTGCGCACTGCCATGGGATGTATGCACACAAATTGCTGTCGCTCCGGGAGCCCCGCTCAGCCCACACACTACAGGAGTAAAAAAACAAATAAAAATTTGCCAAGGTACTTTTTAAGCTGCCAATTATTCTGGGAAGTGAGACTGGCGCCTCATCAGGCATCTATGACGCTTGGTGCGGCGTTAATGCGATCATCTGGCATAACCGCCATGTAGTGTAAATGCATACAGTGTCCCCTATGTAGTATAAAATGCATAAATAAAAGGTTACACCAGGTAGTATTATTAAAGTGCATAAAGCATACTGACAATGTAGTATAAGATAGATACGCATGCTTCAATGAAGTATAGAATAGATAACAGATACCGCCACTGTAGTATTTAAAAGGCATACAGGTGGACACCAGTAGCATTAAATTGATTACGGTACCACCATGTAGTTATAAAATGCATACACATACCGCCGTGTGAAAAAATGCATACAGCGTCCCACCATTGTAGAATAAAATGCAATACAGTCTGCGCCATGTAGAATAGATAGATTACGCATACTTCATGTAGTAAAAATGCATACACTGTCCCCCCATGTAGTACAAATAGAAGACGTGATAAATATCACAAATGCAGCATATACATATAGCATTATACACATAAACAAATAGTAAAGTACAGCATATACACGCACCTGCACATACAGCAAATATACACACATATTCATATATCAACACATTATACGCAATACACACACTAGGCAAACATAAACGTGACGCCTGGGGGGTGCCATTGGCCACTCACATACGCGTTTTCAAGTGACTGCAATCCATTCGGTAACCAGCCAAAACACCAGGCTGCAGGTTAATGATCTTATGAGTTTCCATGGAAACACATTAATTGGGATCCAGTGAAGGCACACTCCTGGGTGTAGACGCTAGAAGCCCAATTTGTGTGACCGCACTCTAGGGAAGTGGAGGACAAGGGACTATGACCCAGTAGCAATTACACTGAACATTTGTGCCCAGTGTTAGCCAGCATATGGTCTGTTAAAGTTTCTAATTGGTTGAATGATTCTACAGTCGCTCCAACCATTATGACGTTGCTTTTGTTAAACTTCCATTACAATTGTCACGGCGAAATATTAATTTAAATGTGTGTAGAACGTGGAACTATGGTGGACACTTGGCATCTCTTGAAAGGTCCAACAACAAAGTTATGCCTGCACCAGAACAAGAGAGTCCAGTATGAGAAAGATAAGAGGGAGGGGTTGGTGAATGGGCCCCCAGAGATAACTACTGCCAGTAGCAGATTGGAAGGGTGTTTGTGAGAGGCTGCCCAGGATGGAGGCACTGAATCTGCACCTAAAAGATTACAGTCCTGAGTGTGGATCGGGTTGGATTGCCATTATCAAGCAGGGGTTCTAGGGCGACTGGGGCTTTTTTTTTTTTTAATGCGGGGGCAGTGCTGTATACTATGTGGGGCTGCTGGTTACATACTGGGGGGGGGTCTGTGGACCAATGAATTTCCCACCCTCGGCTATCTCGAGTCAAGAGGTTTCACAGTTTGTGATGGAAAAATTAGGGGTCTGGCTATCGGGTCGGATTTTATACTCTAGTTATACGGGGGTAAAGAAGTTTCATACTGCAAATTAGAAAGCATTTGCTTCTATCTTTTCATTGCCCTCTAACATGCCTGAACGTAAAGGAAACCTACCATTTCAGATATTCAGTGTAAGATCGTAAAGACAGAGCACAAGCTCTAGGGTGAGCTGTGCCGGGGTGCTTAGTTTTAGTTAGGGTTATAAAACCACGTTATGGCGAGTTTTTAACACTTTTTAAACTTTATAGCAGAAACTGCTTCGGCGCGCGTGCGCCACGGTCGCGCGCAGCGGGGGGCCGGGGAAAAGCGGATTCTGCTATAAAGTTTAATTTTTTTTATAAAACGTGCTTCTGTGTTTACAGCTTACACAGACTATCTGAAACTGGTAGGTTTCTTTAAGGCACCTGGGTCTCTTTTAAAGGCTGTATGCAAACTGACACGAGAGCTGTCAATGGTTCATTAGCATATTAAAGCTGTCAGCTTTATTCCATGGGTGTGCCAGGCCACAGCTCCACATCCCCCAGTGCCCTTGAATGACAGCCTTGATTCATGGTGATGAGTATATTAGTGGTAATTGTCTCTCTCTATGTGCTTCCTAGTGCTGGCAACTCAACGCCTCCCGGCCGCCTGTGTGTGCTATGAGGCTAGATGAGTGGTGACAGAAATAGTGACAGAAGAACCTGTGACAGGTGTCCTGTAAAAGAAACTCCAGGAGTTTGTCAAAGACTTGCCTGGAGACTCAAGAGATGCCAATTGGCCCTATAGTTCAAACAAATTCTACATACTTTAGATTTAATATTTCCATGATCGGTACATAAGTGCGTTCTGATAAGCAGGCTAACCGATATAATATATATGTGTTGTATAATACATATTTAGTATATTGTGTTGTGGTATTCATTTTAGTGTTCCGGAACAAAGACTTGATCAGTGCCATGAAGATTCCAGATCCAACATGTCAATGTGGAGGACCACATCACTTTGCAGACACTGGGAAACAGAGGGGAGAAAGGTGTCCAAGTAAGATTTGCTATACAGATTCTATCCCACAGCCTTCTCTCAGGGTAGAGGTAGAAAGCAGAACATATGCGATAAGGTGATTGTGCACTCGTTGTCTGGTGTTTTATTACAAGGGGGGAGATTTACTTAATGGTCTGTCTTTAGACCACTGCAGAGACAGTTCTCTGCTGATTTATCTGGTGCGCGTATTAGATGCTTCAAATCTAAATGGTGGTCGGGCAGGGGGACGCGAAGGGAGAGCGAGTTAATTGTTGAAGGGGCTGGTTTGGAAGGCGAGGGAGTCAGTAGAAAACTAAAGGATTATATAAGAAAAATTATAAAAAATGTAAACAATTTAAGGTCGACCAAAAAAGTATGTTCGTTAATTGAGAATTATATGCCCTTTGAAACTGGTCATCACTGAAAAGTCCTCCGTGATGATCCGGGTTCCCTTTGAAGACACTCAATTGTTTACATTGTAGGGATAGTACAGTTTTCCCCTTGTTTTGAGGCTGATCGTTATTGCATAGTTAATTTGTGATGCCAAACACAGGAACTGGGTTAGAACGGCAAAGAATCGGCACAGGTCTTTCCGGCAACTTAAGATGAAGGTCGAATCGCATTAATCTCACCACGCGTTAATAGAAGCGTGAGAGGCGCATTACCCCCAAATATTGCCATGCGTAAAGATAGCGCGTGGCAATTATTCGTTGTAGCGCGGCACTGCCTGAATGCGGCTCCGCGTTGAGGCGCTGTATCGGAGGGGATGGCAGTAGAGTGAGTAGAAGTGATAGCAATTCGTGCGCGGAAAACCGACGTCAGAAGGAGTTTGCAGGCTGATCTCTGGGATCTGTGAAGTTCCGGACACAGGGGAGGACATGGGAGCCGTCCTGCTACTCGTTCCTCGACTCCACAATTCTCTCTTGCTGCAGCAGCTTGGCCAAACAGTTATGTAGATCCCGGGTATGAGTGTGAGTACGCGTGATGACACTGCCACTGCTATGTGTTGTGAGTGAGTGCTGTGTGTTGTGCCAGTGCGGGCCCGATTAAGGCGGGGGGAGGTGTGTGATTGGACAGGGATATTAATAATGAACAGAGAGCGGTTATGTCTGCATACCTCAGAGTATGTGTTACAGCCGTTAGGCACTGCAACTCCCGTACGGGCATGGCCGAGACTACCCATGTGTGATATACCGAGCAATCAGTGCTCCCTGCCACCAGCGCTGCTCGGAATCGGCACTCAGCAGTTATCAGGTCAAGACAGAAACAGCCAGGAAGCAAAGGCACACTCCTTGTGATGTATTTTGATGTATGGTGGACCTGTGACCTAGTCTGAGGAGGACAGCATGGTAGGAGTCAGCCTCTGTTGTGTGCTGCACATTAACCCTTTCAGTCTTGATCTCTGACAGAGTCGGTTTTGTGTTTTTTTTATGCCCACTTCTGCCCCTGCAATGTTACCCTGTGATGCCAGCCTGTTCCACCACTCTCCTTCATTGACCTCCTATCTTTTCCCATGCTACGACACCTAACTTAGATTTGCCAGGTCACCTGCTCAGAAAATTATGTCCTGTGCCACTAGTAAGGTTCCTTTTACATTAACCAGACGGTTTTGGAATTCACAGCAAGGCCACATGTATTAAAGTGTTTTTGACGCCAGTTTTCTGTGTGTGTGACTTTGCACCGTGATGAAGAAGGGTGCAACGCTTGTACATGTATATGAAGTGGTCTGCGGTCACCAGTATTGTGTCACGGAACAAGCTGTGTACGATTTGTACCAAAAAAATCATGCACAAAACAGGGCGTTCTGGTGCAGAGTCGTATACCGTGTCATATTTTTTACTGCGTCTTGACAGAATTATGTCCAAGGGCATAAAAAAAGTTAGTTGGACACTTCCGAGTCAGTGCAGGGGGCGTCAGAATTGCATGAAGAACGTGACCCAGTTTGATGAATCTGCCGCACTTTGATGGAGGAAACTGCACATAGTAAACAGGCGTAACTACTTTTGATAAATGTGGCCCACAAGTGTTGGAAGTATGGGTAAGAAGAACGCATGTGTTTCATTAAGGGTTACCTGCGGTTGGACTGCTTTCAAATTGTATTCTTTCATGTTAGAAATGTATGCAAATTGTGAAAGTGTTACACAGCTGTTTACGTGTCCATGCAATGTGGAATAAAAAGGCTTTCAAAGAAATCCAAACACATGATAACATGTACAAACACATAGTGGAGCAGCTCCTGTGTGCAGCAAATTCTCCCCTGATGGAGGGGGGGGGGGGAGGTCTCATACTTCAGAGGGCTGCATCTCTGGCTCTGTGACACATAGAACCTCACTTCTGTTTTCCTAAGAAAGAAGAGAGTCCCCTCTTTTAGAAGAATCTAAATTTGATATTCTCACTTTAAAACTGAATATCTTTGGATCCCTGGCACCTAGAAACAAAATTCAAGATTCATTTGAAAGAAGAGATTATCCCCTTTAAGGGGGCCCTGGGCAATTGCCCACTTTGCCTACCCATATCTACCCGTTATTTACTTAGGCCGTGGTCACACGTACCTCTAGGCGTTCGTCATTGTTAAGCCGATCGCATGCGTTTCTCTGGAAACGCATGTGCGTTCGGGCCGAGGACCTCCCCCTGTGCGCTAGCATCGCGTTATAAACGGACGTCTAGCGGTACGTGTGATCGCGGCCTTACAGCCGTGCGCCACTTTAAAACATCGGGCTGTGCTTTCCCGGGACTGATCTCTGATGCCGACAGACGTGCTTGCGCCAGAATGAGTAAATCCCCCCCCCCCCATAGTGTTTGTATTGCGTTTACATAGTGTTAACAATGTGTTTACATAAACATGACACAGGGCGCGTTCACATGTTGCGTTTTGGCCTGCGTCTGACGGCGCATTCACACGGTGTGTGCGTCACGTTTTTTACGCATTTCACTGGTTTCAGCCTTGATCACATGATAAGGTTACATTGCATCTGCTAAAACGCAATGTAGTCAAAGCAAAGCCAGTGGAATGCGTCAAAAACGCAATGCACAATGCATCGTGTGAATGCGCCCTGAAACGCATTACAAAAGCGGAGGAGAGGGGATTTGCCTAATTACATTACTGTTTAATGCAGTGCTGACGCATGCCAAAACGCAACGTGTGAACGCGCCTTCAGGCCACATTCACACGTGGCATTTATATTGCATTTTGAAATGCAATACAACAGCTGAGGGGATTTACCTAATTACATTGCTGTTAACAACTGTTTATGAAACATAATGTTAACATAGGTGTTAATGTTTCATTAACGTTTGTGTTTTGTACATCTACCACCAGATTTCACAGTGGTAGGCTGTCACCAAAGCAGTGATCATTACCTTACATGGCGTTTTGAAACCGTTTTTGGTCCGTTTTTAAGCAGTCCGTTTAAAACCGCATCCGGTTTTTAATGGGTTAAGGACTGGGCACTTTCCTGTTTTTTCATGTCCATTTTTCACTCCCCACCTTCAAAAATTATGAACTGACGCCTAGCGGTACGTGTGACCGCGGCCTCAAAGTTGATTGCGATGCAGTTTTAACTGAAACATGTTACCACACCCTTAGTCAGTAAAAAGTAGTTCGGAGTATTCAAATCAAGCAAATGATAAGGGTACCCATACTTTTGCACCTGTCAAATTTTGTTTTAATGCATATTGCACGTTTTCTGTAAGTACAATAAACCTCATTCCAATCCTGAAATATTACTGTGTCCATCCGTTATTAGATATATCAAACTGAAATAGCTGTTGCAAAAACCCAAATTTTGATAACTAAAAATGATTAAGATTAATAGGGGTGCCAAAACTTTTTCATTTATATGATTATACT
The DNA here is from genome assembly GCA_019512145.1 of Engystomops pustulosus. Classification (NCBI taxonomy): domain Eukaryota; kingdom Metazoa; phylum Chordata; class Amphibia; order Anura; family Leptodactylidae; genus Engystomops; species Engystomops pustulosus. The sequence goes on along the minus strand of CM033642.1, from coordinate 84,536,245 downwards.
TTTTCAATGATATTATAATGCAAATGCTTAGGGAAAGCAGAAAGGCAGATTTTCACTGCAGCTGTAATGGGCTTCTGTAACCTTTGTTTAGTGAAAAAGAGCTCCCTGGTGACAGGTTCTCTTTAAAACATTGCTTTATTTTAGACACAAAAAATTAAAAACTTAATGGCACCATAGACTCTGTCAGAGTCTGTCTATGAAACCAATGTTTTTGCTTTATTTTAGGCACAAAAATGAATGTTTTAACCTACTTTTTAAACCAATATATGCCTGGATGCTGGATTTTTTCCTATAAAAATACACTGTGCAGGAGCATCCCCCCTCCCAATATGTAAGATTACAGCAGGCAATGGGCAAGTGCTGATAGAGCAAAGGGGAGGGGGAAGTGCTCATGCACAGTGTAGCAGCCTGTGAGGCTGTGTTCACCCAATGTTTTGCATCTTTCATTGCGTTTTTGATGCAATAAAAGACCAGTTTGCAAACACATTTTACAATCCTAATCAGATGAAAGCAAATGTCTTCTGCACCCTTGAAAAATGCATAAAAGTTGGGACTTAGATAAAAAAAAAATTAAGGGTCACTGCTTCCCAGCAAAACGCTAATGAGAAAACACAATGCAATTAGAAGTTGCGTGTGCTTTTTTAAAACCGCAACATAGAGAAAGTAGGGCCACAAACACATTAATTTAAATACAGCAGGAAGGGGAGCGTCTTTTTATATGTGTCAAAAATGCACTACATTGTGTGAAGATGGCCTAAATCTGCAACACAGAGGGACTCTGGTAACACTCTAGAGAGCCCTTTTGGCTCAGTATTATTTTAAAAGTGGATTTTAGAATCAATGAGGCCATGGGTAACAACAGTCAGGGTGCCTGTGGATGTAAGTCTTAAGGAAGGCTTATCATGATGGAGTTTTATGGTAGATGAAATCTTAGAAAGTGTGGGTAGCAGTTCACAGTATTGAGTACAATAGAAAGTGCTTTTGAGGAATCGCACCTGGCCGCCTTAGACAGGAGCACATGGCAGGCAGCAGCCGCATAGTGACAGGCGCTCGGCTCATCCCGCTCTGTGTGTGCAGGGAGGGGAGGAAGGGATGGACACCAGGGAGGAAGTGGAAGAGGAGGAGCGGAGGAAGCCAGCGAGCAGTGTCAATACAATAGGCTTCTTGTGTGTGTGTGTGGATGTGTGTTCCTGCTGGGAGGAAAGGCTGAGGCGGCTTGGTCTTGCTCTGTGTCGGCGGCCGGGCGGTCTGTGCTCCGGGCATGTGTATGGGCAGCGCTCTGGACTGAAGAGGACGTGATAGACTGGGCTGGAGCCAGTGTGAGGGCAGGAGAGCTACAGGGAAGGTGAGAGACTACTTCATGTCCGTAGCGAAGGCCATGTACCAGCACATGCGGGCACTGCCTACATCTGTGCTCTTGCCATTCTGTGTGTGGCGGTCAGTGTGTGGAGCGTGTCACGTCAGCGAGCGCGTCCTCCTCACACTGCAGCCGCTACTGAAATTTGGCGCCAAGGCAACCTGAGGACAAGCGCTGTCAGGGACACTGTCTTGTGTGACGTCATCGCGGCTCCTCAGTGACTAGGTGACAGGACCAGGGACTGGCTGTGACATAAATAGTCCATAATAGTCCTTTCTATCCTTGGCCTAATTGACATGAATGAATGTCATCAGTTTTGTTTCTGCAACCCATATAAAGCTTTTCACCCTTGTGGAGATCTGTATGTGCACACAGAATAAATACTTTGAAGACGCTTGTACTCTGCACTAAGGACTGATTAAGTACTTCCAATTTTTTGCACACAGTGAGTACATTTGTGAGTTGGACTATGTTCACATTTAGTTTTTGCTTCTGTTATTAGTACACGTTTGGAATACAGATTAGCTAATTGATTTGGAAGAGGTGTTATTCCATCCAAATTTCGAAATTCCTGGACAGTCGTAGCCATGGTTAGCTGCAGTAGTTTGACGGACTGGCTGTTCGGCCGCCAATCTGGCATTATGTCCAGGTCAGATAGCTGAACCCAGCCGTAACGACTTACTATCTCTTAGGAGGAAGGTGTGACACGAGGTATGATGACTGGTCATACAATGGTCCACGCATTCTTATAGGGCAATAATGGCAAACCCCTTAGATGCTCTGCTCTGTCACAGGCTCCAATTGTATAGGCACCAGAGGACACCAATACAGTAGAAAGAAGGAGAAGAAGTTTGGATTATCATTGTAGCTTCCTTCTAGGGTCCCCGGCTGCCTGAGATTGCAAGAGGCCTTGAGTCCTGTCTGGCGATCTCTGCGCTGGGGTGATGGCAGGTGCCCATTATTTAAATTAATAAATAATGCCGCTTAATGACCTAGCCATCAGTCACCATCTTTTATACGGAGTAGCCTGTAGCTTTGTATCTAATGCCTGCAGGATATTGAAGAAAGATTTGAAGTTACATGCAATTAGGAAGTATAATAGGCCTGCCGCTATTGTTTCACACCTAATATATTGAACAGGTAAATTAATGTACTCGTAATTCATTAAATGATGTGATGTTTGAACAAACATTGTCCTAGAAAGTATTGGGCATGTAGAGGACTTGCTGTGCTAGTGGTGTTGCCTTCAGCAAGAAAAGAGTTGTAAGAGCATAAAATCATGTTTTTCTACACATCAATAATATATATTTAGAATGCTCCCCTAAATGTATTTCCGGTATATCTATAGGACCTTGAGCTTTAGTGTATGGCATATACAGGCAGTCCCCGACTTAAGAACATCTGACTTACAGACGACCCATAGTTACAAACGGAGCTCTGAATGTTGGTTATTTACTGTACTTTTGTTACAGGCTACAATTATCGTCTGTAACAGTTATCAAATGTGTCTGAAGATAATGTTTATTGTTAATCCTGATTCTTATGACAACCCAAAAGTTTTAAAATTCAATTGTCACAGAGACCAAAAACATTTTTGGCTGGGGTTACAATTATACAGTATACAGTTCCGACTTACATACAAATTCAACTAAAGAACAAACATACAGAACCTATCTTGTACGTAACCTGGGGACTACCTATACTTGAATTCTAAAGATGTAAAAATGCCAGGAACTGTACAAAGAACACAAAACTGTATGTGAGGTTATTCAAAACATCTAAACAGCTTGGGCTATGTTGACATGTGTGTTTGGCAGGTTCTGTTATACATTCCATTATTGGGAGAAAACCTAGGGCACTACCCCAAGTATTTTTTCTGTTCTTAATAATAGATGTGAAATGGAAGGTAACAGTTGATTCATTAAAGTCTATGAGGAACGGGAGAACTCTTAAACGGAGATGGTAACGGAAATCCCAGATTCGGGTATGAATGACCCTGGCTGTCTCACTTTCAGTATTGTTTTTCAATGAAAAACACTAAAAAAAGATACTGAACCACTTATATGACATAAGCCATGAAGTATTTCCTTTCAGGCTGCTGTTGTGGCTCCTGGCTAACCCCTGACTATGTTTTACAAATACACTGCAATACCACTGTTGGACCTAAACATTTCAGGGACCAGATATTCCATAAAAAAGTAGTCTTGTTACATATATAGGGATTAAGGGATGAACGTCTTAGTTTAGCCCAGTGATGGCTGTAACATGTCAAGATGTTTTTTCTGAAACGCAGCAATGCAGAAAAACACGCAGTGCTTGCACAATCTTATTTGTCTTGAGCGGACACCTGGATACCAGCACAGCTGCACAAAGTATGATTGTGACACTTTCAGACGGCCAGTTGTGCCTAAAAGGCTTTTGTACCTGGCAAACACAGAGGCCTTGCAATGACAACACAAAAGCAATCCACAATCTTGTTTTGAGGCGACAGTTAAGAGGTTTGTCTCCCCTGCACAGAGCTTTCTCTGTGCCTCACTGCACTACGATTGAGCAGGTGGGCCACTGTGCAAAGTATGGTCTTTGTCCCATTTTTGGCTTTTGATGCAGAAGTGACAGGTGAGGTGGGCTCACGCCTCCTTTCCTCTGCACCCAATCTTTGCTTTTTTATGGGGTACATGTTAAGATTATAGGAAAAAAAGTAGAAAAGATGCTATAAGAAACGGCAGTACACTAAGTAGGGAATAGTGTGGTAAATGATTTAAACTTTATAAAACGCACAAATGCAATGCTGACTGAGGGGACCAGGGGGTGGACCTGGCCAACAGGCAAGGGTATTTTTGTTCTCAAAACAAGCATCTAAGAATTTGCACAAACTCTGTAAAAAAGGAATGAGTAAAAAAGTAAGTACAAAGAGGGATAAGATGAAGAGGAGGGCTGAGTTTAGGCCTATCATTTCAAGAATGCTGTTGATGTGGGGTATACTTCACCCAGGTTTAGTGATAGATTGTTGTGAGCAGGTATTTTCAACTATCATTTCCTACTGTCATGGCCTATCCACCAGGGACCGAGTGTCCATTTATAATAGGGAGTGATATTTTTGTCTGGCTGCTGTAATAGGAAAGGGGCACTACACTTTTGTATGAAGAAATAGGTAAGGTAATGTTTATTTACATGATCTATACTAATGAATGTCCCTGGTTACCTCAGTTTGACATAAGATATACATTTACACCCCTTCTTTCTTTCTTTCTTTTGACAGCAAGGTCAGTCTAGAGCTGGGAAGCTGCTGAATGCATATATGGTTTACTGTACAATACTTGAAACTGTTGGGCTACATTCACACGAAGGTATGAGGGACGTATATACAGTCGACATATATACGGCCCCTAAACACTTGTATGGGCTCAAGGCTCTGTACAGACATGTCCTATCCTTGTCTGTAATACGACGTCGTGCGCTGTATATTCCCATGGAGAGGGGCAGGGTGAGCTGTGCTCATCCCCTGCTCCTTTCCGCAGCGCTGATGTATGCCCGAAATGTATACTACGCAATGGCGGGCATACATCATGTGAATGTAGCCTTATGTATAGTGTTGGAAGGGGATTGGTCCTGCCACAACAACTGTTGCATTGCTATGTGCAAATAGGAGGAAGTACAAGCATCATAGGGCCATTAAATCTTCTTGACCTTGAACAGTTTGTGAAATAGATGTAGCTACATAATAATATTCACAGACCATAACATTTTGTAGTATTTAGAGTGATGGCAATTATGGGACAAGCCCCTCAAGTCTCCTTGCTCACGACCATATTGGGAGCATGTGGTGTATAGCAATTGACACACCTTAAGAGCGGGTTTCCGGGTTAGTACAGTGGAACCAGGATTTGAAATATCTATGGCAGGGGCATGGCCTGTTTTAAAATGAGTTTCTTGCAAAAGAAAGATCTTTACCCCCTGTTTGTGCCTTCCATACAAGATTTGGGATAGTTTCTGGGGGACATTTAGACCCCTAGTATTAAGGGAACCTATGTTGACAGTAGCCATAGTGTGGTTTCCGTATCAGTTCTACGGGACTGCAGTTGGAGACTTGTAGGGCCCACGAAGGGGAGGGGGGAGAGCCCCCAAGCCTGGTGTGACGGGTAGGAGTAGGGTAGAGGGGCTCCGAGGATGAGACAGAGAGGACGCCTAACCAGACAAACAGCCACTCTCACCACAGACACAGGCCGGCGGGGAAAGGGAGGGGGGAATTCAGGAAAGAAGGTGACACGCAGAAGGGAGGGCAAGTGGGAATGGGGAACAAACTAGGACAAGATGGACTAAGAAGGTTTTAACTATCAAACCCTACTATGTGGGAGGGGAAATAATACCAGGAGTCATTCTAGAAAGGTTAGGCAGAAGTTGCACCAGAGTATCCTCAAATTAGTTCTCATCTGTCATGGGGACCTTGTTCATGATTGAGTCTTTCAATTGGTATCGATGAACCCGGTATATTACATCACTTGGCGGGTCATTGTGAGAAGGGTGGGATTGTAATGCCTGATGGTCCCTTTTGATCTCCACCGGGGTATCTGGGAACTCTTAAGACCGAATTGAAGAGGGAGCGATGCATCGAGTGCACCTGGTTCGATTCCACCTCCTCAGGGAGACTGCGGATCCAGATGTTGTTCCTTCTGCCCCTGTTTTCTGCGTCATCCAGTTGATCTGAGAGGTATTGAAGCTGGAAGGAGTGCTCGGCAAGGATGGCAGAGTGTTGGCCTGGCTAGCCTCAGTAGCTGTAGCTGTGGCTCTGGCCTGGAGCTGCTGGACCTCTCCCCTCAGGACTGCTATCTCAGCGCCGTAAGAGCTTTCATGGCGGGACACATAGCATTCCATGTCTTCTTTAGTCAGTATAGCCTTCAGGTGTACTTTAAGCGTGCTCAGGTCCACCAGGCACTTCAGGGCTTAGGCACTGACGGCCATCATGCACCAAAGACACGGGTGTGGGGGATGATCTTGTGCCCTCAGGACTCAAGGGTAGAGAGTGTGATGAGGCATCTCTCTCAGGGGACTGAGTGGCCACAAAAACCCGTGGGGATAAGGCCGGGGAATGTAGATTATGAGGTTGAGGTATTTAATCTCATGAGATGGGCACACCTGGTTGATGAAAAGTAGGGGCCCCGGGTCCTATTCGCTGTGGGATCTGGGACCGAATCATAGGTTGCGGTTCCGGGGTGATTCTAGGCTGTAAGACGTCCCACACATATGAGATGATCTGTGGTGTGGTTAGGGGCCTGTACCTGGAGAGGGGGCTCTATCCTGGACCCCAACCGGTCTTATGGAGGGGATCGGCAAAGGCAGGAGAGGATCTTCTGGGGCAAAGCCCTCCTGCAGTTCCATCCTCCCGGTACCCCGTGGGGATGGGCATGAGGTCCAACAAGGCCAAGAAGCCCACTCAGGAGTGGGCCTGATGGATCTCTGCAACCACCTGGATGGAGCGCCTGGAAATGGCTGATTGGCGCAGGCGTGGACAGAGCCAGAATATTCTGTCGGTGACCTGGGTCGGAGGCCGGTCAGGGAGCTAGCACTGACCTGGTAAATTGTATGCAGCGGCCAGGCCCTCCTCCTGTCCCAAGCTTCGCCTGCCGCTGCTCCCTGCTCGGGCGATCTGGTGCGGCTGCAGAGCAGGATACCCTCCAGAGTCTGCTACCTTGCCCTGAGTGCAGGCATGGGTGCCGGAGTATATTTTCCAATATACTTTCTTTATCAATTCCTTGTGGATTTCTAGATCTCTGCTTGCTGTCATTCTATAGAAATCTTCTGTTTACTACTAGTGGACAGAAATCTGACCATGGTCTCACAGGTGCATGGCTTGTCATATCACAGACAGTAATCACAGCCGTGTGTTATAACGAGCTGTGCACCTGTGTGACCATGGTCAGATTTTTGTATTCTAGTAGTAAACTAAAAAGATTTCCATACAATGACAGCAAGCAGAAATCTAGAAATCCACAAGGAATTGACACAGAAAGTATATCAGAAAATTGTATAATTTTTTTTATCATAAAAGGAATGACATTAATTTACTTACATGGCAATATCCCTTAAAGGTAGAGGTAGATTTCCTTTAACAAAAGAAAAAAATTCAATTCCTCACACATAAAACAAGCACTCATAAAAGCAAATGTCAACAGAAAAATTTATGTCAATTTTTCATCTGGTCAAGCAGGCCTATCAATCCATTGCTGACATCTGTTTCCACTCTACAATTAGTGTCTGCTCAGTAGCTAAATCTGACAGGTCTTTGGTGTTTTACTCCGTCACATCAGTTTTAACGGTATACCCGGAATGCAGATTGTTACTCTCGTTCTTTTCTCCTTCTGGTTAGACCTGTCTATTTTAAGCAATAGCTGTTTTATGTGAAGTCGTCTTCTTCTCAAATCTTGAGATTTGATGCCTGTTTAAACAAATGGTTTGATTCCACGTTGAACAGCTATGATAATTATACATTAGCAGAACATTGCACATGCACAATGCTCATCAGTATTTGATCCAAATCCATCTTTTATCTTTTTTGAAATATCATTCAAAATTAGCTTGCTGGCAAATGTTAAAAGAAAACTATTTTTTTTTATTTTTAATTTTTTGTTTTCATAACTGAAATGTGTTGCCTATAAAATATATAACCATTTATTGCCATCCCTGTCAAATTTATAAACCATTTTTTGATTATTAACTTTATTAACTTTATTGTCGTTGATTTATGAAAATGTTTTTTTTTGTTTTTTTAAGATAGATGTAGGTCCTAGATGTGTATGAAATATGAGTGGAAAATACTGTTGACGTAAAATTAACTTCAATGGGAACCTCTCTAAGCTTGTTTAAAGGGATATTCCCACGAAGACAAGATTCTTAAATATACAGGCGGTCTCCTGCTAAAGGGGTCTGTAATGAAGCTTTATTGTTAGCCCTGGTTGTTATGACAACACAACATTTTTAAATCCAATATTCACAGAGACCAAAAAGTCTGGAGTTAGAATTATAAAATATACAGTTCCGACTTGCATACAAATTCAACTTTAGAACAAAGCTACAGAACCTATCCTGTACGTAACCTGGGGACTACCTGTACTGTAATAATAATTTATCTTATTCAATGTTATTAACAAAACAGCATTTCACAGATATACCGTAATTCCAACCTGTCTATCAGGCCTAGAGAACACAATTTAAGTTGCCCCGGGATCTGACCATAAATCTTCTATCATTTATGGTTAAGCATTTTTCTCATGAATCGCTTCTCTTGTCTGCTACAAATATTTGCTAAATTGGCAATTAAACTTAATAAAACTGTAAACTAAGGGGGTTAAAAATTGGCTTTAATGTGTAAATATCACTAGGGGATTCAAATTTGAGAACTTTCTTTCATGGGCAAACCCCTTTATAGTGTAATCCTGTTGAAAGATGGGAAGTGTAGCAATTTAGCATGTTGCATAAGAGTAAATGCATGGACTGTACTGCTCTCCCCTTTGGACTAGTAATAGGCATTTCTTTTACTTTGGTTTCAAATTCTTAGCAAGTGTTAAAACATTTAATAATGTACTACAATGAAATTTATGGGTGACCTACCCTGGCATGTTTTTTTTTCAATTCTACATAGTCTAAAAATCCTGGGCATTTTTTCTTATTCCTGTGCTGTTGGGGGGACACTGGGAACACCAGGGAGCCTCTGTTTAGGTGCTATCAAAAATGCAGACAATACTTTTTGGGCCGGCAAAATGTTTGACATCCAAATTGACTTTATTATAGTCTGTTCGATTTTCTGGCCCCTTATAAAGCCTGTCCTTTTAACCCCTTATAATCATAATCTTTATATAGCGCCATCAAATTCTGTAGCGCTTTACAGATTATGAGGAACATATACAAATACAATAAGACATAAGAGGTATAACATTGTCATAAGAAACAAAAGGAATGATGGCCTGGCTCCCAAGAACATAGTCTATGAGGGTGACACGAGGTGTAATGTTTCAGCCATTCTTTATAAGGGAACAGAATAAAATGTAATAAATTAGAAAACTGCTGCTTGAACCACTCGACAGCTGCCATTTTCTATACCGAGTCCAAGGTTAATTGGACTGCAGAGAAGCCTGTAGCTTTGGTATCTGGCTTTTTTGCTGGATTACACATTGGAGAGCTACACAGAATGGGTTGGTAAAAAAAGAGAATTAAAGTTGCATGCAGTTAGGAAATGTCATATTCTTGGTTTTAAGAGCATGTTTGAAGCTTTGCAGAATGGGTATTAGTCTGATAGTCTAGTCTAGGGTAGGGCATTCCAGAAAATTGGTGCAGCTTGGGAGCAGTCATGGAGACGTGAGTGGGACATTGGAATATGTGAAGAGAATAATCTAAGATCACTGGCACTAATTGAAGACCATGGGTTGGGCGAGACTAAGATGAGAGAAGAGAGGTAGGCCGGTGCAGCATTATGTAGTGCTTTGTAGATAAGTGATTAATTTAAACTTACAAGATAGGGTCTGGAGGTTTGTTCTTAAGTTGAATTTGTATGTAAGTCGAAACTGTATATTTTATAATGGAAGTTCTAGACAATTTTTTTTCTTTTGCCCCAGTGACAATTGGAGTTTCAAAATTTTTGGTGTAATTGGACCAAGAATTATCAATAAAGCTTCATTACAGACATCTTACAGCTGATCATGGCAGTCTGGGACTATAGTAAAGCATCCAGAGAGCTTCACCAGAGGTCACAGTGGGCAGAGGGGTCCGTCTGTAACTATGGGTTGTCTGTAAGTCGGGTGTCCTTAAGTAGGGGACCGCCTGTATTAACTTTATTGTGGTTGATTTATGAAAATGTTTTTTTTTGTTTTTTTAAGATAGATGTAGGTCCTAGATGTGTATGAAATATGAGTGGAAAATACTGTTGACGTAAAATTAACTTCAATGGGAACCTCTCTAAGCTTGTTTTTTTTAAAAAAAATTCTAGGTGGTATATCATTATAGACTTCATTGCCTTAAAGGGATATTCCCACGAAGACAAGATTCTTAAATATACAGGCGGTCTCCTGCTAAAGGTATCTGTAATGAAGCTTTATTGTTAGTCCTGGTTGTTATGACAACAAAAGATTTTTAAATCCAATATTCACAGAATTTGTCTGGAGTTAGAATTATAAAATATACAGTTCCGACTTGCATACAGATTCAACTTGAGAACAAAGCTACAGAACCTATCCTGTACCTAACCTGGGGACTACCTGTACTGTAATAATAATTTATCTTATTCAATGTTATAAACAAAAATACAGCATTTCACAGATATACCGTAATTCCAACCTGTCTAACAGGCCTAGAGAACACAATTTAAGTTGCCCCGGGATCTGACCATATATCTTCTATCATTTATGGTTAAGCATTTTTCTCATGAATCGCTTCTCCTGTCTGCTACAAATATTTGCTAAATTGGCAATAAAACTTAATAATACTGTAAACTAAGGGGGTTAAAAATTGGCTTTAATGTGTAAATATCAGGTGCAGCATTATGTAGTGCTTTGTAGATAAGTGATTAATTTAAACTGTATTCGGAAGGGGTACCCCCTGAGGAAGCGTGGGTGAAACGCGCGTTGGGGTTTCCGAGAGCTTTCCCTGCCACACCACTTAATGGGCAAGACTGGGGTTTCCGAGAGCTTTCCCTGCCACACCACTTAATGGGCAAGACACTGGTCGACGGTAAGAGGAGAAGAGAGAGATCCAGAAACGGAGACTGAAAGTGCAGACCAAGAGATTTGAAGAAAACCCAGAGAGTACTGTTTCCTTCAGGCAATAGTTGACAACCCCACCATAAGAAACCTATTTAACGGGAACCCCCATCACCATTTTTATGAACAGTAAATGACTAGCCTGCAGGGTTGCACTGCTACCAGAATTTGGAATTGGATAATGATACTACTACTACATGATGACAGTTCATGTATTGAAAAGTTTGTCCTGGTAATGTTATATAAAATGTACGATTTATTTTGAATCATACATTTTTATTATCATTTAAACTGTGTTTAAATATTATAAGGATAATGTAACTAATACTATAGAGATCTCTGAGAAGATCAATCTACGTATATACTCGAGTATAAGCCGAGGTAACCATTTTTGCACAAAAAACGTGGGAAACTTATTGACTCGAGTATAAGCCTAGGATGAAAAAAAATCTTCAACTACTCTCAATAAAATGCCACAGAGCACCCCTTTAAATAGAATGTCCAACACTGCCCCTGATAAAATTATAACTTATACTCACGTCCGGCGCCACCTGCCTCTTCTCCCCCTGCACGCCTTCTCAGCATGGCTACGGCTTCCCAGCAGTGCGAGGAGAGGCTCTCTACTATGCCTCTCTCCAGCACACATTACGATGCACGTCTCGCGCCCGATGATGTCACGGGGTGTGTGCGGGAAGAGAGCATGGACGTGCCTCTGCCCACATGCGGGAAGCCGGAGACTAGCACAGAAAACAAGCCAGGGGATAAGAGGACGTGGTGGACAGCACGGAGGGTGAGTACAATTTTTATTATATAACTGAGTATAAGCCGAGTGGGGGCTTTTTCAGCACAAAATTGTACTGAAAAACCCAGCTTATACGGAGTATATGTGGCATATATATATATATATAATATATATATATATATATATATATATATATATATATGAATCTCATCTCTATGGAAGCTCTAGTGAAGCCCTTAGACAGAATCCTTACGGACTGCATCTGCACCCTAGCTCAAAAATGTAGGCAAATCATATGAAATTTCCCTGTGTGTTGCCGAATGTCATTGAGGGATAAAGCCATCAGAGAGCGGGTAATGTGTTCCTTGAGTCCTGGCTGTTGATGTCTGTGTTGCACACATTGCTGCATACAGCACATTACTTTTCCTTTCTACTTTTTTTTGTATTGCAACCTAAATCCTGGAGCTGAACCACATTCAGGGGAAAAGTACCAACGTTTTGCTATCCTAATACTTTTAACCCCTTAAGCCACCATGACTTTCCTCGAATGTCAGGGAAGGAATAGAAGTGTTTTCTTTTTTATGTCAATTAGAATCACTTTGGAAATTTCATTTTATGAAGGGCCAATTTCATTTCTAACAAAAAGCCTTCTAACATCCTACAAATACAAAAGAATTAAAAAAATATTTATATAAAAGAACATGGCAAATGTTATTTTAGAAATTTGTGGTATGACTTAAAATTTTTGCTATTTTTCAACTTTCTTAATAAATAAATTAAAAATATCACTCAATTGTTTCAATAACATGAATAAAATGTGTCACAAACAAACAATCTCAAAATCATCTTGGTATATAATGTTTACTAAGTTATAACAATTTAAATTGACACCATGTCAACAAAATAGGTCTGTGTCCATAAGTCAAAATAGGCCATGCCCTTAAGCGGTTCAATAAATACCTCTTTAATGTTACAACTAGATTGTTTAACCATGAAACTATATCATCATCTCCAAAGCATGATAATCTGGCATATTTTTGCACTCTCAATGCAATGTGTAATGTACACAACTAATACGCTTGCCATATAATGTCCTAGTATTTTTCAATTTTTCTATATAGATGTTGACAGAATTGAGGACTATTTGAGGCGTTATTTAAGCAACTAAATCTTGAATTAGTTATATACGATTTCCCTTTTACTGTTTATCTCTAGTAGTCAAAAAAAATCTATGGCTTCAATGTCGAAAGAACAAAAGACAAGGATCAGCATTTCTTACCAAGCTTTCGCTGTATTACTCATTTCATTGTCTGAGCATCGCTGATGCTGAGGTGCCTGTGTCGCTTCATACTGACGTCATCCTCTTCAGAAAGAAAAAAAAATTAATCTACGTGAACAACTCAGGTCTCAACAGTTTATTTCCTACAGCAGACATTGCATTTCCTTATTCACTTACGGTCCACTTCAGCAAATGATTAATATGGTTGTTGTAAGAAGTTATCAATTTTTAAAAGTGTGAGTGTATTGATATGAGTTTTTCTAGATCGCACTTGCTGTCCTCCTATAGAAAAGCTGGTTTTAATTCCAGTTGATAGAAACCTGTCATGCTCATGGGATGGACACGCAGGTGCACTAACTGTTATCTCAGCGAGCCAGAGTTTGTGATAATAATGACTGGTACTCTTGTGTGTCCATCACAGACCATGGACAGATTATGGCCACTGGAAGTAAACATAGAAGTTTCTATAGGAAGAGACAGCAATCAGAGTCTAGAAAACTGTGAGGAATGCTAGATACAGTATATTGGAAACTGTACAACTTTTCCTTACAAAAACCATAGCAATATTTGCTGAGTGGACAACCCCTGAACAATTAATTTTTATCTCAGCTGAACATCTTTAGTGGATCAGTAAACTAATAAGTGGCACATGAGACACTAAACATGTGAAGCATAAGCAAGCCAGGCCAGGCTAGAGGACACGGCACAGCGCTGCAAACAGTAACCCTGTGCTGGTTACATGTGTTGAATTACATACAGTCTTTGCCATTGTAACAATAAAGACAACAAATGGACCCTACAGTTTACATACCCGACAAACAAACAAAACTTTCAATAGTGGAACCACTAAATTTTTTTCATTCCTATTTTTGTACATATTGTTACTTTTATATCACTATCACATGCATTCACTCTTTCTCTTAAAGGGTTTTCCCACGTACAAAAGTTAGCCCTATCACAGAATAGGACTACTTAACTTGCTGACAGTGGGGCTCTCAGTGCTGTTCTGCTCCATTAATCTCTATGGAGCTGACGGAGATCAGGTGAGCGCGTGGCTTGCGCTGGACAATTTCCGCCAGATCCATAGAGATTAATGGAGAGAAGGCATGCACGACCGTCTGCTCCATTAAACGAGGACGACGAGGTGTCCGAGGAGGTACCCCTGTATCGTGATCTGTGGGGGTCTCAGCACCGAGATCCCCACTGATCAGTAAGTTAGGCCCATCCATGATAGGCCTAACTTTGTTTCATGGAAAACCCATTTACACCTGGGATCAGATAACAATACAGCTGTGGCGGCTTTTCAGTTTTTTCAGTGTTTGCTATATATGAAGAATCCAACCTTTCCTTATTGAGAAATTATTTTCCCCCTACATTATTTTCTTTTTAACATCTAAGAACATTGTTTAATTTACAATGGCAATTTCATCCTTGCATGGCAAGCAGTGGGTTACATCAAACTAAAGATATGTCCCTTTCTCCCATTCAGCATGTAACTGGCACAGAACTTCCTGATAGAAAGTTGGAAAATTATAGTCTGAAGAAACCAATGTAAAAACTGGAAAAAACAACAGCTTGCAGACAGAAACAGAAACAACACAAAACTTGTCGGTAGGAATCTTGGATGTTTAACAAGGAGGCTTTTACATCCTGTGTCTTTTCATCTAGTGGTGTACATTTTGGCCTTATATAGAGCTATTTGTACAGAGATGAAAGTTGCAGCAAATACTTAATAAAGTCTTTGTGTGTATTCATTTTAAATTGATAAATATGTGTCACTAGAAACTGTAATTGTCAAAAAGTAAGGTTTTGTTGGACACTCTTCTATGAATATGCTCATGCACAGTAGATTTTCCAACTCTTCAAGGCCCAGTTTACACCAGAGTTGGAATGTCATGATTTCAATGGATTCTTCTTTGAGATAAGAAAAAAAACAGCATTAAGATTCCATGGACTCATCCAGTACTGCTACTAGGACCAGGCTCTAATCTCCCTCTCATTTCAAATTCCTGGAACGCCGCTGTATATGCACTAACCCAGTATCTTTCAGCAACACTCTCTCTCAAGTTTCCTGCAAGCTGGGTTTCACATTACGCACTCTAGTGAAACTGCTCTTTCTAAGCTTTAATGATCTCCTCAACTGATAAATCTAGAGGATACTAATCTCTCTTGTTCTTCTGCATCCCTCTGAAGCATTTGATACCGTGGACACCAGTACTCTCAGGATTCTTTTCTCTCTCTTGCTAGAGATTTGAAGAAAACCCAGAGAGTACTGTTTCCTTCAGGCAATAGAGAAAAGAATCCTGAGGAGTAGCTGGTGGTTCACGGTATCAAATGCTTCAGAGGGATGCAGAAGAACAAGGAGAGATTAGTATCCTCTAAATTTATCAGTGAGGAGATCATTAGAGACTTTAGAGCAGTTTCAGTAGAGTGCGTAATGTGGAAACCCAGCTTGCAGGAAATCTTGGAGAGAGTTGGCTGAAAGATACTGGGTTAGTCAAGAATATACCAGGCGTTCCAGGAATTTGAAGATGAGAGGGAGATTAGAGCCTGGTCGCTAGTAGCAGTACTGGATGAGTCCATGGAATCTTAATTTGACAACCCCACCATAAGAAACCTATTTAACGGGAACCCCCATCCCATTTTTATAACAGTAAATGACTAGCCTGCAGGGTTGCACTGCTACCAGAATTTGGAATTGGATAATGAACTACTACTACACTGATGACATTCATGTATTGAAAAGTTTGTCCTCGGTAATGTTATATAAAATGTACGATTTATTGTTGAATCATACATTTTTATTATTCATTTAAACGTGTTTAAATATTATAAGGATAATGTACTATACATATAGAGATCTCTGAGAAGATCAATCTACGTATATACTCGAGTATAAGCCGAGGTAACCATTTTTGCACACAAAAACTGGGAAACTTATTGACTCGAGTATAAGCCTAGGATGAAAAAAAATCTTCAACTACTCTCAATAAAATGCCCACAGAGCACCCCTTTAAATAGAATGTCCAACACTGCCCCTGATAAAATTATAAACTTATATCACGTCCGGCGCTCACCCTGCCTCTTCTCCCCCTGCACGCCTTCTCAGCATGGCTACGGCTTCCCAGCAGTGCGAGGAGAGGCTCTCTACTATGCTCTTCCAGCACACATACGATGCACGTCTCGCGCCCGATGATGTCACGGGGTGTGTGCGGGAAGAGAGCATGGACGTGCCTCTGCCCACACTGCGGGAAGCCGGAGACTAGCACAGAAAACAAGCCAGGGATAGAGGACGTGGTGGGACAGCACGGAGGGTGAGTACAATTTTTTAGTATATAACTGGAGTATAAGCCGAGTGGGGGCTTTTTCAGCACAAAATTGTACTGAAAACCCAGCTTATACGAGTATATGTGGCATATATTATATATATATAATATATATATATATATATATATATATATATATATATGAATCTCATCTCTATGGAACTCTAGTGAAGCCCTTAGACAGAATCTTACGGATGCATCATGCACCCTAGCTCAAAAATGTAGGCAAATCATATGAATTTCCCTGTGTGTGTCCGAATGTCATTGAGGGATAAAGCCATCAGAGAGCGGGTAATGTGTTCCTTGAGTCCTGGCTGCTTGATGTCTGTGTTGCACACATTGCTGCATACAGCACATTACTTTTCCTTTCTACTTTTTTTGGTATTGCACCTAAATCCTGGAGCTGAACCACATTCAGGGGAAAAGTACCAACGTTTTGCTATCCTAATACTTTTAACCCCTTAAGCCACCATGACTTTCCTCGAATGTCAGGGAAGGAATAGAAGTGTTTTCTGTTGTTTATGTCAATTAGAATCACTTTGGAAATTTCATTTTATGAAGGGCCAATTTCATTTCTAAACAAAAAGCCTTCTAACATCCTACAAATACAAAAGAATTAAAAAAATATGTTATACATAAAGAGAACATGGCAAATGTTATTATTAGAACATTTGTGGTATGACTTAAAATTTTTGCTATTTTTCAATTTTCTTCAATAAATAAATTAAAAATCATCACTCAATTGTTTCAATCAACATGACATAAAAATGTGTCACAACAAACAATCTCACAAATCATCTTGGTATATTAATGTTTACTAAGTTATAACATTTAAATTGACACATGTCACAAAATAGGTCTGTGTCCATAAGTCAAAATAGGCCATGCCCTTAAGCGGTTAATAAATAACCTCTTTAATGTTTACAACTAGATTGTTAACCATGAAATATAATCATCATCTCCAAAGCATGATCAATCTGGCATATTTGTTGTCACTCTCAATGCAATGTGTAATGTACACAACTAATACGCCATTGCCATATATGTCCTAGTATTTTCCAATTTATTCTATATAGATGTTGACAGAATTGCAGGACTATTTGAGGCGTTATTGTAAGCAACTAATCTTGAATTAGTTATATACGATTTCCCTTTTACTGTTTATCTCTAGTAGTCAAAAAAAATCTATGGCTTCAATGTCGAAAGAACAAAAGACAAGGCATCAGCAATTTCTTACAAGCTTTCGCTGTATTACTCATTTCATTGTCTGAGCATCGCTGCTGCTGAGGTGCCTGTGTCGTTCATACTGACGTCATCCTCTTCAGAAAGAAAAAAAAAATTAATCTACTGTGAACAACTCAGGTCTCACAGTTTATTTCCTACAGCAGACATTGCTTTCCTTAATTCACTTACGGTCCACTGTCAGCAAATGATTAATATGGTTGTGTAAGAAAGTTATCAATTTTTAAAAGTGTGAGGTATTGATATGAGTTTTTTTCTAGAATCGCACTTGCTGTCTCTCCTATAGAAAAGCTGGTTTTAATTCCAGTTGATAGAAACCTGTCATGCTCATGGGATGGACACGCAGGGTGCACTAACTGTTATCTCAGCGAGCCAGGTTTGTGATAATAATGACTGGTACTCTGTGTGTCCATCACAGACCATGGACAGATTATGGCCACTGGAAGTAAACATAGAAGTTTTCTATAGGAAGAGACAGCAATCAGGTCTAGAAACTGTGAGGAATGCTAGATACAGTATATTGGAAACTGTACAACTTTTCCTTACAAAAACCATACAATATTTGCTGAGTGGACAACCCCTTGAACAATTAATTTTTATCTCAGCTGAAACATCTTTAGTGGATCAGTAAACTAATAAGTGGACACTGAGACACTAAACATGTGAAGCATAAGCAAGCCAGGCCAGGCTAGAGGACACGGCACAGCGCTGCAAACAGTAACCCTGGTGCTGGTTACATGTGTTGAATTACATTACAGTCTTTGCCATTGTAACAATAAAGACAACAAATGGACCCTACAGTTTACTATACCCGACAACAAAACAAAACTTCAATAGTGGAACCATCTAAATTTTTTTCATTCCTATTTTTGTACATATTGTTACTTTTATTCACTATCACATGCATTTCATCTTTTCTCTTAAAGGGTTTTCCCACGTACAAAAGTTAGGCCCTATCACAGAATAGGACTACAACTTGCTGATCAGTGGGGCTCTCAGTGCTGTTCTGGCTTACCATTAATCTCTATGGAGCTGACGGAGATCAGTGAAGCGCGTGGCTTGCGGCTGGCAATTTCCGCCAGATCCATAGAGATTAATGGAGAGAAGGTCATGCCGACGTCTGCTCCATTAAGCGAAGTGAGCGACGAGGTGTCCGAGAGGTACCTCCTCGTTCGTGATCTGTGGGGGTCTCAGCACCGAGATCCCCACTGATCATAAGTTAGGCCCTATCCATGATAGGCCTAACTTTGGTTCATGGAAAAAACCCATTTACACCTGGATCATGATAACAATACAGCTGTGGCGGCTTTTCAGTTTTTTCATGTGCTTTGCTATATATGAAGAATCCAACCTTTCTTATTGAGAAATTATTTTCCCCCTACATTATTTTCTTTTTAACATCTAATGAACATTTGTTTAATTTTACAATGGCAATTTCATCCTTGCATGGCAAGCAGTGGGTTACATCAAACTAGAGATGTCCCTTTCTCCCATTCAGCATGTAACTGCACAGAACTTCCTGATAGAAAGTTGGAAATTATAGTCTGAAGAAACCAATGTAAAAAACTGGAAAAAACAACAGCTGCAGACAAAACCAGAAACAACACAAAACTTGTCTGTAGGAATCTTGGATCGTTTAACAAGGAGGCTTTTCATCCTGTGTCTTTTCACGCTAGTGGTGTACATTTTGGCCTTATATAGAGCTATTTGTAC
This sequence comes from Engystomops pustulosus, assembly GCA_019512145.1. NCBI lineage: Eukaryota > Metazoa > Chordata > Amphibia > Anura > Leptodactylidae > Engystomops > Engystomops pustulosus. The sequence continues at coordinate 84,516,840 of CM033642.1, read as the reverse complement.
AGAATGAAAGTTGCAGCAAATTACTTAATAAAATCGTTGTATGTGTATTCATTTTAATTGATAAATATGTGTCACTAGAAGACTGTAATTTGTCAAAAAGTAACGGTTTTCTGTTGGACACTCTTCTATGAATATGCTCATGCACAGTAGATTTTCCAACTCTTCAAGGCCCAGTTTACACCAGAGTTGGAATGTCATGATTTCAATGGATTCTTCTTTGATGATAAGAAAAACAAAACAGCAGCCTGGTCGCTAGTAGCAGTACTGGATGAGTCCATGGAATCTTAATGCTGTTTTTTTTCTTATCTCAAAGAAGAATCCATTGAAATCATGGACATTCCAACTCTGGTGTAAACTGGGCCTTGAAGGTTTTTCCATGAACAAAAGTTAGGCCTATCCATGGGATAGGGCCTAACTTACTGATCAGTGGGGATCTCGGTGCTGAGACCCCCACAGATCACGAAAACGAGGGGTACCTCCTCCGGACACCTCGTCGATCCGTCATTGTAATGGAGCAGACGGTCGTGCATGACCTTTCTGCTCCATTAATCTCTATGGAGCTGGCGGAAATTGCCAAGCGCAAGCACCGCGCTCACTGATCTCCGTCAGCTCCATAGAGATTAATGGAGCAGAACAGCACTGAGAGCCCCACTGATCAGCAAGTTAGTCCCTATCTCGTTGATAGGGCCTAACTTTTGTACGTGGGAAAACCCCTTTAAGAGAAAAGGAGTGAAATGCATGTGGATAGTGATAAAAGATAACAATATGTACAAAAATAGGAATGAAAAAAATTTAGATGGTTCCACTATTGAAAGTTTTTGGTTGTCGGGTATAGTAAACTGTAGGGTCCATTTGTTGTCTTTATTGTTACAATGGCAAAGACTGTTAATGTAATTCAACACATGTAACCAGCACCAGGTGTTACTGTGTGCAGCGCTGTGCCGTGTCCTCTAGCCTGGCCTGGCTTGCTTATGCTTCACATGTTTTAGTGTCCATGTGCCACTTATTAGTTTATAGCCACTAAAGATGTTCAGCTGAGATAAAAATTATTTTGTTCAAGGGGTTGTCCACTTCCAGCAAATATTTGATATGGTTTTTGTAAGGAAAAGTTGTACAGTTTTCCAATATACTGTATCTAGCAATTCCTCACAGTTTTCTAGACCTCTGCTTGCTGTCCTTCTATAGAAAACTTCTATGTTTACTTCCAGTGGCCATAAATCTGTCCATGGTCTTGTGATGGACACACAAGAGTACCAGTCATTATTATCACACAACTCTGGCTCGCTGAGATAACAGTTAGTGCACCTGCGTGTCCATCACATGAGCATTGACAGGTTTCTATCAACTGGAAGAAAACCTAAGCTTTCTATAGCAGGACAGCAAGTGCAGATCTAGAAAAGTGTGAGGAATTGATATTGAGTTTATTAAAAATTGGATAACTTTCTTACACAAACCATATTAATCATTTGCTGAAAGTGGACAGTAAGTGAAATTAAGGAAATGCAATGTCTGCTGTAGGAAATAAACTGTTGAGACCTGATTTGTTCACAGTAGATTAATTTTTTTTCTTTTCTGAAGAGGATGCGTCAGGATGAAGCGACACAGGCACCTCAGCAGCAGCGATAGCTCAGACAATGAAAGTGAGTAATACAGCGAAAGCTTGTAAGAAATGCTGATGCCTTTGTCTTTTGTTCTTTCGACATTTGAAGCCATAGATTTTTTTTTGACTACTAGAGATAAACAGTAAAAGGGAAATCGTATATACTAATTCAAGATTTAGTTGCTTACTAATAACGCCTCAAATAGTACTACAATTCTGTGCACATCTATATAAGAAAATTGAAAAATACTAGGCATATATTGGCAATGCGTATTCAGTTGTGTACATTACACCATTGCATTGAGAGTGAAACAAAATATGCCAGATTGATCATGCTTTGGAGATGATGATATATTTTCATTGTTTAACCAATCTAGTTGTAACATTTAAAGAGGGATTTATTAACCGCTTAAGGGCATGGCCTATTTTGACTTTATGGACACAGACCTATTTTTGACATGTGTCAATTTAAATTGTTATAACTTAGTAACACTTTAATATACCAAGATGATTTTGAGATTGTTTGTTTGTGACACATTTTATGTCATGTTATTTGAAACAATTGAGTGATATATTTTTAATTTATTTATTGAAGAAATTGAAAAATAGCAAAAATTTTAAGTCATACCACAAAAATGTCTTAATAAATAACATTTGCCATGTGTCTGCTTTATGATAGCAATATTTTTTTAAATTCTTTTTTATGTGTAGGATGTTAGAAGGCTTTTATGTTTAGAAATGAAATTGGCCTTCATAAAATGAAATTTGCAAAGTGATTCTAATTGACATAAACAACAGAAAACACTTCTATTCCTTCCCTGACATTCGAGGAAAGTCATGATGGCTTAAGGGGTTAAAAGTATTAGGATAGCAAAACGTTGGTACTTTTCCCCCTGAATGTGGTTCAGCTCCAGGATTTAGGTTGCAATACCAAAAAAAGTAGAAAGGAAAAGTAATGTGCTGTATGCAGCCAATGTGTGCAACACACACATCAAGCAGCCAGGACTCAAGGAACACATTACCCGCTCTCTGATGGCTTTATCCCTCAATGACATTTCGGACACACACAGGGAAATTTCATATGATTTGCCTACATTTTTTGAGCTAGGGTTGCATGATGCATCGTAAGGATTCTGTCTAAGAGCTTCACTAGAGCTTCCATAGAGATGAGATGCACATATTTATATATAAATGCCACATATACTCGAGTATAAGCTGGGTTTTTCAGTACAATTTTTGTGCTGAAAAAGCCCCCACTCGGCTTATACTCCAGTATATATAAAAAAAATTAGTACTCCCCTCCGGTGCTGTCCCACCACGTCCTCTTATCCCCTGGCTTGTTTTCTGTGCTAGTCTCCGGCTTCCCGGCAGTGTGGGCAGAGGCACGTCCATGCTCTCTTCCCGCACACACCCCGTGACATCATAGGGCGGCGAGACGTGCATCGTAATGTGTGCTGGAAGAGAGCATAGTAGAGAGCCTCTCCTCGCACTGCTGGGAAGCCGTAGCCATGCTGAGAAGGCGTGCAGGGGGAGAAGAGGCAGGGTGAGCGCCGGACGTGAGTACTAAGTTTATAATTTTATCAGGGGCAGTGTTGGACATTCTATTTAAAGGGGTGCTCTGCTGGGCATTTTATTTGAGAGTAGTTGAAGATTTTTTTTCATCCTAGGCTTATACTCGAGTCAATAAGTTTCCCAGTTTTTTGTGGCAAAAATGGTTACCTCGGCTTATACTCGAGTATATACTGTAGATTGATCTTCTCAGAGATCTCTATATGTATTAGTACATTATCCTTATAGATATTTATAACACAGTTAAATTGAATTAATAAAAATGTATGATTCAAAATAAATCGTACATTTTATATTAACATTACCAGGACAAACTTTTCAATACATGAACTGTCATCATGTAGTAGTAGTATCATTATCCAATTCCAAATTCTGGTAGCAGTGCAACCCTGCAGGTCTAGTCATTTACTGTTACAAAAGCTGGTGATGGGTTCCCGTTAAATAGGTTTCTTACTGGTGGGGTGTCATCCCTGGGACCCATGTGTCCAAAATGTGTCGGTATACGAGTGTCTTAACCTTTTTGCCTTAGAAGTGGCTTGTAACTCACTAACATGTAATCAGCTATTGGACACTTATTGAGTTAACAACTTGCCACTAATGTATTCTCATTTTATTTGCAGGTCCATCAACTTCCTTTTCTTCCTGTTTTCAATACAGGAACAAGGGCAAAAACTCCACAGAAGAGGAAAAGAAGTCTGCAGAGGTATATACTACAAGTCCTGGAGGCAGAACGTCATTTAACTCCTTAACAAACAGGCCCTTTTTGTTTTTGTGTGTTCATTTTTCATTACCCATCTTCAAAAATCTACCCTTTTACTACTAGTTTTACAAAAGGAGAGGGTGTTGGCTGGGCCAAAAAATTATGCAAATGTGAATTTTGGTGCAGTTTACTCCAGAAAACTAACATTTTATTTTAGTTTATTTCTTAACCTAAACCCAGATTGGTTGCCTTGGCAGCTGGGAGCTGATATGTTATTGAGCAGACTGTAATAGAGAAGAAGTATATCCACAATATACTGCAATACAGTTGTATAGCAGTACATTGTATAAATGATCCCACCCCCTTGAGGGCCTGAAAGAATTGTAAAAATAAAGCACATATGAAAATATACAAAATCATAAATATGTTAGGTTTCCCGATTCCCCCAAATGTCTGATCTCACCCATACCCTGAATGTCATAAAGTAGATAACATCCAAATCTGAATTTATGCTTTTTATTCAAATTTTTATGGGATATAAAATGTCAAAATGAGAAAAAGGCTGTACAGTTATCTTTTTATCAAAAATGGCCTTGTGTTTTTTTGGGGTTGTTTTTGTAGTACAAGGTTATTTAAAAAAAAACTATTTATTTTAAATGTATATGACATAAACAAACTACATACATTTGCCATTTCCATAATCATACTGAACCAAAAATAAAGGGTACAATATTGTGTTGCAGATAACAAGCCCTCCTATAGCTTTGTACACTGAAACATTTAAAAGATAAAGTAAAAAATCAAGTGGAAGAAGTGGTGTGAAAACAGAAATGCAAACACCCCCCCCCCCCTCCCCCAAATAAAAGAAAAACAATGTCCTGAATGGATTAATAATCCAGTAGTGAAGATATTACTGGGGATTGCCTCATGAATTGTATTCCCTTGACACTCAATTAATACCATCAGTACAGCATTTACCTTGGCAAACATTTAATAGAGAAGGCTACCTGCCATATATTTCACAAGGACAATAACCATAGATGTATTTTACACTCTAGAAGCTTGGATTGAGATGAATGTTACTCTGAGTACTGAGAAATGTGATTTGCTCCATGTTAGTTGTTATACTGAAATGTTGCAGATGATTACTGAATTATTAAACAATACACATTCATTGTCTTGCTGAATATCCTCCTCCTGCAAGGCCGTTCATCGTTCCAAGAATCGGACATGGTTAGCAGTTAATGGCTTGCCAGGTCTGGGACATTTGCCAGGAGCAGCTGTTAGGTCTCTTTAGATCTCTAGAAATCTTGTGTCCTATTTTATAATGAAATGGAGCAAGTTTAATTTTTTTTTCTCAAACTGAACTGGCATCCTATTTCTTTATGATAAATACAAATCTATAAATTTTACCCTGAGTTAATCTATATTTGTATTTGAATGACTGACCCCGAATAAATACTTTATTGGGTGGCTAATAGCTTGATTACTGAAAGTAGTGTAAATACTGTCCTTTTATCAACAAAATAAAGGTTCCTTTTGTGCAATTACAGTCCTTGTAATAATCATTGGTTTATAAAATTAGATTTCATTATAAACGGATTTTAATACTGTATATTGGTCTGCAGTAAGAATTTACTGATAAAGGAAATCTACCACTGGATTGTAACTTTACTAACCATTCATGCTGCTAGCTCCTGAGAGTGTGATAACATGCATGTGTTTGTCAGGAGCTTTTCTTCAGTACTTTTACTTATATTTTATGTTTATTTAAAAGAAGCACACATGCTTTGGGCGGCAGACACCAGAGCTTCCCATCAGTGTGAAAGAATCCAGTGGTAGATTTCCCTTTAAGCCTTCTGTGTGCAGTCACACATGGCACTAGCGTTGCATTTACAAACGTGACGCTCAGCACTCCCCAGACATGCAGTCCCATGTCACATACACCTCATGCCACCTCAGCACCTGTCAAACATGCAGTCCCATGTAAAATACACCTCATGCCAACTCAGCACCTGCAAGACATGCAGTCCCATGTAACATACATTTCTCCCCTGACCTTATCACATCCACTCCTATCAAGCCCCCTCACCTCCATACACATGTATGCACACAGTACCTGTACACGTTCTACTTGCAGGCAGCCATTACAGCTCTACATCCTGTGAGGAGACTGCGTAGTGAGCCACGGCCCTTTCCCGGAGGCTCCGCCCCTCCCGTGACATCACGGCTACCCGTAGCGGCTCCATTCTAGTGGCTAACAGCGCTGTAGTGTGTGCTGAGCAGTGCCGGCCTGCGCACTGCCATTGTAATGTACTGCACACAATTGCTGTGCGCTCCGGACCGCTCAGCCCACACACTACAGGAGATAATTGCCAAGCGTACTTTTACGCTTGCCAATTATTCTGGGGAGTAATGGCGCCTCATCATGCATCTATGACGCTTGGTGAGGCGTTAATGCGATCTCTGGCATACCGCCATGTAGTGTAAAATGCATACAGTGTCCCCCTATGTAGTATAAAATGCATAAAGCGTACCACCATGTAGTATAAAGTGCATACAGCATACTGCCATGTAGTATAAGATAGATACAGCATGCTGCCATGAAGTATAGAATAGATACAGAGTACCGCCATGTAGTATAAAAGGCATACAGTGTGACACCATGTAGCATAAATTGCATACAGCGTACCACCATGTAGTATAAAATGCATACAGCATACCGCCATGTAGAATAAAATGCATACAGCGTACCGCCATGTAGAATAAAATGCATACAGCGTACCGCCATGTAGAATAAGATAGATACAGCATACCGTCATGTAGTATAAAATGCATACAGTGTCCCCCCATGTAGTACAAAATAGAAGTTGATTAATATCACAAATGCAACATATACATACAGCATATATACACATATACAAATAGTAGATACAGCATATACACGCACTGCACATACATACAGCAAATATACAGACATATATACACATATTCATATATACACATATACGCACATACACACACATAGGCATATACATAAACGTGACGCCTGGGGGTGTGCATTGGCCTAATCACATTCGCGTTTCAAGTGAACTGCAATCATTCGGTAACCAGCAAAACACCAGGTGCTGGTTAATGATCTTATGCGTTCCACTGGAAACACATATTGGATCCAGTGAAGGCACACTCCTGGGTGCTAGCCGCTGGCACTTTGTGTGACCGCACTCTAGTGGGAAGTGGAGAAAAGGGCCTATGACCCAGTAGCAATTTACATGAACATTTGTGCCCAGTGTTGAGCCAGCATATGGTTCTGTTAAAGTTTTAATTGGTTTGAATGAATTCTACATCGTTTCCCATTATTGCACGTTTGTTAAACTTCCATTACACTTGTCACGGAAATATTAATTTAATGTGTGTAGAATAGTGTAACTATGGGACAATTGGCATCTCTTGAAATGTCCAACAACAAAGTTATGCCTGCACCAGAACCAGAGACGTCCCAGTATGAGAAAGCTAAGAGGGAGGGGTTGGTGAATGGGCCCCCCAGAGATAACTCTGCAGTTAGCAGATATGGTTAAGGGTGTGAGAGGCTGCCAGGATGGAGTCACTGAATCTGCACCTCAAAGATCTACAGTCCTGAGTGTGGATCGGGTGGATGCCATTATCAAGCAGGGGTTCTAGGGCAGACTGGGGCTGTCCAGATGAGTAAGGCTCAAAGCATGAGCCACAAAGATGCCTCTACTCAGACTGGGGAGATGAAGTGTGCCTATGAGCCAAAGACTGCTTATACACAAGCACCACTACTGAGAGAGAAGACTGTGGGGTCCACAGTGAAGTCGGGTTCCCAGGGGTGAGTGTAGGGAAGATATGACCATATGTCTTTTGAAGTCTGCACAAACCGGTCTTCAGGTGATAGTTTATGAAACTTTAAAGAGAACCTGTCAGGAAAATTAACCCCACTTAACTACCGTATATACTCGTGAATAAGCCGAGTTTTTCAGCACAAAAAATGTGTTGAAAAACGTCCCCTCGGCTTATACGCGAGTCATAAAAAATATTTAAAAAAAAAAATAAACTTATATACTCACCCTCCGGTGGCCCCGACGTGCAGCGCTGCTCCCCCGATGTCCGCGCGGGTCCTCTTCTGGCTCCCGCGGCCGTCTTCTGTCTTCTCTAAAATCGTGTTGGGCGCCGCCACGTTTCACCCCCAGGCGGCGCCTAGTATGACGTCAGCAGCGGCACGTCATACTAAGGGAGGCACAGCCACACCCCCAGTGCTTGACTGACAGCCTGTATAATGGTGTGAGGTATAATAGTGTAATGTCTCCTCCATGTGCTTCCTAGTGCTGGCAACCACGCCCCCTGCAGCCTGTGTGTATGAGGTAGAGGTGACAGAAATAGTGACAGAGACCTGATGACAGGTGTCCTTTAAAGAACTCCAGGATGTTGTAAAAGCTGCTTGGAGACTTCAAGAGATGCCAATTGCCCTATAGTTCAACAATTCTACATACTTTAGATTAATATTTCCATGACGGTACTAATGCTGTTCTGATAATGCATGACTACCGATATAATATATATGTGTGTATATATACATATTTATATATATGTGTGTGTATTTATTTTAGGTGTTCCGGAAAGACTTGATCAGTGCCATGAAGATTCCAGATTCTCAACATGTCAATGTGGAGGACTACTATCACTTTGCAGACACTTGGAAACAAGAGTGGGAGAAAGGTGTCCAAGTACCTGCTAATCCAGATTCTATCCCACAGCCTTCTCTCAGGTAGAAAGCAGAACATCTGCGATAATGTGTGACCTCTGTGTCTGGTGTTTTATATACAAGGGGGGAGATGTATTAATGTGTCTGTCTTTAGACCACTGCAGAGACAGTTCTCTGCTGATTTATCTGGTGCAGTATAAGATGCTTCAAATCTAAATGGTTGTCGGCAGGGGGAGCGAGGGAGAGAGTTGATGTTGAAGGGGCTGGTTTGAAGAGGAGGGAGTCCAGTAAGATAAACTAAAGGATTATAAAAAAGTAAAACAATTTAAGGTCTAACCAAAAAATTATTTGTATTGAGAATTATATGCCCTTTTGAAACTGGTCATCACTGAAAAATGCCCTCCGTGATGATGGGTTCCCTTTTAAGACAAATTAAATTTTACATTAGTAGGGAAGTCACAGTTCCCCTCTGTTTTTAGGCTTTTGTTTTGTAATACAGTTCCTTGTTGTACAGTTTTTTGTTCTTTGTCTGTACCTTTTGTCTTTTCTGTTTTACTTGTCTTTGTTTTTTTGTACAGTTATCTTTTTTTTATTCAAAAATGGCCTTGTGTTTTTTTGGGGTTTGTTTTTGTAGTACAAGGTTATTTAAAAAAAACTTATTTATTTTAAAATGTATATGACATAAACAAAAAATACTACATTTGGTATTTCCATAATCATACTGAACCAAAAATAAAGGGTGGTAACATATGTGTTGCAGATAAACAAGCCCCTCCTATAGCTTTGTACACTGAAACATTTAAAAGATAAAGTAAAAAATCAGTGGAAGAAGTGGGTGTGTGAAAACAGAAATGCAAAACACCCCCCTCCCCTCCCCCAGTAAAAGAAAAACAATGTCCTGAATGGATTAATAATCCAGTAGTGAAGATATTACTGGGGATTGCCTCATGAATGTATTCCCTTGACACTCTAATTAATACCATCAGTACAGCATTTACCTTGGCAAACATTTAATAGAGAAGGCTACCTGCATATATTTCACAAGGACAATAACCATAGATGTATTTTACACTCAGAAGCTTGGATTGAGATGAATGTTACTCTTGAGTACTGAGAAATGTGATTTGCTCCATGTTAGTGTGTTACACTGAAATGTTGCAGATGATTACTGAATTATTTAAACAATACACATCATTGTCTTGCTGAATATCCTCCTCGCAAGGCCGTTCAATCGTTCCAAGAATCGGACTGGCTAGCAGTTAATGGCTTGCCAGGTACTGGGAAATTTGCCAGGAGCAGCTGTTAGGTCTTCTTTAGATCTCTAGAAATCTTGTGTCCTATTTATAATGAAATGGAGCAAGTTTAATTTTTTTTCTCAAACTGAACGGCATCCTGCTTCTTATGATAAATACAAATCTATAATGTTACCCTGAGTTAATCTATATTTGTATTTGAATGACTGACCCCGAATAAATACTTTATTGGGTGGCTAATAGCTTGATTAATGAAAGTAGTGTAAATACTGTCCTTTATCAACAAAATAAGGTTCCTTTTGTGCAATTACAGTCCTGTAATAATCATTGGTTTATAAAATTAGATTTCATTATAAACGGATTTTAATACTGTATATGGTCTGCAGTAAGAATTTATGATAAGGAAAATCTACCACATGGATGTAACTTTACTAACCTTCATGCTGCTAGCTCCTGAGAGTGTGATAACATGATGTGTTTGTCAGGAGCTTTTCTTCAGTACTTTTCTTATATTTTTGTTTATTTAAAAGAAGCACACATGCTTTGGGCGGCAGACACCAGAGCTTCCCATCAGTGTGAAAGAATCCAGTGGTAGATTTCCCTTTAAGCCTTCTGTGTGCAGTCACACATGGCACTAGCGTGCATTACAAACGTGACGCTCAGCAATCCCCAGACATGCAGCCCATGTCACATACACCTCATGCCACTCAGCACCTGTCAAACATGCAGTCCCATGTAAAATACACTCATGCCAACTCAGCACCTGCAAGACATGCAGTCCATGTAACATACATTTCTCCCCTGACCTTATCACATCCACTCCTATCAAGCCCCTCACCTCATACAATGTATGCACACAGTACCTGTACACGTTCTACTTGCAGGCAGCCATTACAGCTTACATCCTGTGAGGAGACTGCGTAGTGAGCCACGGCCCTTTCCGGAGGCTCGCCCCTCCGTGACATCACGCTAGTAGCGGCTCCATTCTAGTGGCTAACAGCAGCTTGTTGTTGTAGTGTGTGCTGAGCAGTGCCGGCCTGCGCACTGCCATTGTAATGTATGCACACAATTGCTGTGCGCTCCGGACCACGCTCAGCCCACACACATACGGAGATAATTGCCAAGCGTTACTTTTTAGCTTGCCAATTATTCTGGGAGTAATGGCGCCTCATCATGCATCTATGACGCTTGGTGAGGTTAATGCGATCTCTGGCATACCGCCATGTAGTGTAAAATGCATACAGTGTCCCCTATGTAGTATAAAATGCTATAATAAAGCGTACCACATGTAGTATAAAGTGCATACAGCATACTGCCATGTAGTATAAGATAGATACAGCATGCGCCATGAAGTATAGAATAGATTACAGAGTTACCGCCCATGTAGTATTAAAAGGCATACAGTGTGACACCATGTAGCATAAATTGCATACAGGTACCACCATGTAGTTATAAAATGCATACAGCATACCGCCCATGTAGAATAAAATGCATACAGCGTACCCACCATGTAGAATAAAATGCATACAGTCTGCGCCATGTAGAATAAGATAGATACAGCATACCTTCATGTAGTATAAAATGCATACACTGTCCCCCCATGTAGTACAAAATAGAAGTTGATAAATATCACAAATGCAGCATATACATATAGCATATATACACATAAACAAATAGTAAATACAGCATATACACGCACTGCACATACAGCAAATACTACACATATTCATATATACACACATATACGCACATACACACACCTAGGCATATACACATAAACGTGACGCCTGGGGGTGTGCCATTGGCCTAATCACATACGCGTTTCAAGTGAATGCAATCATCGGTAACCAGCAAAACACCAGGTGCTGGTTAATGATCTTATGCGTTCCACTGGAAACACATATTGGATCCAGTGAAGGCACACTCCGGGGTGCTAGCCGCTTGGCACTTTGTGTGAACCCACTCTAGTGGGAAGTAGGAGGAAAAGCCTATGACCAGAAGTAGCAATTACATGAACATTTGTGCCCAGTGTTAGCCAGCATATGGTTCTGTTAAAGTTTTAATTGGTTTGAATGAATTCACATCGCTCCCATTATTGCACGTTTGTTAAACTTCCATTACAACTGTCACGGAAATATTAATTTAATGTGTGTGTAGATGAATAGTGGAACTAGGGACAATTGGCATCTCTTGAAATGTCCAACAACAAGTTAGCCTGCACCAGAACCAGAGACGTCCCAGTATGAGAAAGCTAAGAGGGAGGGGTTGGTGAATGGGCCCCCCAGAGATAACTCTGCAGTTAGCAGATATGGTTAAGGGGTGTGAGAGGCTGCCAGGATGGAGTCACTGAATCTGCACCTCAAAGATCTACAGTCCTGAGTGTGGATCGGGTGGGATGCCATTATCAAGCAGGGGTTCTAGGGCAGACGGGGCTTTTTTTTTTTTTTAATGCGGGGGCAGTGCTGTATATACTACTGGGGGGCTTGCTGGTTACATACTGGGGGGGGGTCTTGTGACCAATGCATTTCCCACCCTCGGCTTATACTCGAGTTCAATAGGTTTTCCCAGTTTTGATGGTAAAATTAGGGGTCTCGGGTTATACTCGGGTCGGCTTATACTCGAGTATATACGGTAAATAATTTTCATACTGCCATTAGAAAGCATTGCTTCTATCTTTTCATTGCCCCTCTACATGCCTGTAAACTTAAAGGAAACCTCCATTTCAGATCTTCAGTGTAAGCTCTAAACACCGAGCACCAGCTCAGGGTGAGCTGGTGCCGGTGCCTTAGTTTGTTAGGTATAAACCACGGATGGCGGTTTTAACAACTTTTTAAACTTTATAGCAGAAATGCTTCGGCGCTGCGTGCGCACGGTGGCGCGCAGCGCCGAAGCGGCTTCTGCTATAAAGTTTTAAAACGTGCTCTGTGTTTACAGCTTACACCGACTATCTGAAATGGTAGGGTTCCTTTAAGCAATGAGGTCAAAGCTGTATGCAAATGACCTGCGAGTGTCCAATGAGTCATTAGCATATTCAAGCTGTCCAGCTTATTCATGAGTGGGAGGCACAGCCACACCCCCAGTGCTTGACTGACAGCCTGTATAATGGTGTGAGTATAATAGTGTAATGTTCTCCCATGTGCTTCCTAGTGCTGGCAACCCACGCCCCTGCAGCCTGTGTGTATGAGGTAGAGGGGTGAGAATAGTGACAAGAGACCGATGACAGGTGTCCTTTAGAACTCCAGGATGTTGTAAAGCTGCCTGGAGACTCAAGAGATGCCAATTGCCCTATAGTTCAACAATTCTACATACTTTAGATTAATATTCCATGACGGTACTAATGTGTTCTGATAATGCAGGACTACCGATATAATATTATGTGTTATATAACATATTTATATATATGTGTGTGTATTTATTTTAGGTGTTCCGGAAAGACTTGATCAGTGCCATGAAGATTCCAGATTTAACATGTCAATGTGGAGGACTATATCACTTTGCAGACACTTGGAAACAGAGTGGGAGAAAGGTGTCCAAAGTACCTGCTAATCCAGATTCTATCCCACAGCCTTCTCTCAGGTAGAAAGCAGAACATCTGCGATAATGTGTACCTCTGTGTCTGGTGTTTTATATACAAGGGGGGAGAGATGTATAAGTGTTGTCTTTAGACCAGCAGAGACAGTTCTCTGTGATTTATCTGGTGCAGTATAAGATGCTTCAAATCTAAATGGTTGCGGAGGGGGAGCGAGGGAGAGAGTTGATGTTGAAGGGGCTGGTTTGAAGAGGAGGGAGTCCAGTAAGATAAACTAAAGGATTATAAAAAGTAAAACAATTTAAGGTCTAACCAAAAAATATTTGTATTGAGAATTATCCTGCTTGAAACTGGTCATCACTGAAAAATGCCCTCCGTGATGATGGGTTCCCTTTTAAGACAAATTAAATTTTACATTAGTAGGGAAGTCACAGTTCCCCTCTGTTTTTAGGCTTTGGTTATTTGCATTAGTAATTGTGAGCCAAAACCGGCATGGTAGAACGCACAGAACAGGCACAGGTCTTTCTGGCAACTATACAGAGGTAAGGTATAATAGAAAGACTTGTACCTGTTCCGTGTGTTCGACCAATTTGATAAATTTTCAATGATATCATTTTTAGGAATAAAGACCTTTTGATACATCTTTATAGATTTTTTTAGATTTTTCAACATGGCAAAACGTGCAATTTCGGACTTTGGGCGAATAGTTCCGTTACGGGGTTAAAGCATTGAAACAACCGTCATCTATTTTGATAGATCGGGCATTTTCGGACGCGTCGATACTAATGTGTTTATGATTTTACTGTTTATTTATATTTATGTCAGTGCTAGGGAAAGGGGGGTGATTTGAAATTGTAGGTTTTTTTAGTATTATTTTTTTTTTACTTTTTTTTATTTTATTTATACTATTTTCAGACTACCTAGGGGACTTTAACTCTAGGTAGTCCCTGATCGATCCTACCATATACTGCCATTACTACAGTTATGGCGTAATATGGGATTTCCTCATTCATTACAATGTGCTATCACGCACATTGTAATGAAGGGGTTAACACGAAAAATAGCCTCGGGTCTTGGACGACCTGAGGATACCATGGAGACGGATCGCGCGCCCGATGACGTTCACTGGAGCGGCGATCCCAGGTAAGCTGGCGGCGCCCACGATGTGAAAAAACACCGCGATGGTGCTAGCACCGATAGCGGGTGGTTGGTACGTAAGACCTTTGCTGCATATGCAGCAAAGGACTAACAGCTATGGAGAGGCTCAGCCCGTGAGCCATCTCCATGCAACCGGACCCGACGCGGGATTACGGCGTATAAGACGAACCCCAGAGAAGAAGACAGAGATTTTTTTGTCTTCAAAAGTAGTCTATAAGCCGGAAATATACGGTAGATATTAGTGTTGTTTCATGCAGTTGCTTACCAGTACAAGAGACAAAGACATTTTTTTTAATTCCCCTGTAGTCAGGCTATTGTCAGCCATGCAAGGGTTATCCTTCAGATCCTTAGTGTGACATTCATCGAGCGTTGATGTCAACAATTCCCACTTATGATTAAAAGACCCCTGAATCAGAAGGGGAGGGAATGGGTGATGAGACGCCGAGGCATGAAGAACCGTGGATGTATGGACCCCCGAAGCCATGACCCCCGGACGCATGGACCCCCAGGACCTGGATCCCGGATACATGGGGACAGATATGATTGGACAGTGCCCCCGAAAGCCAGAGGAGGGCGATCCTCTGTCATGGTTTTCCCCTAGAGGTTTCTCCACAGGGGTTTTTCCTCTCCTGAGTGGGAAGGGTGACTTTCGGTGTCAAGGTAGCCATGGGATGGGATGATAAATAGAGTTGTTATTTATTCCCAATTATTGTCTTTTTCTAATGTATTGGGATCTTTTGGTTAAATTCATTTTTCTTGGTGGTTTCTTGGGACGGGTGATACAAGGTCGTGCGCATAACAATCTTCACAGGGTCATCAGGAGAACATAGTGCAGTACGTTCCCTATTGATGTATAGCCCAGTGGTTGCCCCCTATGTACTGCCAGGTATAAACAGGCACACCACACCCCAGGGTAAAACATAAATATGCCAAGAAACTGTCCATGTGTAACCCTACCAACCAATCACACAGGTTCCATCATGACCGTTCTCTAGTACACTTAAAGCTGCCGTGATGGGTTTTGTCAAATTGTATACAGTCAATTAATTCTAAAGAAGCAAAAGAGATAAAAACTCTAAACACTTCATAACCTATTTCTGCCAGAGAAGGTAAATCCGTCACCGGAGTGAGCGGTATAAGGAAGCCGTGGGTGTTCATCTGCTAAACGTTAAACACCCAGTGTAGCACCCACAATGTGTATGAGCTCTGATCGCAGGTGTTTGACATGTTAGTTGCCGTAGTCGGCTTCATCAAATGCCTCATGGGGGATTGCCCCCCGTGATCAGCCCCCATTATGCTGTTGATGGGTGACCCAGACACTAGTGCTATGGGCACTCTCAATTCCAATCGGATCCCAAGGACTGTCCATAGCGAACCCACATAGATGGATCTTACATCTCTGTCATCAGCCTCTGCAAGGGACAGTGATAACACCTGCAATACATCCGTTATACAGGGATTATAATGGACAAGGAAATACCTGATGTTCATGTCCATAGTGGACTAATAAAGTATACACATTTGGGTACACTAGGTCTCCGTATTTTATGACACCCCATGAACATGCTTTGCAGGTTGCAGAAGGATCGCACCTCCCTATTACACCATGAGCAGTCTGAGCTCAACAATACAGTAAGTCCCTCAGGTTGCGTTTACTAATCTATGATAACGAACCGCTCCTTCACATACTCACACATTACGACAATAGCTAACATAACACACCACATTACTAAAAACACATATGCTACATACCACACACATTAAAACACATATGCTACTTAAACATACAAAGTGACTGACACATGCTTACATTACTGTTCATGATAATGAAGAAAGTAGCGCACTCCGTCTTCCAACTCAAGATTTTTTATTATCATGTGGATACATGTCTACTTCAGCTAATCAAGGTAGCCATTTCTTTTTTTTTACGTATGAATTTTATTGAAATTTTTTAAAAAGAAAACAAATAAGATTTTACAAACAGCGCTATTTGGAGCGACTAGGTGGTTTGGTAAAGACAACAGTACAGATTAATTATCAAAAAGCCGAACATCAGTCTGCAGCATTCAACGGTAAGGAACATTATAACAGGAAGTATAGTGAGGCAAGGAAAAACACGGTGGGGAGGTGGGAAGGGGAGGGACAAATAGAAGGGAGAAGAAGAGAGAAGATGAGGGAAAAAGGGGATATTAACGAAGGAAAGAGGGGGGAAAAGAGTGGATTCTCCTCCCCCCCCCACCCCCCGACCAGCAGAACCTCCAAGCTCAGATATCCCTCAGCTCCTCTGGGGCATCTCGTTTCAGGACATGATATCGCCTGTGATGACTCTTAAAGATGCTTCCAGTGTTGCCAAGTCTTCTGGGAAACGAGCGCACTTACTAGGGTCGAACTCAGAGACCTCATCGATTAACCGCCTCCACTATCCTTAACCAATGAAATTGGGGAGGTTCGGTTAGAAAGCCAACAGATGGTAGACAGATTTTGGCGTGTGTTTCAATAGGTGTAGGACCAGGGAGCGCCGATATGTGGGAAGGGACACATTGTTATGATGTAAAACAGTCCCCAGGCGGGTCATTTTGTAATGCTTTGCCTGTAACCTCGCAACCACCTCAGAAAGTATCCCAAAAGGAGCTAGCTTGGGGACACTGCAGAATAGATGCAGGATCGTCCTTCCTCCCATCAGCACCTCCAGCAACATGAGGGACCTTGGTAATTTTGTGTAGGACCTGAGGGACTCGTACATCTTGTGAGAATCTTATATTCGTTTCTGGTAAGAGAGATAATGTTGTTTTGTGGCCCCTGAGAAATACGTTTTCGCGCTTGTTCTTCAGTGAGGTTAATGTCTAGGTTCTCCCCACTTTAGGATGTATGCAATGTAGCCATTTCAAGCATTTGAAAATGGTACATGGAGTTAGCTGTGAAAACATGGCCTTGTATCCAATGGATAAAAAATCTTGAGTTGAAGAGGGAGTGCTGTCTATTTCTTCATATCATTGCAGTTGGGGTCTTGGTCCGACCCTAACAGATGGCACAATGGATTGAATCCTATTTGTCCACTGTGCTGCCTGTTTGAACTTTTCTCTGCCTCTAGTACCATACATACACACACATTACTGACACCATGCTCTACAACAACACATTACGACACAGCTCTGCAGACATACACATTACTGGGGGGGAACCAGGCTATGATACACCACAAACTGACACTTGTAATAGATGGACAGGTAGCGTTCACAATGCCTCAATGATATGTTAACATAAAGAAATCCACATAATATTACTAAAACTGTAATAAATAGAATCTGTTTTTCAGCTATGAAATTTTAAGACAGTCACAACCTGCAAAATTAGAAATAAAACAGACTTAAAAAAGTAATAAAGGCTCCCGTAAAGCCTATATCATTTTGAACAAGCGACACAGGCGACGATTTGGCAATTAAAATTAAAAATTTCCTCTAAACTATGTTTACAATCCAGGATCATTTATAAAAGAAAATCTACTTCCGAACAGCAAGATGGAAAGAGATCATACAGACCCCACACCAATTTATTAAACAAAAGCAGCCAAAAGGAACGTTAAATACACAGGGACACCAAGGGCAATTTTTTGCAGATCGTCACACCGATCGATCATTGTAAGCCTTAAGTACTGGTAAACCCAATAAATAACTATTATATCATAAACCAAGCTAATGAGGGAGATAACAAGTCACGTTTAGATGGGCGCCAATGCATAGCTGCACAATCAGATCCCTCTGCGCTTATAAGAATTGAGTGGAACGTGAACATAGTGTTAAGAAATGGAGGCTGGAGGGAAATAAAAACTTTATTCCAGGACCATGTGTGTGTTGGTGTTACATATATGTTTATGGACACGTTCTGGTTTGCGGTGTTAATATAGAATCGCATACATCAGGCGACGAGATCGAAGTTTCATGTACAGAAATTTTAGCAAAAAATAAAAGATCACGAAATAAAAGGCGGCAACTAAGATAGGAAAGTGGTGTTCTGCATAGCGAACAGTTAAAACTTGAACATTAGTTGAAGTATCTCAAAGATATTTCCATTATCTTGGAGAGCAGCAGCTTCCTGTGTGCAGCAAATTCGCCCTGATGGAGGGGGGGGGGGGAGGTCTCATACTTCAGAGGGCTCGAATATCTGGCTCTGTGACACATAGACCTCACTTCTGTTTTCCTAAGAAAGAAGAGAGTCCCCTCTTTTAGAAGAATCTAAATTGGATATTCTCCCTTTAAAACTGAATATCTTGGATCCCTGGGCAACTAGAACAAAATCAGATTCATTTGAAGAAGAGATCTCTTCCCTTTAGGGGGCCTGGGCAATGCCCACTTTGCTACCAATAGAGCGGACCTGGCACGAGCTTCACCCTGACAGCCTGGTGCCGTATATGCATTTACACCTACCATGCAAGTGGTAGGTTTCTTTAACATGTGTGAATGAGATTTGTGGACAGGTTTACCCTCAAAATCAAATTGCCCACATTCGTTATGTCTTTTCACCTGTTACATTGACAAAACTGCACCAAAACCACCTCAAAACGAATTGAGATGCCAAGTTTTAACTGAAACGTGGGACTCCCGACCCTCAGGCCGCGGTCACACGTACACGCTAGGAGTGCGTCATTAAAGCGACGCCTAGCGCCAGGGGGGGTCTCTGCCCGAACGCACATGCGTTTAGGGAAACGCATCGATTGTTAAGCGACGCATGCGTTTCTCCTGGAAACGCCGTGCGTTCGGGCCGAGGACCTACCCATGTGAGCTAGCATCGGTTATGAACTGAGCCTAGCGGTACGTGTGACCGCGGCTCAAAGTGAGTGCGATGCAGTTGAACTGAAATGTTACCACACCATTAGTCAGTAAAAGTCGTTCGGAGTAGTCAAATCAAGCAAATGATAAGGGTACCCAGACTTTTGCACTGCATAGTCAAATTTTGTTTAATGCATATGCATGTTTTATGTAAGTCCAATAAACTCATTCCCAACCTGAAATATTACTTTGTATCCGTTATAGATATATCAAGCTGCATAGCTGTTGCAAAAACCCAAATTTTGGATAACTAAAAATTGATTCAGATTAATAGGGGTGCCAAACTTTTTCATTATATGATTTATACTTTGCAACGATATTATAATGCAAATGCTTAGGGAAAGCAGAAAGGCAGATTTTTTTCCCCCCCCCCCCCACTCTGGGAAGTGTAATGGGTTCTGTAACGTTGTTTAGTGAAAAAGAGATCTGGGACAGGTTCTCTTTAAAAACATTGCTTTATTTTAGACACAAAAAATTAAAAACATAATGGCACAATAGACTCGTCAGAGTCTTGTCTATGAAACCATGTTTTTTTGCTTTATTTTAGCACCCAAAATGAAAGTTTTAACTCTCTTTAAACCAATATATTGCATGGATGCTGGATTTTTTCATATAAAAAATACACTGTGCAGGAGCATCACCCCTCCCATCTGTAAGATTACGGGCAATGGGCAAGTAGCGATAGAGCAAAGGGGAGGGGGAAGTGCTAATGCACAGTGGTAGCAGCCTGTGAGGCGTGTTACCCAATGTTTTGCATCTTTCATTGCGTTTTTGATGCAATTAAAAGACAGTGCAAACCATTTACAATCTATCAGATGGAAAGCACAGTCTTCGGCACCCTTTTGAAAAATGCCATAAAAGTTGGGACTTCTTCGTGTGCTAAAAAAAAAATAGGTGGTACTGCTTCCGCAAAACGAATGAGAAACACAATGCAATTAGAAGTGCGTGTGCTTTTTAACCGCACATAGAGAAAGTAGGGCACAAACCCATTAGTAATCAAGCAGGAAGGGGAGAGTCTTTGTATTGTGCCAAAAAGGCACTACATTGTGTGAAGATGGCCAAATCTGCAAAACAGAGGGACTCTGGTAACACTCTAGAGCGCCTTTTGGCTCAGTATATGCTTAAAAGGGATTTTAGCATCAATGGGCATGGGTAACAACCGTCCCGGGTGCTGTGGATGTACGTTTAAGGAAGTTCTCCTGATGGAGTTTTACGGTAGATGAACTTTTAAAGTTGGGGTAGCCGTTCAGTCACAGTATGAGTTACAATCGACAAGTGCTTTGAGGAATCGCAACTGGCCCGCCTTGCCAGGAGCACATGGCAGGCAGCAGCGCATAGTGAAGGCGCTGGCTTCCTCCGCTCTGGGTGTGCAGGGAGGGGAGGAAGGGATGGCACCAGGAGGCAGTGGAGGAAGTTGGAAGCGGAGGAGCGGAGGGCGCCAGCGAGCAGTGTCAATTACATGGGCGTCTTGTGTGTGTGTGTGGATGGGTGTTCCTGCTGGGAGGAAAGGCTGGCGGCTTGGTCTTGCTCGTGCGGGGCCGGGCGGTCTGCTCCGGCATGGGTATGGGCAGCCGCTCTGGACGAAGAGGACGTGATTGATAGATGGCTGGAGCAGGTGAGGGAAGGGGAGAGCTACAGGGAGGTGAGCGATATTAATTCCGTAGCGAAGGCCATGTACCAGCACATGCGGGCAATGCTTACTAAATCTGTGCTCTTGCCATTCTGTGTCGTGTGGCGGTCAAGTGTGTTGAGCGTGTACGTCAGAGAGCGCGTCCTCCTCAACTGCAGCCGATACTGAAATTGGAGCCAAGGCAACCTGAGGACAAGCGATGTCGGACCCGTCTGGTGACGTCATCGCGGTACTCAGTGGAACTAGGTGACAGGACCAGGGACTGGCTTGGACAAAATAGTACATAATAGTCCTTCTCTATCCCCCCTGGAAGAATGACATTGAAAGGGTCATCAGTGTTTTGCAACCATATAAAGCTTTTACCGTGGGAGCGGTATGGCACACAGAATAAATAATTTGAAGACGCTTGTACTCGCACTAAGGACTCGGATAAGTAATTCCAATTTTTCACACAGTGAGTACACTTGTGAGTTGGGAATATGTTCACATTTAGTTTTTGCTTTTGTTATTATACACGTTTGGAATACAGATTAGCTAATGATTTGGAGAGGTGTTATTCATCCAAATTTCGAACTTCCCATGGACAAATCGTAGCCATGGTTAGCTGCAGTGTTTGGGACTGGCTGTTCGGCCGCCAATCTGGCATTATGTCCAGGGTCAGATTAGCTGAACACAGCGTAACGACTTACATCTCTAGGAGGAAGGTGTGAACGCAGGTAGGCTGACTGGTCAGACAATGGTTCCACCCATTCTTAGGGCAATAATGCAAAACCTTGATGCTCTGCTCTGTCACAGGCTCAATGTATATGGCACAGGAGGACACAATACAGTAGATAGAAGGAGAGAAGTTTGGATATCATTGTAGCTTATTATAGGGCCCCGCGTGCATGAGATTGCTAAGAGGCCTGAGTCTGTCTGGCGAATCTCTGCGATGGGGGTGATGGCAGGTGCCCATTATCTTAAATAAATAATAATGTCGCTCTAATGACTAGCCATCAGCCATCTTTTATAACGGAGGAGTGCCTGTAGCTTGTATCTACTGCCTGCAGGATATGAAGAAAGATTTGAAGTTACATGCAATTAGGAACGTCCAGTTAATAGGCCTGCCGCTATGTTCACACCTCAGATATTGAAAGGTAAATTAATGTACTCGTAATTCATAATGATGTGATGTTGAACAGAATTGTATAGAATAGTATGGGCATGTAGGGATTGCTGTTTGCTAGTGGTGTGGCCTTCGCAAGAAACGAGCTGTAAGAGCATAAACATATATTGTCTACAATCCCTTAATATATATTTAGAATGCTCCCCTAAAAGTATTTCGGTATATTGATAGGAACTTGAGCCTTTAGTGTATGGCTATACAGCATCCCGACTTAAGAACAATGACTACAGACGACCCATAGTTACAAACGGAGCTCTGAAGTTGGTTATTACTGTACTGTGTACAGGGACAATGATCGTCTGTAACAGTTATCCACATGTGTTCCTGAAGAAATGTTATTGTTAATCCTGATTCGTTATGACACCACAAAGTTTAAAAAGTCAATTGTCACAGAGACCAAAACATTTGGTGGGGTTACAATTATACAGTATACAGTTCCGACTTACATACAAAATTCAAATCAAGAACAAACATACAGAACCTATCTTGTACGTAACCTGGGGACTCCCTATACTTCCAATTCTAAAGATGTAAAAATGCCAGGAAACTGTACAAGAAAAAAAAACTGTATGTGAGGTTATCAAAAACATCTAAACAGCTGGGCTAGATGTGACATGTGTGTTTGGAGGTTCGTTAACATTCCATTATTGGGAGAAAAACTGGCAACACCCCAAGTATTTTTCTGTTCTTAATAATAGATGTGAAATGGAGGTACCAGTTGATCTCATTAAAGTCTATGAGGAACGGGCACATGGGGTGGGGGAGAAGAGAACTCTTAAACGGAGATGGTAACGGAAAATCCCAGATGAAGAGTTCGGGTATGATGACTGGCACTGTATCACTTGCAGTATTGTTTGTTCAATGAAAAAACACAAAAAAAGATACTGAAACAATACTAGACATAAGCCATGAAAGTATTTCTTTCAGGCTGCTGGTGTGGCTCCGGGTTAACCCCGGACATGTTTTACAAATACACTGCCAATACCACTGTTTTGAACTTAAAACATTAGGGACCAGATATTCCATAAAAGTAGTCTTGTTACATATCTAGGATTAAGGGATGAAAGTCTTAGTTTAGCCCAGTGATGGCCGTGTTGTAAACATGTCAAGATGTTTTTCTGAGAAACGCAGAGCAATGCAGAAAGAAAAACACACAGGCTGGCACAATCTTTTGTCTTGACGGGCACCTGGGATCCCAGCACAGCTGCACAAAGTATGATGTCGACACTTTTCAGACGGCCGTCTGTTGCCTAAAAGGCTTTTGTTACTGGCAACACAGAGGCTGGCCAATGACACACAAAAGCAATCCACATCCTTGTTTTGAGGCGAAAGTTTTTTAAGAGGGTTGTCTCCCCTGCAGAGCTTTCTCTGTGCCTCATGAATACGATTGAGAAGTGGGCCACTGTTGCAAAGGTATGGTTCGTTGTCCAATTTGTGCCTCTTGGCTTTTGATGCAAGAAAAGTAGTGAAAGGTGAGGTGGGCTCACGCCCTCATTCCGCACAATCTTTGCTTTTTTATGGGGTAACATGTTAAGATATAGGACAAAAAAAGTAGAAAAGATGCTATACAAGAAACGGCCAGTAAACTAAGTGGGAATAGTGTGGTAAAGATTAAACTTTTATAAAACGCACAAAGGCAATGCGACTGAGGGACCAGGGGGGTGGACCTGGCAACAGGCAAGGTATTTTTGTTCTCAAACAAGCATCTAAGAATTGGCACAAAACTCTGTAAAAAGAATGAGTAAAAAAGTAAGTACAAAGAGCGGATAAGATGAAGAGGAGGGCTGATGAGTTTAGGCTATCATTTCAAGCATGCTGTTGATGTGGGGTATACTTCCACCGTCTTCACCAGGTTAGTGATAGATTGTTGTGAGAGGGTATTTTCAACCATCATTCTCACTGTCATGGCTATCCACCAGGACCGAGTGTTCCATTATATAGGGAGTGAATTTTGTCTGGCTGCTGTAAAGGAAGGGGGCACTACACTTTTGTCTGAAGAAAATAGGTAAGGTAAGCGGAATGTTTATTTAACATGATCTAATACTAATGAAATGTCCCTGGTACACCTCAGTTGAATAAGATATCCATTACACCCCTTCTTTCTTTCTTTATTTTGACAGCAAGGTCAGTCTAGAGCTGGGAGTGCTGAAGCATATATGGTTTATGTACATACTTGAACAGTTTGTGAAAAAGATGTAAGCGACATAATAATATTCACAGACATAACATTTTAGATTTAGCGCAGTGATGGCAATTATGGGACAAGCCCTCAAGTCTCCGGCTCACGACCCATATTGGCGCATGTGGTAGTATAGTAATTGACACACCTTAAGGGCGGACTTCCGGGTTTAGTATGTGGAACAGGATTGAAATATCTATGGCTAGGGGCATGGCCTGTTTTAAAATGACGTTTTTGCAAAAGAAAGATCTTACCCCTGTTTGTGCCGTCCATACAAGATTTTGGAGAGGTTAGGGGGGAATTTAGGACCCCTAGTTAAGGGAACATATGGGTTGACAGTAAGCCATAGTGTTTGGTTTCGTATCAGTTCTACGGGCTGCAGTTGCGAGACGTGAGAGGGCCACGAAGGGGAGGGGGAGAGCCCACGAATGGTGTGGAGACTGGTAGGAAGTAGGGTGAGGGGATACGAGGATGAGACCGGTTGAGACCGATGAGGACGACTAACCAGACAAACAGCACTCTCACCACAGGACCACAGGCCGCGGGGAAAGGGAGGGGAATTCAGGAAAGAAGTGACACGCAGACAGAAGGGAGGGCAAGGGGGAATGGGAACAAAAATTAGGACAGATGGACTAAGAAGGTTTTTAACTATTCCAACCCTAATATGTGGGAGGGGAAAGTAATACAGGAGTCATCTAGAAAGGTTAGCAGAAGGAAGTTGCACAAGAGTATCCTCAAATAGTTCAATCTGTCATGGGGACCTGGTCATGCTGAGTCTTTCAATGGTATCTGAACCCGGGTATAATACATCACTTGGCGGGTCATGTGCGGAAGGGTGGATTGTAATGCCTGATGGGCCCTGTTGCTCTTCCACCGGGGTAATCATCTGGGAAGCTACGACCGAAATTGAAGATGGGGGAGCGTGCATCGAGTGCACCTGGTTCGATTCCATCCTAGGGGAGATGCGGATCCAGATGTTGTCCTCTGCCCCTGTTCTGCGTCTCAGTTGATCTGAGAGTATGAAGATGGAACGGGTGCTCGGCAAGGATAGCAGAGTGATTGCCTGGGTTAGCCCGTAGGGTGGCTTCTGGCCTGAGATGCTGTTTAATTATTCCATCAGGACTGCATCTCAGCGCGTCGTAAGAGATTTCATGGCGGGACACATAGCATTCTTTATGCATGTATTTATGCATGCTAGGTCCACAGGCCCTCCAGGCTTAGGCAAGCAAGAACGACTGACGGCCATCATGCACCAAAAGACACGGGCTGTGTGGGATGATCTTGTGCCCTCAGGACCACGGGTGGTAGAGAGTGATGAGGAGGCATTCTCTCTCAGGGGACTGGAGTGGCCACAAACAAACCGTGGGGATAAGGCCGGGGAATGTAGATTTGAGTTGAGGTATCATCTATGAGATGGGCACCAACCTGGGTGATGAAAGTAGGGGCCCCGGGTCCTATTCGCTGTGGGATCTGCGACCGAATATAGGTTGCGGTTGCGGGATGATTATAGCTTTAAGACGTCCCAAAACATATGAGATGATCTGTGGTGCGGTAGGGGCCTGTACCTGGACGGGGACTCTAGCCTCGGACCCAAACAGGTCTTATGAGGGGATCGTCAAAGGCAGGAGAGGCTTCTGCGGCTAAGCCCTCCTGCAGTCCATCCTCCCGGTACCCAGGGGGATGGGCATGAGGTCTTCTCTAACAGCGGCCAGAAGCCCACTCAGGAGTGGCTGATGGATTCTGCAACACACCTGGATGGAGCGCCTGGGAAATGGTGATTGCGCAGGCAGGTGGAAAGAGCCGAAATTCTGTCGAGACATGGGTCGGAGGCCGGTTCCCTGGTGACCAGAGGGAAGCAATGACCTTGTAATTAGGTATGCAGCGGCCCGGGCCCTCCTCTGTCCCAAGCTCGACTGACGCTGCTCCCTGCTCGGGCGATATGGTCGGCTCTGCAGAAGTCAGGATACCTCCAGAGCTGCTACCTTGCCATGAGTGCAGGCATGGGTGCCGAGTAGGATATTTTCCCATATTACTTTCTTTATCACTTCCTTGTTGGATTTCTAGATCTCTGCTTGTGTCATTGTATTGGAAATCTTTTAGTTTTTACTCATAGTATACAAAAATTGACCCTGGTCACAAGGTGCACAGCCGTATTAACACACAGCTGTGATTACTGTCGGTGATATGACGAGCCATGCCCCGTGTGACCATGGTCAGAATTTCTGTCTCCACAGGAGTAAAAATAGAAACATTCTATAGCACGACAGCAGCAGAGCTCTAGAAAAATCCACAAGGAATTGACACAGAAGTATATCAGCAAAATGGTATATTTTTTCTCCATAAAAGGAATGACAATTTATATTACATGGCAAATATTCCCCTAAAGGTTAGCGGTTAGATTTCCTTTAAAAGGGAAACCGTCACCAATATTTCACAAATACAGGTAGTGACAGGTGCCTATAGAGTCTAGAAAACTATCTGACACCTGCTTGTCTCTAAAAAATATTCCCTGAGATTCCCAATATTGAACTTGATAGTTTTATCTGGAAAACTAAGCATGGCTACATGGAGTCCAGGTGGTCGTGGGCTCCCGGGCTGAATCAGCAGAGCTCTCCCTACTCTATTCTGCTGCTGCTATAATGTCATGACAGGGTGAATCATTACAGTTCCTATAGCTTTTGTGGCATTAGGAACTGTACACTAAGAATATGTCATGAAATCACAGCATAGTTGTATCACCATGGAACTCATAGCAGCCTGCATGGGAGGGAGTAGAAGAGAAGTCCATGGAGGCTGCGGTGATTGTTTATGTGGTTCAGCATATGTACATGGGAGTAAAGTTGTTCAATTAAGTAGCCAAGGGACTTTGATGTCACCCGGTCACATGACATTAGGCCACGCCCCCCCGACTACCCCTCCACATGACTCGCTCACAAGCTGCATAGATACCAGGACGAAGATTTGAACTCTGTTTTATGGGGGGATCTGGAGGGGAAACTCTTTTAGCTACAAGACGGAGGTCTCGATAGTACAGAGCTCTATAGAACCTGCCACTAACGTAATTTTGTGAAAATAGTTGGGTGACGGGGTTCCTTTAACAAAAGAAAAAAATTCAATGCCTCACACATACAACAAGCACTTCATAAAAGAATGTAAACAGAAAAATTTATGTCAATTTTTCATCTGGTCAAGCAGGCCTATCAATCCATTGCTGACATCGTTCCCACTCTACAATTGGTGCTGCTTCTAAAGTAGAGCTAAATTGACAGGTCTTGTGGTGTTTACTCGTCACATCCATCAGTTTTAACGGTATACCCGGAATGCATGTGTACTCTCGTTCTTCTCCTTCTGGTTGCCTGTCTATGTTACGCAAGCTGTTTATGTGGAAGTCGTCTCTTCTCTAATCTTGAGATTGTGCCTGTTTTAAAACAAGATGGTTTGATCTCACGTTGAAACAGCATATGTAATTGTACATTAGCAGAACATGCACATGCACAATAATCAACAGTACTGTGATCCACATCCATTGTTATCTTTTGCATATCATTCAAAAATATCAGCATTGCAGGGGGCAAATGTTAAAAGAAATATTTTTTTTATTTTAATTTTTAGTTTTCATAACTGAAATGTTTGCTACTATAAAATATATAACAACTTTATTCCCATCACGTTGTCAATTTAGAAACTTTTTGATACAGGCAGTCCACGGGTACATACAGATGGGTCTGGATGGTTGTTGTTCTTAAAGTTGAATTTGTAGGTAGTCGAAACTGTATATGTTATAATGAAGTTCTCAGACATTTTTTTTTTTTGCCCCCAGCTGACAAGGCGTTTCAAAATTTTTTGTGGTTTGTAATTGGACCAAGAATTATCAAGCAAGCTCAATTACAGACATCTTAAGATGATCATGCAGCTGGGACTATAGTAAAGCATCCAGAGAGCTTCACAGAGGTCAGCACGTGGGCCAGAGGGGGTCGTCTGTAAACATGGGTTGTACGTAAGTCGGGTGTTGCCTAAGTAGGGGGACGCCTGTCAATGAACTTTATTGTGCGTTGATTTATGAAAATGTTTTTTTTTGTTGTTTTAAGAAGATGTAGTCCTAGAGTGATGAAATATGAGTGGAAATACTACGTTGACGTAAATTAACTTCAATGGGGAACTCTCTAAGCTGTTTTTTTTAAAAAAAAATTCTAGGTGGTATATCATTATAGACTTCATTGCCTTAAAGGGATATTCCAACGAAGACAAGATTCTTAAATATTACAGGTCGGTTCTCCTGCTAAATTGGTATCATGTAATGAAGCTTTATGTTAGTCCGGTTGTTATGACAACAAAAGATTTTTTAATCAAAGTATTCACAGAATTTGTCTGGAGTATTAGAATTATAAATGATTACTAAATCGTTCCGACTTGCCATAAGATTCAACTTTGAGAACAAAGAATACAGAACCTATCCTGTCTACCTAACCTGGGGACTACCTGTACTGTAATAATAATTATCTTATTCAATGTTATAAAACAAAAAATACAAGCATTTCACAAGATTATACGTAATTCCAACCTGTCTACACAGGCCTGACGAACACAATTTAAGTTGACCGGGATCTGACCTATATCTTGCTATCATTATGGTTAAGCATTTTTCATGAATCGCCTTCTGTCATGCTACAAATATTGCTAAATGGACAATAAAACTTAATCTAATATGTAAACTACGGGGGTTAAAAATTGCGTTTAAGTGTGAAACATCACTAGGGGATTCAAATTTGAGAATTCTTTCATGGGCAAAACCGTCCTTATAGTGTAATCCTTGGATTGTGAAAGATGGGAGTGTAGCAATTAGCATGGTGCATAAGAGTTAAGGCAGGACTGTACTGCTCTCCACTTTGGACTAGTAATAGGCGTTCTTTTACTTTGGTTCAAATTCACAGAAAGATGTTAAAACATTGAATATACGTATTACATGAAAGTAAGGTGACCCATACCCATGGCATGTTTTTTTTCAAATTCTACAAGGTCTAAAACTCTGGGATTTTCTTATCCTGTGCTGTTGGGGGACAACTTGGAACACACAAGGGAGCCGTTGTTAGGTGATCTCAAAAAAAGCGACAATACTTTTTGGGCCGGCAAAAGATGTTGAAATCCAAATTGACTTTATTATAGTCTGCGATTTTCTGGCCCCTTATAAAAGCTGTTCTTTCTACCCCGTATAATCATAATCTCTTATATGCCGACTCAATTCTGTAGCGCTTTACAGATTATGAGGAACATATACAAAATACAATAAGAATAG
Source organism: Engystomops pustulosus (assembly GCA_019512145.1). Classification (NCBI taxonomy): domain Eukaryota; kingdom Metazoa; phylum Chordata; class Amphibia; order Anura; family Leptodactylidae; genus Engystomops; species Engystomops pustulosus. Next base: position 84,487,215 of record CM033642.1, on the reverse strand, counting down.
AGGTTATAACATTGTAATAGAAACACACCGGAATGATGGCCTGGCTCCCAAGAACATAGCTCTATGAGGTTGACGACAAAGCAGGTGTAATGTTTCAGCAATTCTTATAAGGGAACAGAATAAAATGTAATAAATTAGAAAACTGCGCTCTGAAACCACTCGACAGCTGCAATTTTCTAACCGAAGTCAGGTTAATAGGACTGCAGAGAAGCCTTGTAGCTTTGGTATCTGGCTTTTTTTTGCTGGATTACACATTGAGAGCTACCACAGAATGGGTTGGTAAAAAAAGAGAATTAAAGTTGCATGCAGTTAGGAAAGTCATATTCTGGGTTTTAAGAGCACTGTTTGAAGTTTGCAGAATGGGTATAGTCTGATAGTCTAGTTCTAGGGTTAGGGCATTCCAGAAAATTGGTGCAGCTTGGGAGCAGTCATGGAGCGTGAGTGGGACATTGGAATATGTGAAAGAGAATAATCTAAGATCACTGGACTAATTGAAGACATGGGTTGGGCGAGACTAAGATGAGAGAGAGAGAGGTAGGCCGGTGGCAGCATTATGTAGTGCTTTGTAGATAAGTGATTAATTAAACTGTATTCGGAAGGGGACCCCTGAGGAAGCGGGGGTGAAACGCGCGTTGGGTTTCCGAGAGCTTTCCCTGCCACACCACTTAATGGGCAAGACCCTGGGCGACGGTAAGAGGAGAAGAGAGAGATCCAGAAACGGAGACTGAAAGGCAGACCGAGAGATTTGAAGAAAACCGAGAGTGACGTTTCCTTCAGGCAATAGAGAAAAGAATCCGAGGAGTAGCGGGTGTCCACGGTATCAAGATGTGCAGGGATGCAGAAGAGAAGAACAAGGGAGATTAGTATCCTCTAGATTTATCAGTGAGGAGATCATTAAAGACTTAGAAAGAGCAGTTTCACTAGCGGGCGTAATGTGAAAACCAGCTTGCAGGAATCTTGGAGAGAGTGGCTGAAAGATACTGGGTTAGTCAAGAATATACCAGGCGTTCCAGGAATTTGAAGATGAGAGGGAGAGATTAGAGCCTGTCGCTAGTAGCAGTACTGGATGAGTCCATGGAATCTTAATGCTGTTTTTTTTCTTATCTCAAAGAAGAATCCATTGAATCATCGGACATTCCAACTCTGGGTAAACTGGGCCTTGAAGAGTTGGAAAATCTACGTGCATGAGCCATATCATAGAAGAGTGTCCAACAGAAAACCGTTACTTTTGACAAATACAGTTTCTAGTGACACAATATTTATCAATTAAAATGAATACACATACAACGATTTTATTAAGTAATTTGCTGCAACTTTCATTCTGTACAAATAGCTCTATATAAGGCCAAAATGTACACCACTAGTGAAAAGACCAGGATGAAAAGCCTCCTTGTTAAAAATCCAAGATTTCCTACACTAGACAAGTTTGTTTGGTTTCCTGGTTCATGTGTCTGCAGCTGTTGTTTTTTCCAGTTTTTTTACATTGGTTTCTTCAGACTATAATTTTCCAACTTTCTATCAGGAAGTTCCTGTGCAGTTACATGCTGAATGGAGAGAAGGGACATCTGCTAAGTTTGATGTAACCCACTGCTTGCCATGCAATGGATGAAATTGCCATTTGTAAAATTAAACAAATGTTCATTGATGATGTTAAAAAGAAAATAATGTAGGGGAAAATAATTCTCAATAAGAAAGGTTGGAGTTCTTCATATATAGCAACATGAAAAAACTGAAAAGCCGCCACAGCTGTATTGTTATCTGATCCCAGGTTAAATGGGTTTTTCCATGAACAAAAGTTAGGCCTATCCATGGGATAGGGCCTAACTTTATGATCAGTGGGGATCTCGGTGCTGAGACCCCACAGATCACGGAAAACGAGGGGTACCTCTCGGACACTCGTCGCATCGTCATTGTTAATGCGTAGCAGACGGTCGAGTGCAATGATCCTTTCTGCTCCATTAATCTTATGGAGCTGGCGGAAATTGCCAAGCGCAAGCACCGGCGTCACTGATCTCCGTCAGCTCCATAGCGATGAATGGAAGCCAGAACAGCACTGAGAGCCCCACTGATCAGCAAGTGTAGTCCCTATCTCAGTTGATAGGCGCTAACTTTTGTACGTGGGAAAACCCTTTAAGAGAAAAGGAGTTGAATCGCATGTGGGATAGTGATAAAAAGATGAACAATATGTACAAAAATAGGAATGAAAAAAATTTAGTGGTTCCCTATTGAAAGTTTTGGTTGTGGGTGTATAGTAAACTGTGAGGGTCCAATTTGTTGTTTTATTGTTACAATGGCAAAGATCTATGTAATTCAACACAGTGAACCAGCACCAGTGTTACTGTGTTGCAGCGCTGTGCCGTTGTCCTCTAGCCTGGCCTGGCTTGCTTATTGCTTCAACATGTTTATTTCATGTGCCACTTATTAGTTTACTAGCCAACTAAAGATGGTCAGCTGAGATAAAAATTAATTTGTTCAAGGGGTTGTCCACTCCAGCAAATATATTGATAGGTTTTTGTAAGGAAAAGTTGATACAGCTTTCCAATATACTGTATCTAGCATTCCTCACAGTTTTCTAGACTCTTGATTGCTGTCCTTCCTATAGAAAAAACTTCTATGTTTACTTCCAGTGGCCATTAATCTGTCCATGGTCTTGTGATGGACACACAAGAGTACCAGTCATTTTATCACAAAACTCTGGCTCGCTGAGATACAGTTAGTGCACCTGCGTGTCCATCACCATGAGCTATGACAGGTTTCTTATCAAACTGGAATTAGAAAAAACCTAGCTTCTATAGGAGGACAGCAAGTGCGATCTAGAAAAAAACTCATATCAATACCTCACACTTATTAAAAATGGGATAACTTTCTTACACAAACATCATTAATCATTTGCGTGAAAGTGGACAGTAAGTGAAATAAGGAAAGCAAGTCCGCTGTGGTCGGAAATAATAAACTGTGAGACCTGATTGTTCACAGTAGATTAATTTTGTTTTCTTTTTCTGAAGAGGATGACATTCGTCTAGGATGAAGCGACACAGGGCACCTCAGCAGCAGCGATAGCTCTCAGACAATGATAAGTGAGTAATAAGCGAAAGTTGTAAGAAATGTGATGCCTTCTGTTTTGTTTTCTTTCGACATTTGAAGCCATAGATTTTTTTTGACTACTAGAGATAAACAGTAAAAGGGAAATCGTTATATACTAATTCAAGATTTAGGTGTTATAATAACGCCTCAAATAGTCCTTACAATTCTGTGCACATCTATATAAGAAAATTGGAAAAATACTAGGACACATCTATTGGCAAGCGTATTAGTGTGTATATACACCATTGCATTGCATTGAGAGGGAGCGTGAAACAAAATAGCCAGATTGATACATGCTTTGGAGATGATGCAGATATTCTCAGTGGGTTTCTAAACAATCTAGTGTGTAACATTAAAGATGGTACTTTATTAACCGCTTAAGGGCATGGGCTTATTTGACTTATGGGACACAGACCTATTTTTGACATGGGTCAATTTAAATGTTATAACTTAGATAAAATTAATATACCAGATGATTTTGAGATTGTTTGTTTGTGAACACATTTTATGTCATGTTTTGAAACAATTGAGTGATATATTTTTAATTTATTTATTGAAGAAAGAATTGAAAAATAGCAAAAATTTTAAGTCATACCACAAATGTCTATAAATAACATTTGCCATGTGTCTGCTTTATGATAGCAATATTTTAAATCTTTTGATTTGTAGGATGTTAGAAGGCTTTTATGTTTAGAAATGAAATTGGCGCCTTCATAAAATGAAATTCCAAAGTGATTCTAATTGACATAAAAAACAGAAACAAACTTCTATTCCTTCCCTGACATTCGAGGAAAGTACATGGTGGCTTAAGGGGTTAAAAGTCTTAGGATAGCAAAACGTTGGTACTTTTCCACCCTGAATGTGGTTCAGCTCCAGGATTTAGGTGCAATACAAAAAAAGTAAGAAAGGAAAAGTAATGTGCTGTATGCAGCAATGTGTGCAACACAGACATCAAGCAGCCAGGACTCAAGGAACACATTACCCGCTCTCTGATGGTTTATCCCTCAATGACATTCGGCACACAACAGGGAAATTCATATGATTTGCCTACATTTTTTGAGCTAGGGTGTGCATATGCGTCGTAAGATTCTGTCTAGGGCTTCACTAGAGTTCCATAGAGATGAGATTCATATATATATATATATATATATATATATATATTATGTATATAATATATCATATATGCCACATATATCGAGTATAAGCTGGGTTTTTCAGTACAATTTTGTGCTGGAAAAAGCCCCCACTCGGCTTATACTCCAGTATATATAAAAAAATTAGTACTCACCTCCGGTGCTGTCCACCACGTCCTCTATCCCTGGCTTGTTTTCTGTGAGTCTCCGGCTTCCCGGCAGTGTGGGCAGAGGCACGTCCATGCTCTCTTCCCGCACACACCCCGTGACATCTCGGGCGGCGAGACGTGCATCAGTAATGTGTTGCTGGAGAGAGCATAGTAGAGAGCCTCTCCTCGCACTGCTGGGGAAGCCGTAGCCATGCTGAGAAGCGTGTGCAGGGGGAGAAGAGGCAGGGTGAGCGCCGGCACGGACGTGAGTACTAAGTTTATAATTTTATCAGGGCGCAGTGTTGGACATTCTATTTAAAGGGGTGCTCTTAGGCATTTTATTTGAGAGTATAGGTTTGAAGATTTTTTTTCATCCTAGGCTTATACTCGAGTCAATAAGTTTCCCAGTTTTTGTGGCAAAAATGGTTACCTCGGCTTATACTCGAGTATTATGTAGATTGATCTTCTCAGAGATCTCTATAGTATTAGTACATTATCCTTATAGATATTTATAACACAGTTAATTGACATAATAAAAAGTATGATTCAAAATAAATCGTACATTTTATAGTAACATTACCAGGACAAACTTTTCAATACATGAAATGTCATCAGTAGTAGTAGTATCATTATCCAATTCCAAATTCGGTAGCAGTGCAACCCTGCAGGTCTATGTTCATTTACTGTTAAAAGATGGTGATGGGTTCCGTTTTAAAAGGTTCTTATGGTGGGGTGTCATCCCTGGGACCCATGGTCCAAAATGTGAACGGTATACGAGTGTCTTAACCTTTTTGCCTAGAAGTGGCTGTAACTATACATGTAATCAGCTATTGGACACTTATGAGTTAAACAACTTGCCACTAATGTATTCTCATTTTATTTGCAGGTCCATCAACTTCCTTTTTTCCTTGTTTTCAATACAGGGAACAAGGGGCAAAAACTCCACCAGAAGAGGAAAAGAAGTCTGAGGTATATACTACAAGTCCTGGAGGAAGAACGTCATTTAACTCCTTAACAAACAGGCCCTTTTTGTTTTTGTGTGTTCATTTTCATTACCCATCTTAAAAAATCTACCTTTTACTACTAGTTTTACAAAAGGAGAGGGTGTTGGCTGGGCCAAAAAAATATTTGCAAATGTGAATTGGTGCAGTTTACTCCAGAAAACTAACATTTATTTTAGGTTATTCTAACCTAAACCCAGATTGGTTGCCTTGGCAGCTGGGAGCTGATAGTTTTGAGCAGACTGTAATAGAGAAGAAGTATATCCACAATATACTGCAATACAGTTGTATAGCAGTACATTGTCATAAATGATCCCACCCCCTTGGGGCCTGAAAGAATTGTAAAAATAAAGCACATATGAAAATATACAAAATCATAAATATGTTTAGGTTTCCCGATTTCCCCCAAAGGTTGATCTCACCCATACCCTGAATGTCATAAAGTAGATAAATCCAAATCTGAATTATGCTTTTATTCAAATTTTATGGGATATAAAATGTCAAAATATGAGGAAAAAGGCTGTACAGTTATCTTTTTATCCAAAAATGGCCTTGTGTTTTTTTGGGGTTTGTTTTGTAGTACAAGGTTATTTAAAAAAAACTTATTTATTTTAATGTATATGACATAAACAAATACATACATTGGTATTTCCATAATCATACTGAACCAAAAATAAAGGGGGTACAATATGTGTTGCAGAAAACAAGCCCTCTATAGCTTTGTACACTGAAACATTTAAAAGATAAAGTAAGTAAAAATCAAGTGGAAGAAGTGGGTGGCTGGTGAAACAGAAATGCAAAACAACACCCCCCCCTCCCCCCCAAAGAAAGAAAACAATGTCCTGAATGGATTAATAATCCAGTAGTGAAGATATTACTGGGGATGCCTCATGAATGTATTCCCTTGACACTCAATTAATACCATCAGTACAGCTTTACCTTGGCAAACATTTAATAGAGAAGGCTACCTGCCATATATTTCACAAGGACAATAACCATAGATGTATTTTACACTCTAGAAGCTTGGATGAGATGAATGTTACTCTGAGTACTGAGAAATGTGATTTGCTCCATGTTAGTGTTACACTGAAATGTTGCCAGATGATTACTGAATTATTTAAACAATACACATCATGTCTTGCTGAATATCCTCCTTGCAAGGCCGTTCAATCGTTCCAAGAATCGGACTGGCCTAGCAGTTAATGGCTTGCCAGGTATGGGGACATTTGCCAGGAGCAGCTGTTAGGTCTCTAGATCTCTAGAAATCTTGTGTCCTATTTTATAATGAAATGGAGCAAGTTTAATTTTTTTTCTCAAACTGAACGCATCCTATTTCTTTATGATAAATACAAACTATAAATTACCCTGAGTTAATCTATATTTGTATTTGAATGACTGACCCCGAATAATACTTTATTGGGTGGCTAATAGCTTGATTACTGAAAGTAGTGTAAATACTGTCCTTTTATCAACAAAATAAAGGTTCCTTTGTGCAATTACAGTCCTGTAATAATCATTGCGTTTAAAATTAGATTTCATTATAAACGGATTTAATACTGTATATTGGTCTGCAGTAAGAATTTATGATAAAGGAAATCTACCAATGGATTGAACTTTACTAACCATTCATGCTGCTAGCCTCTGAGAGTGTGATAACATGATGTGTTTGTCAGGAGCTTTTCTTCAGTACTTTTACTTATATTTTTGTTTATTTAAAAGAAGCACACATGCTTTGGGCGGCAGACACCAGAGCTTCCCATCAGTGTGAAAGAATCCAGTGGTAGATTTCCCTTTAAGCCTTCTGTGTGCAGTCACACATGGCACTAGCGTTTGCATTACAAACGTGACGCTCAGCACTCCCCAGACATGCAGTCCCATGTCACATAACCTCATGCAACTCAGCACCTGTCAAACATGCAGTCCCATGGTAATACACTCCATGCCAACTCAGCACCTGCAAGACATGCAGTCCCATGTAACATACATTTCCCCTGACCTTATCACATCCACTCCTATCAAGCCCCCTCACCTCCATACAAATGTATGCACACAGTACCTGTACACGTTCTATTGCAGGCAGCCATTACAGCTCTACATCCTGTGAGGAGACTGCGTAGTGAGCACGGCCCTTTCCGGAGGCTCCCCCTCCCGTGACATCACGCACCCGTAGCGGCTCCATTCTAGTGGCTAACAGCGCTTGTGTAGTGTGTGCTGAGCAGTGCCGGCCTGCGCACTGCCATGTAATGTATGCACACAATTGCTGTGCGCTCCGGGACCGCTCAGCCCACACATACAGGAGATAATGCCAAGGTACTTTTTAAGCTGCCAATTATTCTGGGAAGTAATGGCGCCTCATCATGCATCTATGACGCTTGGTGAGGCGTTAATGCGATCTCTGGCATACCGCCATGTAGTGTAAATGCATACAGTGTCCCCTATGTAGTATAAAATGCATAAATAAAAGCGTACCACCATGTAGTATAAAGTGCATACAGCATACTGACATGTAGTATAAGATAGATACAGCATGCTCATGAAGTATAGAATAGATAACAGAGTACCGCCATGTAGTATTAAAAGGCATACAGTGTGACACCATGTAGCATTAAATTGCATTACAGCGTACCACCATGTAGTTATAAAATGCATACAGCATACCGCCATGTAGAATAAAATGCATACAGCGTACCACCATGTAGAATAAAATGCATACAGTCTGCGCCATGTAGAATAAGATAGATTACAGCATACCTTCATGTAGTATAAAATGCATACACTGTCCCCCCATGTAGTACAAAATAGAAGAGTGATAAATATCACAAATGCAGCATATACATATAGCATATATACACATAAACAAATAGTAAATACAGCATATACACGCACTGCACATACAGCAAATATACACACATATTCATATATACACACATATACGCACATACACACACTAGGCATAACATAAACGTGACGCCTGGGGGTGTGCATTGGCCAATCACATACGCGTTTCAAGTGAACTGCAATCATTCGGTAACCAGCCAAAACACCAGGCTGGGTTAATGATCTTATGCGTTCCACTGGAAACACATATTGGATCCAGTGAAGGCACACTCCTGGGTGCTAGCCGCTGGCCCTTTGTGTGACCGCACTCTAGTGGGAAGTGGAGGAAAAGGGCCTATGACCCAGTAGCAATTACATGAACATTTGTGCCCAGTGTTAGCCAGCATATGGTTCTGTTAAAGTTTTAATTGGTTTGAATGAATTCTACATCGCTCCCATTATTGCACGTTGTGTTAAACTTCCATTACAATTGTCACGGGAAATATTAATTTAATGTGTGTAGAATAGTGGAACTATGGGACAATTGGCATCTCTTGAAATGGTCCAACAACAAGTTATGCCTGCACCAGAACAAGAGACGTCCCAGTATGAGAAAGCTAAGAGGGAGGGGTTGGTGAATGGGCCCCCCAGAGATAACTCTGCAGTTAGCAGATATGGTTAAGGGTGTGTGAGAGGCTGCCCAGGATGGAGTCACTGAATCTGCACCTAAAAGATCTACAGTCCTGAGTGTGGATCGGGTGGATGCCATTATCAAGCAGGGGTTCTAGGGCGACTGGGGCTTTTTTTTTTTTTAATGCGGGGGCAGTGCTGTATACTACTGGGGGCTTGCTGGTTACATACTGGGGGGGGGTCTGTGGACCAATGCATTTCCCACCCTCGGCTTATACTCGAGTTCAAAGGTTTTCCCAGTTTTGATGGTAAAAATTAGGGGTCTGGGTTATCGGGTCGGCTTATACTCTAGTATATACGGTAAAAATTTTCATACTGCCATTAGAAAGCATTGCTTCTATCTTTTCATTGCCCCTCTACATGCCTGAAACTAAAGGAAACCTACCATTTCAGATCTTCAGTGTAAGCTCTAAACACCGAGCACAGCTCAGGGTGAGCTGGTGCCGGGTGCTTAGTTTTGTTAGTTATAAAACCACGTTATGGCGGTTTTTAACACTTTTTAAACTTTATAGCAGAAACTGCTTCGGCGCTGCGTGCGCCACGGTCGCGCGCAGCGGCCGAAGCGGTTCTGCTATAAAGTTTAAAACGTGCTCTGTGTTTACAGCTTACACGACTATCTGAAATGGTAGGTTTCCTTTAAGCATGAGGTCCTAAAGCTGTATGCAAATGACCGGAGTGTCCAATGAGTCATTAGCATATTCAAGCTGTCAGCTTATTCATGGAGTGGAGGCACAGCCACACCCCCAGTGCTTGACTGACAGCCTGTGATATATGGTGATGGTATAATAGTGTAATGTCTCTCTCATGTGCTTCCTAGTGCTGGCAACCACGCCCCCTGCGCCTGTGTGTATGAGGTAGAGAGGGTGACAGAAATAGTGACAGAGAACCTGATGACAGGTGTCCTTTAAAGAACTCCAGGAGTTTGTAAAGACTGCCTGGAGACTCAAGAGATGCCAATTGCCCTATAGTTCAACAATTCTACATACTTTAGATTAATATTTCCATGACGGTACATAATGCTGTTCTGATAATGCAGCTACCGATATAATATATATGTGTTGTATATATACATATTTATATATTGTGTGTGTATTATTTTAGTGTTCCGGAAAGACTTGATCAGTGCCATGAAGATTCCAGATTCTCAACATGTCAATGTGGAGGACCACTATCACTTTGCAGACACTTGGAAACAGAGTGGGAGAAAGGTGTCCAAGTAATGCTATCAGATTCTATCCCACAGCCTTCTCTCAGGTAGGTAGAAAGCAGAACATCTGCGATAATGTGTGCCTCTGTGTCTGGTGTTTTATATACAAGGGGGGAGATGTTATTAATGGTCTGTCTTTAGACCATGCAGAGACAGTTCTCTGTGATTTATCTGGTGCAGCGTATAAGATGCTTCAAATCTAAATGGTTGGTCGGCAGGGGGAGCGAGGGAGAGAGTTGATGTTGAAGGGGCTGGTTTGAAGAGGAGGGAGTCCAGTAAGATAAACTAAAGTTATAGAATTATAAAAAAGTAAACAATTTAAGGTCACCAAAAAATATTTGTATTGAGAATTATATGCCCTTTGAAACTGGTCATCACTGAAAAATGCCTCCGTGATGATGGGTTCCCTTTTAAGACATACAATTTTTACATTAGTAGGGAAGTCACAGTTCCCCTCTGTTTTAGGCTGTCGGTTATTTGCATTAGTAATTGTGAGCCAAAACCGGAATGGTAGAACGCAAAGAACAGGCACAGGTCTTTCCGGCAACTTAAGATGAAGGTCGATCCTGTATGGTGTATATACTCTGTATACGAGCACACAGTCTAGGAGTGACTCCTGTATGCAGAGATCGCATTAACGCCTCACCACGCGTCATAGACGCGTGATGAGGCGCCATTACCCCCCAAAATAATTGCCATGCGTAAAGATACGCTTGGCAATTATTCCGTGTAGCGCGCAGGCTGAGCGGCCCGGCGCGCGCTGTATAGGAGGGGAATGGCAGTAGAGTGATCGCATCGTGCGCGGGACCGCTCAGCAGGATGCAGCGATCTCTGGGATCTGTGAGTTCCGGACCCAGGGGAGACATGTGAGCCGCTGCTACTCGTCCTGCTCCAATTCTCTCTGCCTGCAGCAGCGGCCAACAGTTATGTGATCCCGGGTGAGTGTGAGCCGCGGTACACTGCACTCTATGTGTATGTGAGTGAGTGCTGTGTTGTGCCAGTGCAGGGCCCACTTAAGGCGGGGGAGGTGTGTGACAGGGATATAATAATGATACAGAGAGCGGTTACTCTCTGCATCCTCAGTGTCTGTGTTACAGCCGTGCACTGCACTCCCGTACGGGCCATGGCCGAGCCTCCCACTGTGTGATATACCGAGCACTCAGTGCCTCCAGCCACCAGCGCTGCTCGGATCGGCCTCAGCATTATCAGCGTTCAGACAGAAACAGACAGGAAGCAAAGCCCACTCCTGTTTGATGTATTGATGTATGGTGACCCTGTGACCTAGCTGAGGAGGACAGCATGGTAGGAGTCAAGCCCTGTGTGTGCAATTAACCCTTTCAGTCTTGACTCTGACAGAGTCGGTTGTGTTTTTTTTATGCCCACTTTCTGCCCCCTGCAATGTTACCTGTGTGCCGCCTGTTCCACCACTCCCTTCCTCTTGACCTCCTATCTCTTTCCCATGTACAACCACCTAACTATATTTGCCAGGTCACCTTGCCTCCAAATTATGTCCCTGCTGCCATTCTATTAATGCTTCCTTACATTAACCCTGACGGTGCATTCACACAAGGCACATTTATTAAAGTGTTTGCGCCAGTTTTCTGTGTGACTTTGCACTGAAAAGAAGGTGCAAACTGCTTGTACATGTATTTATGAAGTGTCTGCGACAGTATTGTGTCACGGCAGCTGTGTCCGCTGTACCACAAAATCCTGCACAAAACAGGGCGTTCTGGTGCAGAGTCGGACCGTGCTCCATATTTTTTACTGCGTCTTGACAGAATTATGTCAAAGGTGCATAAAAAAAGTTGTTGACACTTCCCGAGCAGTGCAGGGGGCGTCAGATTCATGAAGAACGTGCCCCAGTTTTGATGAATCTGCCGCACTTTTGAGGAAACTGCACATAGTACAGGCTTCACTACTTTTGATAAATGTGGCCCACAGTGTTTGGACGTATGGGTAAGAAGAACGCATGTGTTTCTAATGTTACCATGTGTTTGGATGCTTTCAAATCGTATTCTTTCATTGTTAGAAATGTATGCAAATGTGAAAGTGTTAACACAGCTGTTTACGTGTCCAGCAATGAATAAAAAGGCTTTCAAAGCATCCAAACACATGATAACATGTAAAACACATAGTGGGGTTAGGACAGGGGGCAAAAGTGGGGCCATATGACACGTTATCTGCCACAAAATTTGGGAGCTATAGCAAAGGGGCCCACTAAGGTTCTACTCAAACCTAGAGCCGGCCCTGTGCCGTTGTGTGTGCGTGCTGTGTTGTGTGTGCGTGCTGTGTTGTGTGTGTGTGCGTGCGTGCTGTGTTGTGTGTGTGTGCGTGCTGTGTTGTGTGTGTGTGATTACACATTGGAGAGTACACAGAATGGGTGGTAAAAAAAGAGAATTAAAGTTGCATGCAGTTAGGGAAATGTCATATTCTTGGTTTTAAGAGCTGTTTTGAAGCTTGCAGAATGGGTATAGTCGATAGTCTAGTTCTAGGGTGAGGGCATTCCAGAAAAAATTGGTGCAGCTTGGGAGCAGTATGGAGCGTGAGTGGACATGGGAATATGTGAAGAGAATAATCTAAGATCACTGCACTATTGAAGACATGGGTTGGGCGAGCCTAAGATGAGAGAAGAGAGGTAGGCCGGTGACAGCATTATGTAGTGCTTTGTAGAAAGTGATTAAGGTAACTGTATTGGAAGGGGACCCCCTGAGGAAGCGGGGGTGAAACGCGCGTTGGGTTTCCGAGAGCTTTCCATGCCCACACCACTTAATGGGGCAAGGACCCTGGTGACGGTAAAGAGGAGAGAGAGAGATCCAGAAACGGAGGACTGAAAGGGCAGACCGGAGATTTGAAGAAAACCAGAGCGTACTGTTTCTGCAGGCAATAGAGAAAAGAATCCGAGGAGTGCGGGTGGTCCACGGTATCAATGATTCAGAGGGATGCGAGAAGGGGAACAAGGAGAGATTAGTATCCTTCTAGATTTAATCAGTTGAGGAGATCATTAAAGAACTTAGAAAAGAGCAGTTTCACTCGAGGGTAATTGAAACCAGCTTGCAGGAAATCTTGGAGAGGTTGGCTGAAAGATACTGGGTTAGTCAAAGAAATCCAGGCGTTCCAGGAATATGGAAGATGAGAGGGAGATTAGAGCCTGGTCGCTATGCAGTACTGGATGAGTCCATGGAATCTTAATGCTGTTTTTTTTATATATCAAAGAAGAATCCATTGAAATCGGACATTCCAACTCTGGGTAAATGGGCCTTGAAGAGTTGGAAAATCTACGGTTGCATGAGCATATCATAGAAGAGTGTCCAACAGAAAACGTTACTTTTTGACAAATTACAGTCTTCTAGTGACACATATTTATCAATTAAAATGAATACACATACAACGATTTTATTAAGTAATTGGCGCAACTTTCATTCTGTACAAATAGCTCTAATATAAGGCCAAAAATGTACACCACTAGTGAAAAGACCAGGATGAAAAGCTCCTTGTAAAAATCCAAGATTCTACATAGACAAGTGTTTGGTTTCTGGTTAAGTGTCTGCAGCTGTTGTTTTTTCAAGTTTTTTACATTGGTTTCTTCAGACTATAATTCAACCTTTCTATCAGGAAGTTCCTGTGCAGTTACATGCTGAATGGGAGAGGGAATCTGCTAAGTTTGAGTAACCCACTGACTGCCATGCAACGGATGAAATTGCCATTGAAAAATTAAACAAATGTTCATGATGATGTTAAAAAGAAAATAATGTAGGGGGAAAATAATTCTCAATAAGAAAGGTGGAGTTCTTCATATATAGCAACATGAAAAAACTGAAAAGCCGCCACAGCTTATTGTTATATGATACCAGGTGAAATCGGGTTTTTTCCATGAAAAAAGGTAGGTATCCATGGATAGGGCCTAACTACCTGCTCAGTGGGGTCTCGGTTGCTGAGCTCCTCCCCACAGCTACCGTCATACGAGGGGTCCCTACTCGGCCCCTCGTGCAGCTCGGCTTGTATAGTGCGCTACGATCCGGTCGATGCTAAGATCGCTTTGTGCCTACCAGTAATCTCCTATCGTGCGCTGTGGACATTGCGCAACGCGTGCCAGAGCCCGGCGCTCCACTGCATTCTCCCGTCAGTCTACATAGCTATGATTCCTGGAGCCCCCCCTCGCTCCCCGCCGGGCACTGAGAGCCCCCCTGATCACGCTAAGATTGAGCCCCTATCTCTGGATGAGGTGTCGTCTAACCTTTTGTACGTGGGCTAACACCCTTTACGCGACAGGAGTGTGCAATGCCCTGTCTGCGATGTAGCTGGGATAGTTAAATGATAGTCATCCTTGGTCCTGGCTGACTTGTACAGCTGATACATGAGAGGCATTGCACACCCAATTGCGCGGCCTTCACTCATTGCCACGCCTTTTGTTGTTAGACTCTTGGTGCTCGACTTATCTTTTGCCTGTAGGGTCACCCCTTCAAAGTTCCGGTGCGTTATGTGGTACGAATAGGCAAACGACTGTTCTACGGTGTAAATTGTCGACAGTACCCAGCACCAGTGCCGCCCCTCCTGCTGTTGCAGCGGTGTGCCGTTCGATCCAGGCTAGCCTGGCCGGTACTTGCTTATTTGCTCTCACCATTGCTTTCGTGTCCCAGCGTCTCGCTTCACTTATTAGTTTCGACTAGCCACTAAATGCATTGCTCGACGACTAGCTCGAGATAATTACTGTTAGATTATATTCTAGATTCTAGAGGGGCTTGGCTCACATGCACCCTGCAGCCATAGATTTATAGTTGCGCATATGGAGTTCTCTGTTATAGGCCAAGTTGCTCATCACAGCTTTCCAGTTATACTATGACAGTAACATAGCCATTCCTCACAGTACACTACCCGCCATCTCTTGTATTGCTGGTCCTTTCCTATAGCACAACTTCTTATGTTTACTCCAGTGGCACCATCAATCTGTCCATGGTCGTGTGATGACAACAAGAGTACCAGTCATTATTGTATCCACAAAATCTGGCTGCGCGACGATCAACCGTAGTGCACCCTGCGTGCGCCCATCACTCCCCCATGCGCGATTGCACACGTGTTTCTCTTTCTATCTCGAGAATTGTATCGTATCAACACGACCTTTCTCCCCTCTAGGAGTGCTAGACCGTGTATTCGCACTATCTAGCACTACCAACCTCTCCCTCTCCCTTCACCCCCTTATCAATACATCGGCGTACACCCTTTGTGCTTACATTCACAACACCTCCGTCATCCTTTGCTGTGAAGTGTGACCCCGTCAGTAGTGAACCCCCTCCCGACAAGCACCTGTGGTCTGCCTCTAGAGCATACTAACCTGTTGAGCCTGATTTCTTAGATACTAGCTAGAGTTAAGTTCCTTTTGTTTCATTTATCCTGCACGATGGGTCCCTGTCACAGCCCGGTCGTACGCGATGACGCTCGGTCACCATGTGTCGTACCTTACAGCTGTCAGCGAAGCTCCGACAATGAATATGTGAGCTCAATACAGCGCAATGCCGTGAGTGCAACATGCTGATGCCGTTGCGCCGCTGTTAACTTTCGACATTGAATGCCTATAGATTTTTTTTGACTACTAGAGACGTAACAGTAAAAGGAAATCCGTCCCCCCTACTAACCTAATTCATTGGTATAGTTGTCTACACAGCACCGCCTCCATCAGTTACCTGGACAATTGCGTGCAACACTCTATATGTGTAGGACATATGCTCATCATCAACAAGTCGGCATATCTTGCATATTTTGCGATTCATGTTGCTGTACTATTTACGACTCATCGCCACTTTGGCAGAGGGAGCAATCGAAGATGATAGTAATAGGGGACAGATTGCACACACTCGAACATGCTTTGGTGAGGTGAAATGACTTTATATTTCTGCCACTCTTGGTTATTAATTCTCTTAGCCTCGTCTTTTCGTCACGTGTTTTCAGTCTTTTTACTATCTCTAACCAATTCTTTTTCTAGTTGTAACATTAAAGACTCCTTTTTCTTGTGTCATCTATTGTTGAACCCGCTTAATTGGGCATGGCCCTATTTTGAACTTATCCCGGACACCAGACCCTATGTTGACCCATCTCTGGGTCATATTTTTAAATTGTTATAAACTTAGTAAACAATTAAATACAAGATGATTGGAGATTGTTGTTGTGAAACATTTTATGTCATGTTATTGAAAACAATTTGAGTGATATATTTTAATTTATTTATTGAAGAAAGAATTGAAAAATAGCAAAATTTTAAGTCTTACCACAAACTGTTTATAAATACACCTTTGCCATGTTGTCTGCTTTATGATAGGCAATATTTTTTTAAATTCTTTGTATGTAGGAGTTAGAGGAGGCTTTTTTTAAAGTTTAGAAATGAAATTGGCCCTTCATAAAATGACATTTCCAAAGTGATTCTAATGACATAAAAAACAGAAAACACTTCTATTCCTTCCCTGACATTCGAGGAAAGTCATGGTGGCTTTAAGGGGTTAAAAGTAATTAGGATAGCAAAAGTGGTACTTTTCCACCTGATGTGATTCAGCTCCAGGATTAGGTTGCAATAACAAAAAAAGTAGAAAGGAAAAGTAATGTTCTGTATGCAGCAAGTGTTGCAACAACAGGACATCAAGCAAGCCAGGATCAAGGAAACACATACCGCTCTCTGATGGCGTTATCCTCAAGGACATTCGGCACACACAGGAAATTTCATATGATTTGCCTAAGTTTTTGTGCTAGGGTTGCATGATGCAGTCCGGATTCTGTCAAGGGCTTCACTAGAGTTCCATAGAGCTGAGATTCATAGATATATATATATGGATATATATATATATATATATATTATATATATCTCTAATATATGCCAATATACGAGTATAAGCCTGGGTTTTTCAGCACAATTTGTGCCTGAAAAAGCCCCCCTAGGCTTATATCCAGTATAGATAAAAAAATAGTACTCCCCTCCGGTGCGTCCCCAGTCTCTACCCCTGGCTTGTTTCTGTGCTCGGTCTCCGCTTCCCGGGCAGTGTGGGCAGAGGCACGTCCATGCTCTCTTCCGCAACACACCCCGTGACATCATCGGGGCTGGCGAGACGTGCATCGTAATGTGTGTTGGAAGAGAGCATAGTTGAGAGCCTCTCCTCGCCTGCTGGGAAGCCGTAGCCATGCGAGAAAGCGTGCAGGGGGAGAAGAGGCAGGGTGAGCGCACGGAAGTGGTATAGTTTATAATTTTATAGGGGGCCAGGTGGGACATTCTTATTTAAAGGGGTGCTCTGTGGGCATTTTAATTGAGAGTAGTAGTAATAGTTTGAAGATTTTTTTTCAATCCAGGCTATTACTCGAGTCCAATAAGTTTCCCAGTTTTTGTGGCCAAAAAATGGTTACCGGATTATACTGAGTATATCCGTAGATTGAATCTTCTCAGAGATTCTATAGTAAGTGTACATTATCCTTATAGATATGTAACACGTAAATGAATAATAAAAATGTAGGATTCAAAAGAAATCGTACATTTTATAGTAACAGTACCAGGACAAAACTTTTAATACATGAACTGCATCAGTAGTTAGTAGTAGTAGTATCATTATCCAATTCCAAATTCTAGGTTTTACAGTGCAACCCTGCAGGTTATAGTCCATTTACTGTAGAAAAAGCTGGTGATGGGTTCCGTTTTAAAAGGTTCTTAATGGTGGGGTGCATCCCGGGACCCATGGTCCAAAAATGTGAACGGTATACGAGTGTCTTAACCTTTTTGGCCTTTTAGAAGGGCTGTAAACTCACTTAACATGTAATAGCTATTGGACAACTGATTGAGTTAACAACTTGCACTAAGATTCTAATGTGTGTGTATTTGCAGGTCCATCACCTCCTTTTCTTCCTGTGTTGCAATACAGGAAACAAGGGCAAAAAAAAACTCCCAGAAGAGGAAAAAGAAGTCGCAGAGGTATATACTACAAGTCCTGGAGGCGAACGTCATGTAAACTCCTTCTAACAAACAGGCCCTTTTGTTTTGTGTGTCATTTTAAGTACCCATCTGCAAAAAAACTACCTTTTACTACTAGTTTTACAAAAAGGAGAGGGTGTTGGCTGGGCCAACAAAATTATGCAAATGTGATTTTGGTGGCAGTTACTCCAGGAAAAAACTAACATTTTTATTTTAGTTTATCTGAACCTAAACCCAGATTGGTTTTGCCTTGGCAGCTGGGAGCTGATATGTTAGTGAGCAGACTGTAATAGAGAAGAAGTATATTCCACAATATACTGCAATACCGTTGTATAGGCAGTACATTGTCAAATGATCCCACCCCCTTGGGGCCTGAAAGATTGTAAAAAATAAAGAAAATATGAAATATACAAAATCATAAATATGTTAGGTTCTCTCCGATTTCCCCAAATGTATTGATCTCACCCATACCCTGAAGTCATAAAGGTAGATAACATCCAAATCTGAATTTATGCTTTTATCCAAATTTTATGGGATATAAAAATGTCAAATATGAGAAAAAGGTGGTACAGTATCTTTTATCAAAAATGGCCTTCTTGTGTTTTTTTGGGGGTTTTTTTTGTTTTGTAGTACAAGGTTATTTAAAAAAAACTTTATTATTTAATGTATATGACATAAAACAAACTACATAATTGGTATTTCCATAATCATACTGAACCAAAATAAAGGGTACAATATTGTTGCAGATAAACAAGCCCTCCTTATAGCTTTGTACAACTGAAACATTTAAAAGAATAAGTAAAAAAATCAGTGGAAGAAGTGGTGTGAAAAACAGAAATGCAAAACACCCCCTCCCCTCCCCCAGTAAAGAAAAGAAAAACAATGTCCTGAATGGATTAATAATCCAGTAGTGAAGATATTATGGGGAGTGCCTCATGAATTGTATTCCCTTGACACTCAATTAATACCATCAGTACAGCATTTACCTTGGCAAACATTTAATAGAGAAGGCTACCTGCCATATATTTCACAAGGACAATAACCATAGATGTATTACACTCTAGAAGCTTGGATTGAGATGAATGTTACTCTGAGTACTGAGAAATGTGATTGCATCCATGTTAGGTTACACTGAAATGTTGCAGATGATTACTGAATTATTAAACATAACACACTTGTCTGCTGAATATCCTCTCGCAAGGCCGTTAATCGTTCCAGAATCGGACTGGCTAGCAGTTAATGGCTTGCCAGGTCTGGGAAATTTGCCAGGAGCAGCTGTTAGGTTCTTTAGATCTCTAGAAATCTTGGTCCTATTTTATAATGAAATGGAGCAAGTTTAATTTTTTTTCTCAAACTGAAACGGGCATTCCTATTCGTTATGATAAATACAAATCTATAAATGTACCCTGAGTTAATCTATATTTGTATTTGAATGACTGACCCGAATAAATACTTTATTGGGTGGCTAATAGTTGATTATGAAAGTAGTGTAAATACTGTCCTTTTATCAACAAAATAAAGGTTCCTTTGGTGCAATTACAGTCCTGAATAATTATTGGTTTATAAAAATTAGATTTCATTATAAACGGATTTTAATTACTGTATATGGTCTGCAGTAGAATTTATGATAAAGGAATCTACCAATGGATGTAACTTTACTAACCATTCATGCTGCTAGCTCCTGAGAGTGTGATAACAATGATGTGTTTGTCAGGAGCTTTTCTTCAGACTTTTTACTTATATTTTAGTTTATTTAAAAGAAGCACACATGCTTTGGGCGGCAGACACCAGAGCTTCCCATCAGTGTGAAAAGAATCCAGTGGTAGATTTCCCTTTAAGCCTTCTTGTGTGCAGTCACACATGGCACTAGCGTTGCATTTACAAACGTGACGTCAGCAATCCCCAGACAGCAGCTCCTGTCACATACACCTCATGCCACTCAGCACCTGTTCAAACATGCAGTCCCATGTAAAATTACACTCATGCCAACTCAGCACCTGCAAGACATGCAGTCCATGTAACATAACATTTCCCACTGACCTATCACATCCAATCCTATCAAGCCCCCTCACCTCCTACAAATGTATGCACACCAGTACCTGTACACGTTCTTACTTGCAGGCAGCCATTACAGCTCTACATCCTGTGAGGAGAATGGTAGTGAGCCACGGCCCTTTCCGAGCACGGCTCGCCCCTCCGTGACCTACGCTACGTGCGCGCCATTTAGTGGCTAATCGCGACCGCCCCATCCCCCCTAGCGGCCCCCCCCTTTGTTGTAGTGTGTGCTGAGCAGTGCCGGCATGCGCACTGCCATTGTAATGTAATGCACACAATGCGTGCGCTCCGGACGCTCAGCCCAAACATACGGAGATAATTGCCAAGCGATTTTAGATTGCAATTATTCTGGGGGTAATGGCGCTATCATGCATCTATGACGCTTGGTGAGAGTTAATGCCGATCTCTGGCATACCGCCATGTAGTGTAAAATGCATACAGTGTACCCCTATGTAGTATAAAATGCATAAACGTAACCACCATGTAGTATAAAGGATGCATCAGCATACTGCCATGAGTAGTAGTAAGATAGATACAGCATGCTGCCATGAAGTATAGAATAGATACAGAGTACGCCAGTGTAGTATTAAAAGGCATACAGTGTGGACACATGTAGCATAAATTGCATACAGCGTACCACCATGTTAGTTATTAAAATGCTATACAGCATACCGCCATGTAGAATAAAATGCATACAGCGTACACCATGTAGAATAAAATGATACAGTCTGCGCCATGTAGAATAAGATAGATTCAGCATTACCTTCATGTAGTATAAAATGCATAACTGTCCCCCCAGTAGTACAAAATAGAAGTTGATAAATATCACAAATGCAGCATATCATTAGCATATATACACATAAACAAATAGTAAATACAGCATATTACACGCACTGCACATACAGCAAATATACAAACATATTCATATATACACACATATACGCACATACACACACCTAGGCATATAACATAAACGTGACGCCTGGGGGTGTGCATTGGCCTAATCACATACGCGTTTCAAGTGAAACTGCAATCATCGGTTAACCAGCAAAACACCAGGTGCTGGTTAATGATCTTATGCGTTCCACTGGAAACACATATTGGATCCAGTGAAGGCACAACTCTGGTGGGCTAGCCGCTTGCACTTTGTGTGACCGCACTCTAGTGGGAAGTGGAGGAAAGGGCCTATGACCAGTTAGTAGCAATTACATGAACATTTGTGCCCAGTGTTAGCCAGCATATGGTTCTGTTAAAGTTTTAATTGGTTTGAATGAATTCTACATCGTTCCCATTATTGCAGTTTGTAAACTTCCATACAATTGCACGGAAATATTAATGAAGTGGGTTAGAATAATAGTGGAACTGGGACAATTGGCATCTCTTGAAATGTCCAACAACAAGTTAGCATGCACCAGACAACCAAGAGGACGTCCCAGTAGAGAAAGCTAAGAGGGAGGGGTTGGTGAATGGGTCCCCCCAGAGATAACTCTGCAGTTAGCAGATATGGTTAAGGGTGTGAGAGGTGCCAGGATGGAGTCACTGAATCTGCACCTCAAAGATCTACAGTCTGAGTGTGGATCGGGTGGGATGCCATTATCAAGCAGGGGTTTCTAGGGACAGACTGGGGCTTTTTTTTTGTTAATGGGGCAGTGCTGTATACTACTGGTGGCTTGTGGTTACATACTGGGGGGGTCTGTGACAAATGCATTTCCCACCCTCGCTTATACTCGAGTTCAATAGGTTTTCCCCAGTTTTGATGGTAAAATTAGGGGTCTCGGTTTATACTCGGGTCGGCTTATACTCTAGTATATACCGGTAAATATTTTCATACTGCCATTAGAAAGCATGCTTCTATCTTTTCATTGCCCCTTACATGCCTGTAACTTAAAGGAAACCTACCCATTTCAGATCTTCAGTGTAGCTCTAAACACCAGCACCAGCTCAGGGTGAGCTGGTGCCGGGTGCTTAGTTTCCGTAGTGTTATAAACCACGGTATGGCGGTTTAACAATTTTAAACTTATAGCCAGAAACTGCTTCGGCGCTGCGTGCGCCACGGTCGCGCGCGCAGCGCCGAAGCGGCTTCTGCTATAAAGTTTAAAACGTGCTCTGTGTTTACAGCTTACACGACTATCTGAAATGGTAGGTTCCTTTAAGCATGAGGTCCTAAAGCTGTATGCAAATGACCTGCGAGATGTCCAAGAGTCATTAGCCATTCAAGCTGTCCAGCTTATTCAGAGTGGGAGGCACAGCCACACCCCCAGTGCTTGACTGACAGAGCTGTATATGTGTGAGGTATAATAGTGTAATGTTCTCCATGTGCTCTAGTGCGGCAACCAAGCCCCCTGCAGCTGTGTGTATGAGGTAGAGGTGACAGAATAGTGACAGAGACCTGATGACAGGTGTCCTTTAAAGAACTCCAGGATGTTGTAAAAGCTGCCTGGAGACTTCAAGGATGCCAATTGCCCTATAGTCAACAATTCTACATACTTTAGATTAATATTTCCATGACGGTACTAAGCTGTTCTGATAATGCATGACATACCGATATAATATATAGTGTGTTATATAACATATTTTATATATGTGTGTGTATTTATTTTAGGTGGTCGGAAAGACTTGATCAGTGCCATGAAGATTCCAGATTCTCAACATGTCAATGTGGAGGACTACTATCCATTTGCAAGACACTTGGAAACAAGAGTGGGAGAAAGGTGTCCAAGTACTGCAATCCAGATTCTATCCCACAGCCTTCTCTCAGGTTAGAAGCAGAACATCTGCGAAGATGGTGTTCCTCTGTGTAATGTGATGTTTTATATACAAGGGGGGAGATGTATTAATGTGTCTGTCTTTAGCACCACTGCAGAGACCAGTTCTCTGTGATTTATATGGTGGCAGTATAAGATGCTTCAAATCTAAATGGTTGTCGGCAGGGGGAGCGAGGGAGGAGAGTTGATGTTGAAGGGGCTGGTTTGAAGAGGAGG
This sequence comes from Engystomops pustulosus, assembly GCA_019512145.1. Taxonomy (NCBI): domain Eukaryota; kingdom Metazoa; phylum Chordata; class Amphibia; order Anura; family Leptodactylidae; genus Engystomops; species Engystomops pustulosus. The sequence continues at coordinate 84,464,159 of CM033642.1, read as the reverse complement.
GAGTCCAGTAAGATAAACTAAAGATTATAAAAAAGTAAAACAATTTAAGGTCTAACCCAAAAAATATTTGTATTGAGAATTATATGCCTGTTAAACTGGTCATCACTGAAAAGTGCCCTCGTGATGATGGGGTTCCCTTTTAAGACAAATTAAATTTTTACATTAGTAGGGAGTCACAGTTCCCCTCTGTGTTTAGGCTTCGGTTATTTGCATTAGTAATTGTGAGCCAAAACCGGCATGGTAGAACGCACAGAACAGGCACAGGTCTTTCCGGCAACTATACAGAGGTAAGGTCAGAGATCGCATTAACGCCTCACCACGCGTCATAGACGCGTGATGAGGCGCCATTACCCCCAAAAAATTGCCATGCGTAAAGAAACGGCTTTGGCAATTATTCCGTTGTAGCGCGCAGGCTGGAGGGCCGCGGCGCGCCTGTATAGGGGGAATGCAGTAGAGTGATCGCATCGTGCGCGGGACCGCTCAGCAGGATGCAGCGATCTCTGGGATCTGTGAGTTCCGGACCCAGGGGAGACATGTGAGCCGCTGCTACTCGTCTGCTCCAATTCTTCTCTGCTGCAGCAGCGGCCAACAGTTATGTGATCCCGGGTGAGTGTGAGCCGCGGTAAACTGCACTCTATGTGTATGTGAGGGAGTGCTGTGTTGTGCCAGTGCAGGGCCCACTTAAGGCGGGGGAGGTGTGTGTGACAGGGATATAATAATGATACGAGAGCGGTACTTCTCTGCATCCTCAGTGTCTGTGTTACAGCGTTGCACTGCACTCCGTAGGGCCATGCCGAGCCTCCCACTGTGGTGATATAACCGAGCACTCAGTGCCTCACAGCCACCAGCGCTGCTCGGATCGGCCTCGCTCGCATTATCAGCGTTCAGACAGAACCAGAGAGAAGCAAGCCCACTCCTGTTGTGATGTATGATGTATGGTGACCCTGTGACCTAGCTGAGGAGGACAGCATGGTTGTAGGGTCAAGCCCTGTGGTGCAATTAACCCTATCAGTTTGACTCTGACAGAGTCGGTTGTGTTTTTTTTTATGCCCACTTTCTGCCCCCTGCAATGTTACCTGTGTGCCGCCTGTTCACCACTCCTTCCTCTTGCCTCCTATCTCTTTCCCATGTACAACCACCTAACGATATTGCCGGTCACCTTGGCCTCCAAATTATGTCCCTGCTGCCATTTCATTAATGCTTCCTTACATTAACCCTGACGGTGCATTCACACAAGGCACATTTATTAAAGTGTTTGCGCCAGTTTCCTTTTGTGTGACTTTGCTGGAAAAGAAGGTGCAACTGCTGCTGACATGTTTATGAAGGTGTCTGCGACAGTATTGTGTCACGGAGCGGTGTCCGCTTGTACCACAAAATCCTGCACAAAACAGGGCGTTCTGTGCAGGCGGACCGTGCTCCATATTTTTTTACTGCGTCTTGACAGAATTATGTCAAAGGTGCATAAAAAAAGTTGTTGACACTTCCCGAGAAGTGCAGGGGGCGTCAGATTCATGAAGAACGTGCCCAGTTTTTGATGAATCAGCCGCACTTTTGAGGAAAACTGCACATAGTACAGGCTTCAACTACTTTTCATAAATGTGGCCCACAGTTGTTTGGACGTATGGTAAGAAGAAACGATGTGTTTCTAATGTTACAATGTGTTGGATGCTTTCAAATCGTATTCTTTCCATTGTTAGAATGTATGCAAATTGTGAAAATGTGAAAGTGTTAACACAGCTGTTTACGTGTCCAGCAATGAATAAAAAGGCTTTCAAAGCATCCAAACACATGATAACATGTAAAACACATAGTGGGGTTAGGACAGGGGGCAAAAGTGGGGCCATATGACACGTTATCTGCCACAAAATTTGGGAGCTATAGCAAAGGGGCCCACTAAGGTTCTACTCAAACCTAGAGCCGGCCCTGTGCCGTTGTGTGTGCGTGCTGTGTTGTGTGTGTGCGCGTGTGTGTGTGTGGTGAGGAGACAGATGATTCTTTTTGTATAAATAGCGTCTATTAACATTATAAACACCTATGAGATGTGTATATGTATTACCAAAATTTTCATACTCCTCATCGGCTAAAAATACTCTTCAAAAATGGTAAGAGGAGTATTATTACCCTTCCGTAAAAATGTTAGTGCGACCTCTGGGTAAGGTATAATAGAAAGACTTGTACCTGTTCCGTGTGTTCGACCACACTTGGTTTTGTTGGTTTTGGCTCACAATAATTGATGTAAATTGACTGAACACGTAACAGAGAAGTGAGCTGAGCCTAAATGATCAGAGTCCAAACTACAGTATAGGTAGTGCCCAGGTTACATAAAAGAAAGGTTCTATAGGTTTGTTCTTAAGTTAAATTTGTATACAAGTCGGAACTGTATATTTTATAATTAACTCCAGTCAAAACATTTTTTGGGTCTCTGTGACAATTGGATTTTAAAAATGTTGGGTTGTCACCAGGATTAACAGTAGAGCTTAATTGTAGGCTACTTTGATAACTGTTACAACTGTTTATAGTAGCCTAAAGGCTAAAGTTATGTAAATTGCTAAAATCCAGAGGTCTGTTTGTAACTAGTGATTGTCTAAGTTGGGTGTTCTTATGTTCTCTGTCAATCTTTTATGTTTTACACTGCTTGTTACATTCTACTGCTGTGTAAAAGCACAAGATAACTGTTCTGTAGTAAGTAACTTGCTGTATCTTTTGTGCTTGTTCTGTTGTTAGTGGCTGGATAATTTTTCCACATATGGTTGCAGTAAAGGGTCAAATGCTATAAATATATTTTTTGTTTGAAACATCTGCTTCTTTGATATTTTAGGATCATTGCAGAAAAGGTGAAGGAGGTTCTGTATTCTCGACCACGAAAGTACATCCATTGTTCAGGCCAGGAGCCAACAGAGCCTGGTTATATCAACATTCTGGAACTTGCAGAGAGCATGTGTCGTTATGATCTTGATGATGTGGACCTCTTTTGGCTTCAAGAATGCAACCTTGAGTTAGCAGATATGGGTAAATACAATTAATTAATGGACTGTTGTAGAAATTGGAACTAAGGTCTCTTGCCCATGAGTGAGTTCTGTCAGTGAAAATTGCACCGTGCACTGAATGGATCTCCCTACTCGAACCTGTGATCCTTGGAATGACCTCAGAATGTCAGTTTATTCCGGTGATCAGACATTCGGGTCAGCAGATCCCTTGACGCACAGAGCAATTTTCACAGACTGCAAGAGGCTTAACATGGATGAGAAACCTAGGATCATTTATGATGGAACAACAGATTGCTATTACTTCAGTATCTCTTTGCACTATATTATATCGATTTTTAATGATAAAAAGTTCTAATTTCTGGCTGATGAAACCTCAGTTATCTGCTGTTGGCACACAAGGGATGTTAGGCACTTTACGTAAGGATTTATATACTCTCCCAGCCCTTTCATGCAAAATTATTTATTACAGGCTTTTAAAAAAATGGTAAATCCACAATAAACTGTAATACAATTGTATACAGTTAGGGTTTTTTATACTATATTCTGATTTACAAAATTCTAAAAGTATTTATCTTCTACCTTGAACACCATGAAGGAAAAAGTCCAAATTGCCTCTTTTTATAGATGGTAAAATTGTGAAAAAATGTTAATAAGGGATTTAAGGGCCATATATTTCTTTAAATGGTATTTGTGAAAAGTGCCAGCTCGGTTTGCACAGCTCAGTACACTGAAGTATGAGAAAAAAAATTATTTTTTAAAAAGGGAATTAAGACCTGACAATTCTCTATAAATGTTGTATGTCTGTGCAATATGTCTTATGAATATACATTGTTGGTGTCCATTTAACATCATGCTGCTTCTTTATTCCTTATTCTGAGTGATCCTCGTGTAGTGTTTACCTGCTGTGCTTCCCATAGGATGTGCTCCTTTGGATGAAAACACTATGGAGAAGACATTAGAAGTTCTGGAAAGGCAGTGCCATGAAAACATGAGTCATGCCATAGAGACAGAAGAAGGTCTAGGCATAGAGTATGATGAAGATGTCATTTGTGATGTATGTCGGTCTCCTGACAGCGAAGAGGGCAATGATATGGTGTTCTGTGATAGGTGCAACATCTGTGTTCACCAGGTGGGCTTCACTTTTTGTAGGCACCAAATTGGGCATTTTTTGCTTTGTAGAAATCACTGTATCTCAGTTAAAGTCTAGTGCCAACACCAAAGAAAATACTATTTTGTGCTTTGTATTTTTTTAATTGTAAAATGTTTTGGAAATTTCTTTTAAAATTCTAATGTAGCAGTTGACATTTCAATATAAATATAGTATAATACATCTATAATATATTTTATAGATGTTTTTGTTATAACAGTTTTGCTTGGCAAATACTTTGTTCAGCTTGGTGAGTGGAACAGAGCTGCAGAATACAATAAAAAAAAGTTTAAATCCAGTCAACACCACTCCCCCTTCCCATATATTAAAAAAATAATCTCAACAGGTATATAAAAATACTTTTTTGTTTGTTTTCCCCCTCTGTTGAAAGGCATGTTATGGTATTCTGAAGGTTCCTGAAGGCAGCTGGCTGTGTCGCACCTGTGTGTTAGGTGTACATCCACAGTGTATTTTGTGCCCAAAGAGAGGAGGAGCCATGAAGCCCACGAGAACTGGAACAAAATGGGCACATGTCAGCTGCGCACTTTGGATACCGGAGGTATGTATTCTATAACCTAGGTACAATTTTCTAGTCAAAATCCAATAATAAAATGGCTGTTCTGTTGATCAGTGAAGCTACATGCACAGCAGATAGGTTTTTTAGGTATGGAAATAGTTAATAATGTTCTCACCCATCAGCTGCCAGTAGAGTAGGGACCAAAAGCTGACTTACACAAACTGCTAAAAACAGGGAGAAAGTGAGGAAAAGGAAATTATATTTCTTCAATAAAGTATATTGCAAAGTTTACTATTATAATCTGCAACAATAGATTTTTTAATAGAAAATAAGTAATAACACATAAGAGAGAAAATCTGTACAGTACCATATCCAATACTTTTAGGTTGGTTTTACGGTAACAAATTAGTATCTGCACTGCTGTTTAGCAGGGAAGCACAAACTCCTTCCATTATAGATCCATGTGCAAGGAACTCCGTCCCTAAAGTGTGGTCTGTCTGTAACGCAAGACTCTTCACGGTCCATTGGCTGATCACAGATAGTGTGAAACTAGTCCTAGGTGACTAAGTTTGCCTCACTATTAGGGTTTCTTTTAAAAAGGACAGTATGGTAAAGGTGCAGGTAAAAATCAATCAATATTTTTTGTTGAACAGTTTGCCGGGTGCTTTGGCCATGAGTTGGACACATTTTGGGCACATGTATCATCGCATCTGGAATGTGCTAACTGCGCTGCAAAGGAAAGGGCTGGTCCTATTCCTTGTTTGCAGTGGGGGCAGTCATTTGTCATGGACATAGGTGGGGTGAGCGGCACTCACCAGCTGATGTCACTCAGGCTGCAAGCAACACAGCTTCCCATTTTCTGTGGCCTGCATTGTTGGTATTATTGAACAGAACCTCTCTCCTCCTCAGCAGTAGATATAATAAGTTTCTCCCCACTATGGCATCGTCTATCAGCAGGAATTACGATAATAGAGATGTCATTTTTTTTCCTTCAAGGTCACAATTGGATTAAGTGACATACACGTCAAAATATTTTCAGATATTATAACTAAATGAGTTAGTACATGCAGACATGTACATGCTATGGAACTAGGGGAAAAAAATCACTGGAGCATCTCTTTAAATTTATACCGTACCTTTTTATTAAAGGTTTTATTCACAATACTTTAAGCATATTGATCAGATCATCCTTTTAAAATATCAATTTAAGGACACAGTGAAATATACTGATGTGATCTTTTTTTTTTTTTTTTTTAATTTTTATTATTGTATATATTGTATAAAACACAGTGCTGTCAATGTTTTTGCATCCAGGTGAGCATTGCTTGCCCTGAAAGAATGGAACCCATCACCAAGCTTTCTCATATACCTCCAAGTCGATGGGCATTGGTCTGCAGTCTCTGCAAACTGAAGACAGGAGCCTGCATCCAGGTATAGTATATATCTTTTCATCTGCAAAAGATTTGTCTGAATATGGCTTAAAAATTGTACTTTGCAATGTATAATAATAGTATAATAATTGTATGCAATGTATAGTAAACCAGCCAGGTGGTTTCAAGAGAAAGTCTGCTCCAAAGCATATGATCCTATGTATTACAGAGCCTTCATATGTTCCTTAAAAATAATGTAACATAACTCACTTGACAGGTTAAAGGGTTGGCCTTGGTTTGTCTGCAAGATAGGTTATAATGTGCTTATTAATATTGGTCCAACCAAACGGATCACCTCCAGTCATGAAAATGGGTTTTTGCCATTTTCAAGGACCTGTATTTGCGGATGGCTTAACTCTCTATTTTGTTTAATGGATGCATTCTCCCTGATGTTTTTTTCCTAGTTGTGTGTTTGTGTGGCTGTAATTACTGGTCATGTGCTAGTGCCTTCCTATTGAAGTCCAAGTCTCACGTTTTTGCTAATTGCATTCAAGTTTATTTGTTTTTGCGTATTGTTTTTTCATTCTGTTGCACGACACACATTTAAATATATAGAAGAAGCCAATGCCCTTATTTAAGCGAGGTTCCAGTTCGTGTGGATCCAAAAAAAACTGATGATTTACAAATGACACACGGACTGTTTTTGGGGATGAGGCATAGAAAAGCTGACAAATGTGTGCAAAGCACAATGTAAAAACGGACCTACAGAGTTTGCGTATGTAGGAAAATAACGTTTGTGTGAGTGGGCCTTTACTTTGTTTAAATTAAGCCAAGTGTGCGCCCTGTGGCTCCATTCACTGTTTAGGGGACTGGGGCTACAGCGTTTTGGCTATTTGAATAGAGTTGATTGCTCATACTATATACTGTGATACTATATGACAGTATATGAGCTTTTTACTGTAGATCTGTATAGGTCTGCCGCCACGGGACAAGTACATCATCCTCATCATCAGATACCATAGGCAGTTGATGTACCTGAAATATAAGATATTAGTTCAGCTAGCAGTTGACATCCCAGCGTCACTCTTCTTTGCCCCCATGACTCCCTTACAGGTGTTTGAATACAGCATTCAAATATCTAATTCTGTATGCATACAAATTTCCTAGAATAGAGTCATTATGTGATGGTCTCTGCCCAGGTTGGTGGTGATTTGTGGATCCTGAAGACAGGTTTTCTTTAATCTACGAAAAGGAGATTTAATTTTGTGTTTCAAGTCCCATTGGTGTGTACTGGGATCAATGTTTAGTGAGCTTCCAGACCTTCTAAAATAATGCTGTTCCTAGCTGCTAGACCACCAACCAAAGAGTGGCTTTTTGTAAAAATACCCTCTACTTCGGCAGATTCTAGAAGACATGCACATGTCTAGTCTTATGGTTCCGGTCTTGTTTGTCTCCATATTATTGCTTCTGTAACAAAAGTGGGATAAGAATTTCTTACTACAAGATGTTCATGTGGATATCAACCTATGATATCAATGCAAATGTCTATTATAAAAAGCAAAGCAGAAGTGTAATCCCATTGCTTGTTGTTGTGAAAATATACTGCTAATATTCTGTCTCCCTGGATTTCATTTTCTTTGTAGTGCTCAGTTAAGAGTTGTATCACAGCCTTTCACGTCACTTGTGCATTTGAGCATACTTTGGACATGAAGACTATACTTGATGAAGGGGATGAAGTGAAATTTAAGTCATATTGCTTAAAGCACAGTAAGAACAAGAACTGTTCAGTAGATCAGGACGAGCCTGAGAAAGTTCATGTTGACAACAGACAAAGTGAGAGTGAAAAAACTAGCCTCCGCGCCCAGAAACTAAAAGAGTTGGAGGAAGACTTTTACACCATGGTAAATGTGGACAATGTGGCGGCTGAACTGGGATTGCCAAAGCTTACAGTGGATTTGATATATTCTTTCTGGATGTTGAAACGAAAAAGTAATTTTAACAGACCGCTTGTACCACCAAAAGAAGAAGAACAGAATGGTTTAATGCAGCCAAAGGAGGACAGTATTCATACCCGGATGAGAATGTTCATGCACTTAAGGCAAGATCTTGAAAGAGTAAGTCTTGGATTCATTATTTAGCAAATTTCACTTAGAGAGGTCTATATTAGTAAAGGCGTGTATTCCCTTTGAGATTACAATTCTGCTGCATATTTTTGTAAATCTGTAATGCTGTTCCTTTGTTATTCCTTCTTAGAAATTTGAGTAAATTATCAACTGCAAGTTCCATATGCGTGTTCCTGCAGCAATCCTCCAACTGGCAGCACCCCAATTGGCTAACAATTCATAAATATCTGGAAGGAATAATAGCAAAGGAATTAACTTGACCAAAGCACTTCCCTGTACCATGAATTAGTAGCAGTGGTTAAAGAGGTGCCATAGTAGCCAACCCCTTCGATGTGGGTCCAACAGCTAGGTTTTTTAACAGTTTCCTATCAATGGGAAAACCTCTTTCCTAGCAGAAATTATTGAAAAAGATCTCTGAATGAATTGATTAAATTGATGATCCTATTTATTTTTTTAACTGATATACAGGTTAGAAATTTGTGCTACATGGTTAACAGAAGAGAGAAACTCAAACTGTCCCACAGTAAAATTCACGAGCAGATTTTCAACTTACAAGTCCAGCTTGTCAATCAGGAGATGGCAGCAGGTAACTTCTTATCTTAAGTTCAATTTTCTTTTCAGAGAAGAGGAATACAAGAAGACCATGGGTTATAAAACTGACTGTGATACACAGTTATCTATTTTTGTGCACAGTATACTGTATGCACCGAGATGAACCTTCAAATATATCTGTAGAAGTTTTGCAGCTGTGTAATTTATTCATTCATATTTTCTGCTAGAAACCATCAAGATGCATAGTGCTAAATTACAGAGATACTGTTTGTTTGCTACTGAAATTTAGAAAGGAAATGTTCCCACCGTTCTCAGACGTGTAACATGGGAGCTGTGTCCTGTACACTGAATCTCTTTTTCTATGGGCTTTTTGTTCTCGTTTTTGAGTAGTTGTGTATCCTGATGATTTCTAGCCAGACCAGGTGCTTCAATGGGTATTTAGAGAATATCCTGTAACAGGACTGGGTTTGGGGGTAGTATTGGCTATAAGGAGCTAATTGATATTCTTAAGACATAGTGCTTTTCACTTACCCCTGTAAAGATTGCTTTTATTCTTAAGTCAAAAGTGCATTGTATGTTACTGTATTAATGTAAACTCTTCTATTTAGGGCACTCTACTGTACTTTAGGACTGTTCTCAGAAAGTGACGTGCATTGGTAGCCAGGTGTTCTGTGTTATTTCTAGATGGGCTCTTCTGTATGAAAGCAGTCTTTGTAGTGTGGCAGACAAACATTTGCTCTATGAGAGACGACTTTTGTCTGGTACTTGTTGTTACAATCTAGTTACTAACCAGTTAGTGACCACCATATGACTTTTTATATTGGTCACTAATGGCCGTCACTTAGTACATCTTCTACAGCACGTTTATAGGTCTCCTGTGTTGGGTGAAGAGGTTGTTCAGCTGTTTACTCACAGCATATAAACCCCTCAGATACTGCTACCTCGTGGGGGTTTAGGAGAGTGGCTCTACAAGGCAGGGGCCCTCTGTCTGTATTTTTACACCGACAGTCCGATAGACACCAAACTGTGCCATTTGCCATAGAAGAACTCAAACTAAAGAGTTTTTTTTTTTTATAACTATGATTTTGTATTAATACCAGAATTGTGCAAAGTTCACTTATTTATACTAGACAACTGCACTGTTCTCATAACGTATAACCATATCCAGTCATATTTTATTTAACCATAAAAAGCAGTTGACAATTTTTCATTCCTGTAAATACATAATTATAAATATGCCGTAACATGTTTAGCTTCTTTATTCTATTTGGGTACCTATCTAATATATTTTGCTACTTTATGTCTCTAGGGCAGCCATTATCGAGCGCGCTGGAGAATACATTGTTTTACCCTCCGCCAAGAATAACGTTGAAGTTAAAAATGCCCAAATCAACACTAGGTGACTATAAAAACTGTTCAGTGAAAACTGGAAAGCGATCAGGCCTTCTTGATAAAAACAATACTTCACTTCATGGTAGCGGCAGAGAACTACAGAAACATTCAGAGGTCACTAAACACTACACCCACTTTGCATCTGAACAAAGAAGGAATGGATTATTAGAGAGTAGTAATCCCCGCACTGAGAATCAGGAACCCGTGAATCAGCAAACTTCAAGATACAGGAGCTCAGGTAAACCAATGTCTCTACAAGCTGTAATTCATGGACAGTCTTCAAATGGAAGTGGGAAAGTTCAGCGTGAACATCTCAAGTCAGGCAAGTCGAATGGAATTTTACGTTCTAGCGTAGACCGAATCCAAAGGGAGAGCTTAAGCCAAACATCTAATGACCAGGAATCTTTAATCACAACACCTTTGTCCAGATCCGGGAACTTTAGAAGATCTAGTGTTGAACATTTTAGCCGATCATTCAAAGAAACCACAAATAGTTTGGTGAGGACCGCAGAAGATCTGTGGAGCAGTGAAAAACCTCAAAAACGGCAATCTGCAAAAGAGCGATTATGGAACAAACAGACTATTGAAAGCCAGTCTTCTGGGACTCCGTATCAGGATAACGATGGCTATTGTCCAGACCTTGAACTGAGCGACTCAGAAACTGAAAGTGATGAAAATAAGGACCACATGCGACTAAGGAAAAGCAGCTCAAGTCGGGAAAGTCCTAACAAAGACTTAAATAGAAACAGTCGTAGCAGAAGCAAAAAGAGTGCAATTCCACACAGCTCAGGACAGAGGTGATAGCACATCACTTCTCCAGTCCAGTTATTTAATGCTTGTGCATACCGACATGCAAAAAAGAGCGCCATCTCCTAAAATCCACTGATGGAGAAGAAAGATTTCCATTATAGCTGGGTCATTGTAAGGATAGGATCTTGGAGAATGCACAGGCTTCAGTGTTTCTTTCAATGAAGTGTATGCTGGAATAATATGAACAATTCCATTTTTTTATATTGTTTTTACCACCAAAATGTCCTTTGAGAATATACAATACAAACACATTGTTTAATTTATATGGGACAGAACTCTGTACCATAGTTTTAATATGCTTTTAAATCTCTTTGCTAACAAAGAAAAAAGTATTACTTTGTGTAAATACTTTGTTTTTAATGTGAGTTTTATTGGCAATGTACAGGAATTGTTTGTCGTGCAATGCACTTGATGTAAATATTTTAACTGTATAACAACCAGATGCCAATGTGTGAATATTGTTTACAAAAGAAGTAACAGTAGAGTTACCTAATTTATCATTTTATTTCAATCACTTTGAGAAACTAAGCTAAGCATGGTGCATTTGCATGTTGAATCCACAATATTCAGCAGAATTCAGAAATGGCAGCTTGAACAAATCGCACTAGGCACCCAACACACTACCCTTTCAGTCTGTTCTGATAGAGGAAAACCTAACTGGAACACTCAGAACTGGTCTTCATAAGCAGTTGCAGTAATTTGTACTCCCCCCACCTTTTTGATAATTTTTTTTTTATTTATTCTAATGGTTGCCAGCAGTCTAATACAGGATAAACATCATATTAGAAAATCTGTGTCGTAGGATCAGTGCTGTGATGAAGCATTGTGGCCAGGGCCGGATTAAGGGTGGTGGGGGCCCCTGGGCACAAACTGGTGGGGGCCCTTCCAACAATGATTTTGGAGGTTAGTAGCCTGCCAGCCCCCCTGAGTTGTTATAAGCCTGCCAGCCCCCATGTAAGTTGGATAGCCTGCCAGCCCCCATGTAGTGTATAGCCACCAGCCCCCGTAGACTATAGCCCACCAGTCCCCTGTAGAAAAAATGGCGATCTTGGCGATCTCCCCAGCGAAGGGCAGCTGTGTCTCACTGACACAGCTGTCATCCTAAGACCCCTATGTGCATGCGAGCGCCACGGAACGCTGTGCATTGTGCACAGAGACACAGAGCTGGAGCTAAATCGCTGACTGTCCGAAACTGGTGGGGGGCCCCTTAAAAAAGGGGAAAGTGGTGGGGCCGTGGGGGCTCCCGAGCCCCATGAGCCCCCCTTTAATCCGGCCCTGATTGTGGTGATAGATTTTCTACCGCTTAAAACATACTGGAACCCATTAAGTAAATGCTATGGGTGGTTCCTCCATTTCCAAACACTGTTGGTTGCCTTCAATAATTCCCTAGGAAAGCAACTTGTTACATGTGATGCCTGATCCGTCACACTTTTCTTGGGGGAGGGAGGGGACCTGTCACCTTTTTAAAGTAATGGGAATTAAATTTTATTGGGATATTGTAAACCTATATTACATATGATATATCATATCATATGATATCTGGAAGAAGGATATCATTAACATTGCTTTGTATTCTTTAAAAATAATACAGCAAAATGTGGATTGGATACAAGAGCGTGACTGGTGCAACCGGTTTCTTTAAAAGTTGGTTTATTAATATACACAATTTGATTTGTTTCATAATACGTTGTCTTAGCCTACAAAGTTTTTAGCCCAAAAAAACCTCAATAGCGCTGAAGCAATACTTAATATGGTACACATAATTAATCTTTATTCATCACATCAGTCATACACAAGGAGTTATCCCAGTCCAGATATTATCACACTTGTTAGTTTTTTATGTGTATCTCTTTTAATGGGGTGTTTTTAAAGGGAACCTGTCACCAGGAGACCCATTTTAGCACTACCCCTGTCCCCACAGAGCATAGTACATACACTGCCAAAGTATTTTTGTAATAAATATTGGTTTTACAGAAAAAAAGATATGTTATATTCTACCTTTCAGTAGCATCTGCTGTTAGACTAGGCAGTTGCCAAATGGGAGGGGCTGGAAAGGAGCAGTTTTCCCCCCACCCTTGGGGAACAGCTACTCCATGTGACCTTTTCAAATATATGAGAACACCCATCACTTGGCTTAGCGACGCCCCCTGCTCCTCTACAGCCAATCCCGAGTGAGGGGAGTTATTCATATATTTGAAAAGGTCACATGTTTTCCAAGGGTGGGGGGGGAACTGCTCCTTTTCAGACCCTCCTATTGGGCAACTGCCTAGTCACACAGTACATGCTAATGAAAGGTACAATATAACATATCTTTTTTTCTGATAAAACCAATTTTTTTATACAAAAACACTTTGGCAGTGTATGTACTATGCTCTGTGGGGACTAGGGGAGTGCTAAAAATGGGTCTCCTGGTGACGGGTTCCCTTTAAATACTTTTTTTCTGGTCATTGTGTATGACTGATGTGATGAATAAAGATTAATTATGTGTATATGAAGTATGCTAGTGCTAATGAGGGTTTTTTTTTTTAGTTTTATTAGTTCAGTGGTCCTCTATTTAGCCCCTTATTATTTGTATTATCAATTCCTTGTGGTTGATATTTTCTGGTGACTAGCCTACAAAGTGTTGGGTGAAGATCTGCTATTTTGTCCCTGAGGAATTGCTATCAACTAGTAGTTTACCTCTTCCTATACATACTGTATACCTCTTTTATGGTAACAATCTAGTCATAAAGTGACCATATGTTTGAAAGATTATGCACTTGCAGTTTGTATAAATATTGTGTTGCAAAATCAAATGGGTTTTCAAGAGAAATATAAATATATTTCTTTAAAACATGGGATTCTTAACTCCTTACTGTTCAGGTACTTTTTGTAGTTTTTTTTTCACCCTCCCCTTTCTAAAGCCATAAACTTGAGTTGCATTTTTGATGGCACTATTGTTCGGATACACTAAATTACTACAAAAAAAATTATTTCACCACATTTCAAGTTTCGTAATAATTTTATTTTTCCACATAGTTGGTTCTTTGTGAGCTTCTCTTTTGCAGCACAAGTTATAGTTTTTATTAGCATTTTGGTGTTTATTTTTCTTCTAGTTCTTTTGTTGTTTTGCACATTTGTTTAACAAGTTTTTGCTTTTGTAATGGCTTTTAGGCTACCTGCACATGAAAAATCAGTCCTCCACCAACAGCACTTCATGAGTTAATGACTTACACCCGCTACAGTTCTTAATATGCTGCTTTTAAAATGAATGTGACATCTTAAGTGTTATCCTCTAACTGCACTTCCTAACATAACTCCAAGCATGCTAATATAGTACTAGCAGCAGGTAGGGAGCTGGGTAAGAGTTGATTCACCCATGAACCCGGTAAATAGGAATTGAATTGGGAGCATATTAAATTTTAAGAGATTTACTATGTGCTCAAGTACTAAAAAGGTTCTCTTTTAGTCTTCTATTTACTAGTTTCCTATTTATTGATGCCTCTTGCATGGTAAATGTTTAGCTGGCCAGTTCCTTTATGACAAAAGACACCATAGTGAACCAGGCAAATGTCCGAAGTAGGGTGTATGGGGTGATAGATAATTTATCGAATATACTTTTACTTCCTGGGGAAAATCACAGTATAAGGGCTCTTTCACATTGGTGTTGTTTTTCCACATACATGGTTCAATGATTATCACAGATGCCTTTTTATTGGTGTTTTCACGTTTTGTTTTGTTTTTGTTTTTTTAACTGATCCGCGGGAAAAAATTTTGAAACCAGCCCATTTTTCATTAATGCGGATCACAGAAGGCAATAGAAGTCTATGGTTCTTCAAAAAAAATAAAATAAAAAACTTAACACCTGATTTCACAACATCAGCAGAAAAAAAACACCAACCTGTTAAGGTTCAACATTTTTTTGAAAACTTAAGTCTTTATTTTGCGGACACATCGGAGACAAAACTTCAATGGATGGGCAGCACACACCCCAAATGTGAAACCACATAGGACCTGTAGGCTGGTCACATGCCACAGACCCAGCACAGTGCAATGTACAGGAGTCTTTATCATAGTGGAATATGATGCAAGGAGTCCCTGTCTGCTGACGGAACATCAGGCCTGATGTTTTTAAACGCATCCAAAACGCAAGTGTGAGGGGGTTTGGACAAAACACATATGCATTTCCCATTGAACGCATTAGCGGTTTGGATGCGTTTTAAAAATGTGACAAAAATGTCTCTTACAGGTGCTGCCTGGCAGACTCCTTGCCCTCTACTGCACTACGCTCAGTCCACAGAATGTGACCAGCATATTGTTTGGCTGCTACAGACCAAGCACATTTGTGTGCTGGTGCATAAGTAACAAATTTCTCATGTGCCTAGGCAGGCTAAGGTCTCATGGAGACAGACATGTGCTCCATGCAAGTGGAGAAGGGGGGGATGAGTGCACCTCATACATCGGCTCTCCATAGGGAACTGAGCAGACTCCCAACAAATTAGTCCAATGACAGGACTTACTCTACTGTTACAACACAGCTGCCTGGCCAGATCACAACCTGCAATGAGGAATAAATGTTTATTCTATCTTTGTGTCATGCTTCATTTGCATTGTTAAAGCTTACATATATTTTCAATACTTAAAGTGTAACTGTCATTCTGAGAAAAAAAAAATCTAAACTACATAATTCCACTCCAGGTGTCCCTGGAAATCATTCCTCAAAGTATTTTGCCTCTCGGTCCTCATTTAGTACCTTTTTGGGCCCATAGCAACCATTGTTTCCAACTCTCAATAAAACTACAATCCGCAAGAAGGACCTGTATCCTGTGACCTCATCACCAGCACATGCTGCTGACCAATGACACTATATCTATCTCCTATATCTATTATCTAGTCATATCTAACGATCTATGTAAACTTCAGCACAGCACATGAGGGGATGACTAGGAGAGTCTCTCCTGCCATTTCCTGCTTTGGAGTGTGAGGTGGTGGGGAAGGGGGGATTGTGATTGATCTGCATCTTCTGTCTGTGTGGGTTATTTGTTTATATACAGATGTAGGGAAAGCTGAGGGAGAGATAAGTGTAGTTGTGTGTTGACTGCATTATTTAGGGCTCCTGGCAGCACTGAGCTGTGAGGTAAACAGCTGGGAGCAGAGAGAGGGGGGTGTCTCATTTTCCCTCCCCGTAGGTGAAGACGGAATGTGCCTAGAAACAGAAACAGCTATCTGAGAGATCACTGACAACAGGGGGAAGGCTGCAGAATACAAGAGGAAGGAGCAAGATTTGGGCAACTAACCCAATTGCAAAAGGGAAATTACTTGCCCTACAACATATCAAAAGTTTTTTGAAATGAGTGTTACTGACATATGAGGTGTGTACAGGATGTGTCAAAAAGACCCAGGATAACACTTCTATTTCAGTAACCAAGGCAATGACACATCTGAATACTCCCACAATTAGGTTATTATTACAAAAAAAGCCCTACAAATGGAAACTTGGTGTGACAAATGTTTGCTTTAACTTTTAAGATTTACAATAATATTTTATGAGCGTCTCTCATTGGAATTCACCAGAAAGGCCTAGATGACTGACTGAGATGGTGAAGTGCTGTACTCCGGGTGTTTCTAGCAGCCTCAACGGGTTTTGACGCAGGAAAATCTGAGTTGGTTTTTGATGCATATTTTGAGCCTCTACTCATCAATGGTAGTTTCTGCTTAAAAATAGCTCATGTCTTTTACATAGTGTTTTATTGAAGACCACTACATTTTGCAGCAGATTTTACTGCATTTTTTTGTTCATTACATATTGTTTTTTTTCTTAAACACAGCATGCTCTAGGTAGTGGTTTTACAACTTTTTATTTCCAAAATAAAAGAATGCTACAAATATAACAAGCTAAACATTGCCATGTTTTTTATATATGTACAAGTCTATAAATCACCATGAGTGAATGGGAGTACTTCTGTAGTCTAAAATTACTGAGTTTCACACTGATGTGCCAAGAACAAATATACTAGACCTTCTGCTTATAATAGCACATTACATAACTAACCCTACTGAGGCCCATATTTAGCTTTTGAAAGATCTAGAAATGTGGAAAGTGAAAGCAAAATTGTGATTTAGGATGCATCCTGGTACTGTAATCTCTTTATCTGTACTGCGTGTGACTACAGGATAGGGGGAAGGCAATGCAGGAACCCTGCACTTCCCAATATTAAGACCCCTGTTTTCCTTCTCTATAGAAAACCATGCTTAACGTGAAACAACAACAAAATTAACCTAATAATCCACCAACTGCATCTCTTCAAGCAATGTGACAGCTTCCAGATCATCCTACAGTCTGTGTAGTAGCACTAACAAAAAGAAAATTTGGAGTGTTATACAAATAAGCTGTACAAAGTCATCAGGAGCTCAACGCCATTTTCTACATCGGAAATGTGCATTGTGTCCTAAGATATCACTATCCAGCTCTCCTGTAGGATGGAAGGTCATCTGCCACAACAAAGGGGCATGCTGAAGTGGGGATAGTTAGGAGTGCTTTGGCACCCTGCCTAACAATAAGGTGTTAATCTCCATGACAAAGTACTGATAGTGGTTCCTTTAAATGCCCAGCAGAGTAGTGTGCTGGTAACAAATTTGCAATGTGTCAGATGTTTGATTTCAGAAAATGTTTATCTTGTTTTTTGTTTTTTTTTAAATACTTAAAGGATAACTTCCTTTTCAGGAAATGAATGTTATTGTTTGTGTGATAAAAGGTTATACAATATTCACATATACTTTATGTATGAATTCCTCACAATTTTCTAGATTTCTGCTTGCTGTCATTCGATAGGAAGCTTCCATGTTTATTTCCAGTGGATAGAAATCTGACCATGGTCACACAGGTGCACGGCTCGTTATAACCCATTTCTCTGATTACTCTCTGTGATACTAACGAGCCGTGCACCTGTGTGACCATGTGTCCACTGGAAGTAGCTGTAGAATGACAGGTCTAAAAAACAGAGGAATTTATACATAAAGTATATTATATAAATTTTGATAATACAAACAATAACATTTAATTTGCCGAAATGGGAACATTCCAATTTTTTTAATTGCTTGTATTCTGCAGTAAAAGCTTCTAATTCAATGTAGTTGAAAACTTGTTAGGCTTCTGCAGCTTTCCACTGCTTTACAGTAGCATATGGTTAGATTAGTTTGCTAGTTGCTCTTACTGCTTGCTCTTTTTTGCTGGTTTATGACTTGATCGAAGTTCAACTATGATCTGCAAAGAATATCTGGGGGAAGTTTCTTGTGATTATCCTCTGGTAACAGTTGGGAGAGTGTAGGATTCTGATATCAACACACCTGAAAATTGTAATAATGCCATAAAGAAGTAACTCTTCGCATATGCTGTAAAACCAGAGGGAGAGATATATCATACACTCCCGCTCTGTGTGCTGGCATATGATAGAGTCCTGCCTCACACCGCCATGACAGATACATCATGATGCTTAGACCTCATGATGTATATCCCGGCTTTACGCAAAACTGCCAGGTCCAACCGTTTTTTTCAGTCAAGGCCTGCGAACATTCAGCAGGCTTTTAGAAAGTGGGCAGGCATGGGCATAAATGCTGGCTCAATCCACCGGCAGCCGCGCCCTCATGGCGTAGAGGTGTAGGGGCACTGATATATGTCCTGCAGAGTGTTTTTTTTATTGATAGCAAACAGACAATGTATTGTTCTCTGCTTACATTCCCTGTTTCTGGACTTATTACCATTTTGGTTAAATATTGTTTGGTGTCTTAGGACTCCAATCATCATAGAGTTATGTGATATAAGGAGTGTCTTTATTCCCTGCAGAACTTTATTATAGTTCACAACTGCTATTTATCAGGGAATAAAGCACTCCTACATGCTATATCATCTTATGGTGATCTGAGTCCTTCTCCCGTCACTGTGGTCGATCTGTGAAATCCAGCAGCTGCAGGTCAGGCCATGGTTCTTTGTTTTAGCCCTTAGTGTGTTATAGTCATTAAGAATAAGTGAATTTTCCAATAGTGGTATACATATGTTTTAATAATAAACATAACTGTCTGAATTAGTTCTTTCATATTTAAGATTTGGTCATAAATTAGCGAAAGTTGTATAGAAAATTCAAGAAAAGTGCTGGAGAAGACTTGATAAAGAATATCATTCTGCAACTTGTGTTGTTGTGTATATACATGAAAGCTGTGGAAACCAAATTAAAGGGGTATTACCATTTCAGCAAATTATTGTTGTTTTTATGATAAATACTTATACAATTTTCCAATATACTTTCTGTATCAATTCCTCTCAGTTTTCTAGAGCTCTGCTTGCTGTCATTCTATAGAAAGCTGTGTTTACTACTAGTGGATAGAAATCTGACCATAGTCACACAGGTGCATGGCTCATTCGGATCACAGAGTAATCAGAGCTGTGCGTCTGTGTGACCATGGTCAGATTTTTCTCAGTAAACATAGAGCTTTCCATAGAATGAAAGCAGAGCAGAGATCTAGAAAACTGTAAGGAATTGATACAAAAAGTACATAGGGAAATTTTATAACTTTTTAATTACATTTGCTGTAATGGGAATACCCCATTATGTAAATTTTTTAATTGCATGGGAAAAGGAAAACGGTTTTGTTCCATTTTTCACAGCAAAATACATACAATTCCGTCATAAAAGAATATGAAGAGATCTCATAGAATATTGTTTGTTTGAATGTCTAATAGAATCAAATTTTTTAATATTTAGTTTGGCTATTTTCTATTTTGTAATACGCTAAATCTTTATGTAAAGGGTGGTGCCCTTATAATCGCTACTTGTGATCATAGACAGAACGCCAGAAAGGGTCACCCTCTGAATACCTGACATTGAAATATTTCACCATATTACTGGTTTGTTGTCTTTCTAGCCAGGGCCGGATAAAGGGTGGTGGGGGCCCTTGGGCGCAAACTGGTAGCATACAGCCTGTCAGCCCCCTGTAGTATACAGCCTGCCAGCCCCCCTGTAGTATACAACCTGCCGGCCCCCTGTAGTATATAGCCTGCCAGCCGCCCTGTAGTATACAGCCTGCCAGCCGCCCTGTAGTATACAGCCTGCCAGCCGCCCTGTAGTATACAGCCTGCCAGCCGCCCTGTAGTATGTAGCCTGCCAGCCCCCTGTAGACTTTAACTGCCAGTCCCCTGTAGATCCTAGACCTCTATGTGCGTTGCGGGCGGCCACGGGCCGAGACACAGAGCAGAGCTGAGTCACTGACTGTCGGAAACTGGTGGGGGCCCCTTTAAAAACTGAAAGTGGTGGGGGCCCCGGGGCTCGAGCCCCATGAGCCCCTCCTTTAATCCAGCCCTGTTTCTAGCAGCATAGGGCTCTGCTGAATATGTTGGTGCTATATATATGCAATGGAGAATTACATTTTGGCTTGCAGGATCATATGAGAATCAAACCTCTTCCAACGCTATTACACCTCTGCTTATCTATTCTGCCTGTTATTAAATCGTGGATTCCAATTATAACCTTCTTTCCTCATCTGCAGATCTGTTTGCCCCCTGTACATTTGTACATCATGTAACTTTGTTTTATATATAAATATGTATATATTCAATTTTGAAATTTCTGATGTCCCTGATGTTTTAGAAGTACTTTTTCATTAAATTATGTATTTGACAACCTGATATTTAGAATGTGATTTCTTTATGGTTAGGTTTTTAGGACACAACATGGTAAAAATGGTGAAAGTCAAAATGTTTCATTTTTTTTTTCCTTTCATTAAATGGTTTCTAAAAGTACCTTTTAGATTCTTTGAATATTGAACCAAAGCAATCTTTTCATAGACCAAGCTTTCAGCATAGTCTCTGTTCCTGCCTCGTGTTCATAGATAATATTAATCAATTGTACTCACACAGATTTGCAATGTTGTGTAATACACATTTTTTTTTCTGATAATCCTTATCCATAGGCCCAGTCATCTTAAGGCCTCGGCACACAACTGTGTTTAGGGGTTGTGAGAAAACGACAGCTAATTGCAGCATTGCTTGCATGGTGTATGTGGTGTTCACCTGCTGATGTCCATGTTAAGGTAAACCTGCTGATAGATCAACTCCTGTCATTTCTACTTGTTCTATTTTCCTAAAATCATTGTAACAGAGACTTCATTATAAGATGGCGCCGGCATCGTGATCATAATGAAAACAATTAGGAACTAATTGACAAATATATCATGGATGCCATGGACTTAAGTTAGGCCTCTTGCACACTAGCGTTGCGTTTCACGTCAGGGTGCAATGCGTGAAAAACTGACGTTTTGGCTGCGTTTTTGTTCCATTTTTCCTTGGAGTAATTTGCGTTTTTTTTGCGTTTTCGGCGCATTTTTGACGCGCGATTCAATGGGAGACTCGAGCATATTTCAAAGGGACCATGGTTTGGGATTAAAATGTGTTATTTAATTGAAAAATAATGTCTTCTGATAATTTGCAAACATCGGCGATCTATTCTTCACTGTTCCGCGCGTATATTATCTCCCGACAATTTAGCAGATGTGAAGAACAGTGAAGAATAGAATAAAAACATTGTACACAGTGAACACAGTGAACACAGGATCATTTAAGATAAAAACACAGTGCAGAACACAGTGCAGAATAGATTACAGATGTTCGGCACATCTGCTTACTTGTCGGGAGATATGTATGTTAAGGGAACCTGCTGATAGATCAAATCCTGTCATTTCTACTTTGTTTATTTTCCTAAAATCATTGTAACAGAGACTTCATTATAGATGCGCCGCCTCGTGATCATAACGAAACAATTAAAGCTAAGAATGTCAACAAGACTTCAATCCTGAGCGTCAATAACAACAGCAGGAGGATTTCTCCAATCAAGAGAACTACAACGAGCTGGGAATTCTCCGGCCCCTTCTGCTTCTTCCATAATTTCTATATAGTTTTGTGAAACCAAATAACAGTTCTATGCAGTGCAGATTTGCCAGGCCATGATCGCATGAGTGAGATTTAAATCAGCAAATGTGTCTGAATTAATTTCTTATGATGTGCACGCATGCTTATTGATTAGAAAACACGCGCCAACGCACATAAAAGAGGATGTCTTGAATCCTACCTATACATGGAGGCACTGCTGAGATTTCGCGATTAGGATGACCAGACGCCCCCTCGTTCCGCACCGTTTGCAGCCTCGGGGTCACCACTTTCCCGACTGGGTCTGATCAGCCCACGATACGGTAAGTTCAGATACTATGTTAACCTGTGACTTGCTGTGACTCGGGAGTGGTGATACCTGTGGCTGTAGACAGCTGTGGATTGGAGGGTAAATATGTATAGCCACCTGTGTCCTGCCTCGGGGGTTCTGAATTGTTATATAGCTACTGTATGAGAAAGTGGCCTTGGGCTGCTGTGTGTATGCGCTTTGCTGAGCCAGAGCAGAAAGGGAGGGGAGTGCATATACTATATGTGTGTCTGTATTTGCTGTATATGTGTGTGTATGTTAAGGTGAACCTGCTGATAGATCAAATCCTGTCATTTCTACTTGTTCTATTTTCCTAAAATCATTGTAACAGAGACTTCATTATAAGATGGCGCCGGCCTCGTGATCATAACGAAAACAATTAAAGCTAAAGAATGTCAACAAGACTTCAATCCTGACGTCAATAAGCAACAGCAAGGAAGTTCTCCAATCAAGAGACTACACGAGCTGGGAATTCTCCGCCCCTTCTGCTTCTTCCATAATTTCTATATAGTTTTGTGAAACCAAATAAAGTTCTAGCAGTGCAGATTTGCCATGGCCATGATCGCATGAGTGAGATTTAAATCAGCAAATGTGTCTGAATTAATTTCTTATGATGTGCACGCATGCTTATTGATTAGAAACACGCAGCCAACGCACATTAAAAGAGGATGTCTTGAATCCTACCTCGCTAACATTGGAGGCACTGCTGAATTCCGCGATAGGATGACCAGACGCCCCCTCTTTCCAGCAACCGTTTGCACCTCGGGGTCACCACTTCCCGACTGGGTCTGATCAGCCCACGATCACTGTAAGTTTCAGATACTATGTTAACCTGTTGACTTGCCTGTGACTCGGGGATTGGTGATACCTGTGGCTGTAGATCAGCTGGGATTGGAGGGTAAAGTATAGCGCCACCTGGTGTCCTGCATCGGGTCTGAATTGTTATATATCTCTGTATGAGAAGTGGCCTTGGGCTGCTGTGTGTATGCGCTTTGTCTGAGCCAGAACAGAAAGGGAGGGGGAGACTTCTCGAAGTTCATATAGAGATGAGATGTAGCTAAGCCGCAGTGAAGATCCACATATGGGCCGTTAGAATTAGGAGAAAAAGGACGGATGTCTGCACACAGACCTAGGCCGCCAGAATAAGGAGAAAAGGACGGATGTTTGCCCGCCAAACATAGGCCGCCAGAATAGGAGAACGGGTAAAGACTGGTGTCTGGGGTTTTTGACAGGAATTAGGAGAAAAACGGAGATCGTTAAGCCAGGGACCTTCTGATAACCTCTAACCGACACGCAGTGAGCTAAGTCTCTATAACTGGTGATCGGGGAGCTTAGAAGGTCAGACCTTCTGATAACACCTCTGTAACTGACACGCAGTGAGCTAAGTCTCTATAAACTGGTGATCGGGGAGCTTGAAGGTCGCCCTTAAGCCGTGAGCAGCTGCACGTAAGGGTCTCGGACAATTATGCGCGGTTTCGGATAGAAGAACGTTCCTCCCAGAGGGAACCACTGGTGCGCTAGCGATAGTTCAGTGCAAAGAAGGGAAAAATGAGGTAGACAGAAGATTGGCTTAATGTAAGTAGAGAGAAGGTTGTTGAGTCAAGTAGGACTGATGGAAAAGTGCAATTTGATTTAATGGAACAGGTTTGCGGTGAAATAAAATGTAATAATGAAGGTTTGAGAGTTTTGGGATGTGTTAGAGGATCTGATGATTGTACAACTTGTAAACATGCAAACAGACTCTGAGAACCTCTAACTTTGACGGACGGACCAGGACAGAGTGACAGGGATCCTTCAGAGTGCCGTATAAGAAAGAGACAGGCGATAAGGGACATGTAAAAGTTTTTGATGTGGAAAGAATTTGAGAAAAAGAGATTTAATTATATTTTCCTTGGAGTGAAAAATGGCCCCTGTAATCCAGACTCCACCCCTGTATCTGGTGGTTAGAGAAGATGACACGCCCTACCATTCTTCAGTGGCGGCCATCTTAAGTCAGTTAATTTTTCAGTGGCGGCCATTTTAAGTTATATTCCCTTCAAGTCTCTGAAAGTTGGTTGCTGTTGGCAGCCATAAAAGCTGTTGTGGGGCTTTGTAGGACAACATCTGACCATGCTTGGGGCGTCCTGCCAGACGTTTTTTTTTTTTTTTTTTTCATCTTTTCGGGCGTCTGCTAGGGGTCTTGGAGTGAGGGATGTTGTTTATTTGAGTATTATTAAAATTTATTGATCCCGACAATTAGAGAAAAATTACTATAAAAAGTGTTGCAATGTCTCTGGTACCTGCTTTCTGGCGTTTAAGGGGTTAACAGAAGGGTGGGGGCTGTTGGAGCTGCGTTTTGTTTTGTGAAGACATGTACATGGCCTTGACGCTGAAGTTCTCCAAAAATCTAGGGCTCTGTCTGAGCTGTGTTATCAGTGTGTGTTCTGTTCTGACCTTGACGTTACAGTAAGCTGAAGTTGTTTAAAGAAGGGGGCAGGTTGCTGCATTTAGAGTTCTCCCTGACAATCTAAAAAAGACTTGAAGGAATTTATGCAGCCAACGCACACTAAAAGAGGATGTCTTGAATCCTACCCTAACATTGGAGGCACTGCTGAGATTTTGCGATCAGGATGACCAGGACGCCCCCTCGTTCCAGCACTATTTGCAGTCTTGGGGTCACCATTTCCCGACTGGGTCTGATCATCCCACAATCACGGTAAGTTTCAGATTACATATATTCTGCTACTTGCCTGTGACTCGGGGAGTGGTGATACCTGTGGCTGTAGACAGCTGGGATTGGAGGGTAAATATGTATAGCCACCTGGTGTCCTGCATTGGGGTCTGAATTGTTATATAGCTCTGTATGAGAAGTGCCTTGGCTGCTGTGTGTATGCGCTTTGCTGAGCCAGAACAGAAAGGGAGGGGGAGGACGTTCGAAGTTCATATAGAGAGGAGTGTAGCGAAGCCGCAGTGAAGATCAGACATATGGGCCGTTAGAATTAGGAGAAAAAGGACGGATGTCTGCACACCAGACATAGGCCGCCAGAATAAGGAGAAAAAGGACGGATGTTTGCCCGCCAAACATAGGCCGCCAGAATAGGAGAACGGGTAAAGAACGGGTGTCTGGGGATTTGACAGGAATTAGGAGAAAAAGGGAGATCGTTAAGCGGGGACCTTCTGATAAACCTCTAACCGACACGCAGTGAGCTAAGTCTCTATAACTGGTGATCGGGGAGCTTGAAGGTCAGACCTTCTGATAAACCTCTAACCGACACGCAGTGAGTTAAGTCTCTATAACTGGTGATCGGGGAGCTTGAAGGTCAACCCTTAAGCCGTGAGCAGCTGCACGGTAAGGGTCTCGGACAAATTATGCTGCGGTTTCGGAATAGAAAGGACGTCCTCCCAGAGGGAACCACTGGTGCGCTAGCGATAGTTCAGTGCAAAGAAGGGAAAAATGAGGTAGACAGAAGATTGGCTTGATGTAAGTAGAGAGAAGGTTGTTGAGTCAAGTAGGATGAATTAAGTAGGACTGCTGGAAAAGTGCAATTTGATTTAATGGAACAGGTTTGCGGTGAAATAAAAAGTAATAATGAAGGTTTGAGAGTTTTGAGATGTGTTAGAGCAGTGATGGCGAACCTTTTAGAGACCGAGGGCCCAAACTACAACCAAGACCCACTTATTTATCGCGAAGTGCCAACACAGAAATGTAATTTTTGATTTATACTCCCTTCTCTGTCACAGTTTTCATTGACACCAAAAAAGCAGAAAATAGAAGAAATTTGGATGATCATTGTAGCTTCCCTCCGGGGTCCCATAAACCGGAAGAATTGTCAGGGCTGGAGCAGGAGCTACAATGATAATCCTGATCTGTCCACACCTTCCCACTCCTCCAGTAGTCCCACTTTAAAATAGCTCTGTGCACAGCAAGTTCTGGGCTGTCTGGGACTGCAGGAAGACACCTGGAGTCATCTCTGGTGATGGCCTGAGTGCCCACAGAAAGGGCTCTGAGTGCCACCTCTGGCACCAGTGCCATAGGTTAGCCACCACAGTGTTAGAGGATCTGATGATTGTACAACTTGTAAACATGCAAACAGACTCTGAGAACCTCTAACTTTGACTGACGGACCAGGACAGAGTGACAGGGATCCTTCAGAGTGCCGTTTAAGAAAGAGACAGGCGATAAGGGACATTTCAAAGTTTTTGATGTGGAAAGAATTTGAGAAAAAGAGATTTTATTATATTTTCCTTGGAGTGAAAAATGGCCCCTGTAATCTACACTCCACCCCTGTATCTGGTGGTTAGAGAAGATGACACGCCCTACCATTCTTCAGTGGCGGCCATCTTAAGCCAGTTTATTTTTCAGTGGCGGCCATTTTAAGTTATATTCCCAAGTCCCAATAAGTTGATTGCTGTTGGAAGCCATAAAAGCTGTTGTGGGGCTTTGGAGGATAACAGCTGACCATGCTTGGGGCGTCTGCTAGGGGTCTTGAAGTGAGGGATGTTGTTTGTTTGAGTATTATTAAAATTTATTGACCCCGACAATTAGAGAAAAATTACTATAAAAAATGTTGCAATGTGTCTGGTACCTGCTTTCTGGCATTTAAGGGGTTAACAAAAGGGTGGGGGCTGTTGGAGCTGCGTTTTGTTTTGTGAAGAACTGACATGTACATGGCCTTGACGCTGAAGTTCTCCAAAAATCTAGGGCTCTGTCTGAGCTGTGTTATCACTTTGTGTTCTGTTCTGACCTTGACGCTACAGTAAGCTGAAGTTGTTTACAGAAGGGGGCAGATCGCTGCATTTAGACTTCTCCCTGACAATCTAAAA
The DNA here is from genome assembly GCA_019512145.1 of Engystomops pustulosus. Taxonomy (NCBI): domain Eukaryota; kingdom Metazoa; phylum Chordata; class Amphibia; order Anura; family Leptodactylidae; genus Engystomops; species Engystomops pustulosus. The sequence continues at coordinate 84,437,236 of CM033642.1, read as the reverse complement.
AAGACTTGAAGGAATGTATTTGGTTGTGGAACAAGAATACAGTATGATGTGATGTCCTCCTGTGTACCCCCATGAACAATCTAAGCAAGAACAAGCCCCCCGACTGTATTACAGAGACTATGACTGACTTTTGTTCCTTTTTGATTAAAAACCAACATAAGTGTACCTGGATTTTGTTGAAATGTTGGAGTCTGGCCAAAAGTTTATAGATAGTTAAGAGAATCCTAAATGTCTGGATGAGATAAAGCGGAGACGCACACGGTAATGGAAGATTCCCATGGGAACGGTTTGCAGCTTTGGGACACATGGGGAATGACCTGACAGTGTAGTGGGTTGTTACCAAAGGTGTTAACGGACTAGAGACATCTCTACCAGATTTGCGTATACAGGGATTGATAAGATTGTGACTGAAAGCCAGAGGGAAACAGAGACCAGTTTCACAGACCACGGCAAAGTGACACTGACAACATTTCCAATAGTCTCAACCGACCGACCCAAGTGGGCGTGTTTTCGGCGGTGGGGAGGAGACATTACTATAGTGAGTGGCGGAGACGCCCCCAACAGGGCAGGACAAGGGGTGGTGGTAATGGACAGGGATGTCAGCGAGAACAGTCCCCCTTCTGAACGGCCCCCCCAAACAGAGTTAGTGCCTTTCATTGTAAAACTGATGTGTGACTCTCCTCTGCTAGTCCGATGATGATTTTAGCCCGTTCTTTCTGGAAAAGGCCCGGAAAGAACAGCTGGATACATGTAGGATGGTCTATGACCTCCAAGCTGCCAATGAGTGTACTTAAGCCCAGTGGTCCCTAGCCCAAACTGGCAGCAGTCCCTGAGAGTGACATATTATTCACTGTTATTGATTTGGTAAATGTTTTACTCTCTGTGCCCCTACATGAATATTGCCAGGACCTATTTGCCTTTACCAGTTCAGTATTCCAGTATATCTGATGTAGATTCCCACAAGGGGGGTAAAACTCACCCAGCCAATACCCCACGGCCCTACAGGGAGTAGACTGGCAGACTGGCCCCTTACTGTATGTTCTCCTTTTCAGTATGCGGAGGACCTACTGTTGTTGTTTGCCAGGATGCATTTATTGACCTTATGTGTTTTCTGTTCCAGAAGGGTTGTAAAGTTTCCTGAGACAAACTCCAGTACTGCCAGGAGAAGGTGGTCTTCCTAGGCCACTGCTTCTCAGCCACAAGGAGATACCTGACAGAGGGAAGAAAGCTGGCAGTCCAGAATGTGCCCCTCCCCCGAGGCCCTAAGCCTCTTTACATGTTTCTAGGACTGGCCAGCTCCTGTAGCCTGGGATAAAGTCTGCCTCCAGCCTGATGTTGCCCCTTTCTGACTGCATTGCCTCTTCCCCATTTGCCCTTAGTCAGGAGGCAATTGATGCATTCCATAGCCCTAAGCTGGCAAGTCTGCCCTGTACCCTGGCACATGCCACTGAACCAGACCTTTTATTTTATTTTGCACGGAGTATCTAGGCCACAGGTGTCTTAGCCCAGGAACGTGGTGGCCTCCCCAGTGGCCCACTATTAGGCCCGGTTAGACTCAGTTGTGAGGGGAGTCCCGCATGTGTCAGTAGCTGCAGCCAACAATCTGCTCAGCAAGGCCAGTGAGCTGATCGTAGACCCTAGATCACTCAGTTACTGTGCAAACCCCACATACCTTGCACAGTGTCCTCACCCAAGTACAGCCCAAGCATCTGAGCAACGGCCAGACAGCTCAGACTCCAGTGTGCACTCCTGATGCCTCAGGATACACTCATAAGGTGCACAGCTCTGAATCCTTCGTTCTATCACCAGTCTTCCAGGATTCAGAGAGGGGGGAGAGAAGGGTGATTAACCCAGATGTTGAGTTTTTTTCTCATAGATGGCTCCAGGTCTGCAGGAGAAGACAGACGGTTCTACACTGGATATACAGTGGTCAGTGGCGCACATGAGGTAGTACAAGCAGAACCACTCCCTCCAAACAGGTCAGCGCAGGAGGTGAAGTGACGGCACTCAGGGAAGCGCTACAGCTGGTGGAAGGTAAAAGGGCGAACATCTATACTCAAGGTATAGTTCTGGGGTCTAAACACGACTATGAACCCATATGGAAGGCTAGAGATTTCCTCACCTCTGCAGGGAACCCCTTTAAGCATGGCACGCTGGTTATAGAGCTCATGGATGCTCTCCTACTTCCATAAGAGGTGGGGATAGTAAAACTAAAAGCACACACAATTTGGTAACTCCACAAGCCAAGGGCAAGGATGTGACTGACGGGATGGCGAAGGCAGCTGCACAGATGGAGCCCAGAGACTGTCCTGAAGTCTCAGCGGTGAGTTCTGAGCTAAAAGTTTGATCCACAGGTGTTCCAGTCCCTGGTGGCCCGAGTGTCATCAGAAGTGAAGGAAGTGTGGAGGAAAGCTGGAGCGCAGATGCCGATGGGACCTGGATGCTGGGAGAGAGGGTGTGCCTGGCCGGAGCCCTGCACCCGACAGTAAGTCAAGTAGCCCACGGACACATACACATCCAAAATGGGCAGCCAACGCACACTAAAAGAGGATGTCTTGAATCCTACCCTAACATTGGAGGCACTGCTGAGATTTCGCGATCAGGATGACCAGGACGCCCCCTCGTTCCAGCACCGTTTGCAGCCTCGGGGTCACCACTTCCCGACTGGGTCTGATCAGCCCACGATCACGGTAAGTTTCAGATAACATATGTTAACCTGTGACTTGCCTGTGACTCGGGGAGTGGTGATACCTGTGGCTGTAGACAGCTGGGATTGGAGGGTAAATATGTATAGCCACCTGGTGTCCTGCATCGGGGTCTGAATTGTTATATAGCTCTGTATGAGAAGTGCCTTGGCTGCTGTGTGTATGCGCTTTGCTGAGCCAGAACAGAAAGGGAGGGGGAGGACGTTCGAAGTTCATATAGAGAGGAGTATAGCGAAGCCGCAGTGAAGATCAGACATATGGCCGTTAGAATTAGGAGAAAAAGGACGGATGTCTGCACACAGACATAGGCCGCCAGAATAAGGAGAAAAAGGACGGATGTCTGCACACAGACATAGGCCGCCAGAATAGGAGAACGGGTAAAGAACGGGTGTCTGGGGATTTGACAGGAATTAGGAGAAAAAGGGAGATCGTTAAGCGGGGACCTTCTGATAAACCTCTAACCGACACGCAGTGAGCTAAGTCTCTATAACTGGTGATCGGGGAGCTTGAAGGTCAGACCTTCTGATAAACCTCTAACCGACACGCAGTGAGTTAAGTCTCTATAACTGGTGATCGGGGAGCTTGAAGGTCAACCCTTAAGCCGTGAGCAGCGATAGGGGTGCGCTAGCGATAGTTCAGTGCAAAGAAGGGAAAAATGAGGTAGACAGAAGATTGGCTTGATGTAAGTAGAGAGAAGGTTGCTGAGTCAAGTAGGATGAATTAAGTAGGACTGTTGGAAAAGTGCATTTTGATTTAATGGAACAGGTTTGCGGTGAAATAAAAAGTAATAATGAAGGTTTGAGAGTTTTGGGATGTGTTAGAGGATCTGATGATTGTACAACTTGTAAACATGCAAACAGACACTTATAGCCTCTGACTTTGACGGACGGACTAGGACAGAGTGACTGGGATTCTTCAGAGTGCCCAATGAAGAAAGAGACAGGCGATAAGGGACATTTCAAAGTTTTTGATGTGGAAAGAATTTGAGAAAAAGAGATTTTATTATATTTTCCTTGGAGTGAAAAATGGCCCCTGTAATCCAGACTCCACCCCTGTCTCTGGTGGTTAGAGAAGATGACACGCCCTACCATTCTTCAGCGGCGGCCATCTTAAGTCAGTTTATTTTTCAGTGGCAGCCATCTTAAGTTATATTCCCTTCAAGTCCCAATAAGTTGATTGCTGTTGGCAGCCATAAAAGCTGTTGTGGGGCTTTGTAGGATAACAGCTGACCATGCTTTGGCCGCCTGCTAGGGGTCTTGGAGTGTGAGAGGTTGTTTGATTATTATTAAAATTTATTGATTCCGACAATTAGAGAAAAATTACTATAAAAAATGTTGCAATGTGTCTGGTACCTGCTTTCTGGCATTTAAGGGGTTAACAAAAGGGTGGGGGCTGTTGGAGCTGCGTTTTGTTTTGTGAAGACATGTACATGGCCTTGACGCTGAAGTTCTCCAAAAATCTAGGGCTCTGTCTGAGCTGTGTTATCACTTTGTGTTCTGTTCTGACCTTGACGCTACAGTAAGCTGAAGTTGTTTACAGAAGGGGGCAGATCGCTGCATTTAGACTTCTCCCTGACAATCTAAAAAAGACTTGAAGGAATGTATTTGGTTGTGGAACAGGGATACAGTATGATGTGATGTCCTCCTGTGTACCCCCATGAACAATCTAAGCAAGAACAAGCCCCCCGACTGTATTACAGAGCCTATGACTGACTTTTGTTCCTTTTTGATTAAAAACCAACATAAGTGTACCTGGATTTTGTTGAGATGTTGGAGTCTAGCCAGAAGTTTATAGATAGTTAAGAGAATCCTAAATGTCTGGATGAGATAAAGCGGAGACGCACACGGTAATGGAAGAGTTCCATGGGAACGGTTTGCAGCTTTGGGACACATGGGGAATGACCTGACAGTGTAGTGTAGTGGGTTGTTACCAAAGGTGTTAACGGACTAGAGACATCTCTACCAGATTTGCGTATACAGGGATTGCTAAGATTGTGACTGAAAGCCAGAGGGAAACAGAGACCAGTTTCACAGACCACGGCAAAGTGACACTGACAACATTTCCAATAGTCTCAACCGACCGACCCAAGTGGGCGTGTTTTCGACGGTGGGGAGGAGACATTACTATAGTGAGTGGCGGAGACGCCCCCAACAGGGCAGGACAAGGGGTGGTGGTAATGGACAGGGATGTCAGCGAGAACAGTCCCCCTTCTGAACAGCCCCCCACACAGAGTTATCGCCTTTCATTGTAGAACTCTCCTCTGCTAGTCCGATGATGATTTTAGCCCATTTCCGGTCAAGAAAAGACTCAGAAAGAACAGCCGGATACATGTAGCATGGTCCATGACCTCCAAGCTGCCAATGAGTGTACTGAAGCCCAGTGGTCCCTAGCCCAAACTGGCAGCAGTCCCTGAGAGTGACATATTATTCACGGTTATTGATTTGGCAAATGTTTTCCTCTCTGTGCCCCTGCATGAAGATTGCCAGGACCTATTTGCCTTTACCAGTTCAGTATTCCAGTATACCTGATGTAGACTCCCACAAGGGGGGTAAAACTCACCCAGCCAGTACCCCACGGCCCTACAGGGAGTAGACCGACAGACTGCCCCTTACTGGATGTTCTCCTTTCCAGTATGCGGAGGACCTACTGTTTTTGTTTGCCAGGATGCATTTATTGACCTTATGTGTTTTCTGTTCCAGAAGGGTTACAAAGTTTCCAGAGACAAACTCCAGTACTACCAGGAGAAGGTGGTCTTCCTAGGCCACTGCTTCTCAGCCACAGGCAGACACCTGACAGAGGAAAGAAAGCTGGCAGTCCAGAATGTGCCCCTGCCCTGAGGCCTTAAGCCTCTTCACATGATTCTAGGACTGGACAGCTCCTGCAGGCCTGGGATAAGGTCTGCTGCCTCCAGCCCAATGCTGCCCCTTTCTGACTGAATTGCCTCTTCCCCATTTGCCCTTAGTCAGGAGGCAATTGATGCATTCCATATCCTTAAGCTGGTAAATCCTGTCTGCCCCAGCCCTAGGCACATCCTATTGAACCAGACCTTTTATTTTATTTTGCACGGAGTATCTAGGCCACAGGTGTCTTAGCCCAGGAACGTGGTGGTCTCCCAAGTGGCCCGTTATTAGGCCCGGTTAGACTCAGTCGTGAGGGGAGCCCCTCATGTGTCAGTAGCTGCAGCCAGCAATCTGCTCACCAAGGCCAATGAGTTGATCCTAGATCACTCAGTTACAGTGCAAACCCCACATACCTTGCACAGTGTCCTCACCCAAGTACAGCCCAAGCATGTGAGCCAAGGCCAGACAGCTCAGACTCCAGTGTGCACTCCTGATGCCCCAGGACACACTGATAAGGTGCACAGCTCTGAATCCTTCATTCTATCGCCAGTCTTCCAGGATTCAGAGAGGGGGGAGAGAAGGGTGATTAACCCAGATGTTGAGTTTTTTCTCATAGATGGCTCCAGGTCTGCAGGAGAAGACAGACGGTTCTACACTGGATATACAGTGGTCAGTGGCGCACATGAGGTAGTACAAGCAGAACCACTCCCTCCACACAGGTCAGCGCAGGAGGTGAAGTGACGGCACTCAGGGAAGTGCTACAGCTGGTGGAAGGTAAAAGGGCGAACATCTATACTCAAGGTATAGTCCTGGGGTCTAAACACGACTATGAACCCATATGGAAGGCTAGAGATTTCCTCACCTCTGCAGGGACCCCCTTTAAGCATGGCACGCTGGTTATAGAGCTCATGGATGCTCTCTTACTTCCACAAGAGGTGAGGATAGTAAAAGTTAAAGCACTCACAATTTGGTAACTCCACAAGCCAAGGGCAAGTATGTGGCTGACGGGATGGCGAAGGCAGCTGCACAGATGGAGCCCGGAGACTGTCCTGAAGTCTCAGCGGTGAGTTCTGAGCTAAAAGTTTGATCCACAGGTGTTCCAGTCCCTGGTGGCCCGAGAGTCATCGGAAGTGAAGGAAGTGTGGAGGAGAGCTGGAGCCCAGATACCGGTGGGACCTGGATGCTGGGAGAGAGGGTGTGCCTGCCCGGAGCCCTGCACCCGACAGTAAGTCAAGTAGCCTACAGACACATACACATCCAAAATGGCCATGCTAGTGCTCATAAACCATAAGTGGTTTGCCCGGGCGTTACTACCCCTGTCACTAGACTAGTGAAAGCCTGTATAGTCTGTGCCCGCCACAACCCGGGTAAGGTGGAAAAGACCCCACAGAAGGTGACACCCAAGCTGCTGTATCCCTTCCAGAGACTGCAGATGGATTTTACCCAGCTACCAGAAGGGGTACGTAGGAATACGTGCTTGTGTGCATTGATCTCTTTCCAGGGTGGCCAGAAGCTTCTCCCATGACCAAGGCTACTGCCAGAGCTGCAGCCAAAGAAGTTGGTGAGTGAGATTTTTCTGCAGGTTTGGACTTCCAGAGACCATAGAGTCCGGTCGCAGAACCCACTTCACTGGACAGGTAAAGACCTGAAACCTCGTCCCTCCTGGGTGTAGAACAGGCCCTGCATACCCCTTACCTTTCCCAAGTTAGTGGTGGGGTTGAGAGACTAAACGGCACTCTTAAGTTAGAGATCCAGGAGGCCATGGAAGAAACAGGGAAACCATGGCGCTAGTGCTTTCCTGCTGCCCACCATTCAGATAGGACCACCCTTAACAGAAAGATGGGATTGTCCCCCTTTGAAGTACTTTTTGGCCGTGCACCCAGACTAAGCCCCTACTTTCCACAAATCCTATAGCTGACGGCAGGAAACAGGTGGAACATGCCACACAGTTGAGCCAGGCCTTGGAAAAGGTCTGCAAAAGTGTTTCTGATTCCTTTTTCAGATCCAGACAGACCTCAGGACGCATACCCTGAAGCCTGGAGACTACGTGGTGGTAAAGAGACACCAAAGAGAGAGTCTGGAGCCTCGCTACGACCCTTCGTGCTCACCTAGACTGGACTTGTCGTAAGAGGAAAAATACTCTTAATTCCTAGTGGTGCAGCTGGAACTGCAATTATTTCAAAGTTGATACACAAGAATACTGGCATAAGAGCCTTGAAAAATATCCCCCATGTATTTAACTCACTGTATCCCAGGTTCTGTAGCTCACAGAAACACATCTAGATATAATTTAAAGAATGGGATTCTCTTCTTGGAACTGGGGCGCTAGCTTCTGATGCAATCCCCACCTCCAGGCACTTTCAGATCTAACAGAAGGCTCTGGCCTCCTGATAAATAGCCACAGGCTCTTCAAAAACTGGTGAAGGCTAATCGCAGTCTAAGTGCACTCTACCACCGGCCACACCCCCTCACTTGGTGTGTATGTGGCGTAAGGGGGAAATAGGCCCAATTTATGGCTCTATACTAGTAACTACACCTTTTTCAACCTCTGATAAATACTCCATTGACCTTTTAAATAGTATATAATATAATGGGGGGATCTATTGTTAAGGTAAACCTGCTGATAGATCAAATCCTGTCATTTCTACTTGTTCTATTTTCCTAAAATCATTGTAACAGAGACTTCATTATAAGATGGCGCCGGCATCGTGATCATAATGAAAACAATTAAGGCTAAAGAATGTCAACAAGACTTCAATCCTGACGTCAATAAGCAACAGCAAGGAAGTTCTCCAATCTAGAGACTACACGAGCTGGGAATTCTCCGCCCCTTCTGCTTCTTCCATAATTTCTATATAGTTTTGTGAAACCAAATAAAGTTCTAGCAGTGCAGATTTGCCATGGCCATGATCGCATGAGTGAGATTTAAATCAGCAAATGTGTCTGAATTAATTTCTTACGATGTGCACGCATGCTTATTGATTAGAAACACGCAGCCAACGCACACTAAAAGAGGATGTCTTGAATCCTACCCTAACATTGGAGGCACTGCTGAGATTTCGCGATCAGGATGACCAGGACGCCCCCTCGTTCCAGCACCGTTTGCAGCCTCGGGGTCACCACTTCCCGACTGGGTCTGATCAGCCCACGATCACGGTAAGTTTCAGATAACATATGTTAACCTGTGACTTGCCTGTGACTCGGGGAGTGGTGATACCTGTGGCTGTAGACAGCTGGGATTGGAGGGTAAATATGTATAGCCACCTGGTGTCCTGCATCGGGGTCTGAATTGTTATATAGCTCTGTATGAGAAGTGCCTTGGCTGCTGTGTGTATGCGCTTTGCTGAGCCAGAACAGAAAGGGAGGGGGGGGACGTTCGAAGTTCATATAGAGAGGAGTATAGCGAAGCCGCAGTGAAGATCAGACATATGGCCGTTAGAATTAGGAGAAAAAGGACGGATGTCTGCACACAGACATAGGCCGCCAGAATAAGGAGAAAAAGGACGGATGTTTGCCCGCCAAACATAGGCCGCCAGAATAGGAGAACGGGTAAAGAACGGGTGTCTGGGGATTTGACAGGAATTAGGAGAAAAAGGGAGATCGTTAAGCGGGGACCTTCTGATAAACCTCTAACCGACACGCAGTGAGCTAAGTCTCTATAACTGGTGATCGGGGAGCTTGAAGGTCAGACCTTCTGATAAACCTCTAACCGACACGCAGTGAGTTAAGTCTCTATAACTGGTGATCGGGGAGCTTGAAGGTCAACCCTTAAGCCGTGAGCAGCTGCACGGTAAGGGTCTCAGACAAATTATGCTGCGGTTTCGGAATAGAAAGGACGTCCTCCCAGAGGGAACCACTGGTGCGCTAGCGATAGTTCAGTGCAAAGAAGGGAAAAATGAGGTAGACAGAAGATTGGCTTGATGAAAGTAGAGAGAAGGTTGTTGAGTCAAGTAGGATGAATTAAGTTGGACTGCAATTTGATTTAATGGAACAGGTTTGCGGTGAAATAAAAAGTAATAATGAAGGTTTGAGAGTTTTGGGATGTGTTAGAGGATCTGATGATTGTACAACTTGTAAACATGCAAACAGACTCTGAGAACCTCTAACTTTGACTGACGGACCAGGACAGAGTGACAGGGATCCTTCAGAGTGCCGTTTAAGAAAGAGACAGGTGATAAGGGACATTTAAAAGTTTTTGATGTGGAAAGAATTTGAGAAAAAGAGATTCAATTATATTTTCCTTGGAGTGAAAAATGGCCCCTGTAATCCAGACTCCACCCCTGTATCTGGTGGTTAGAGAAGATGACACGCCCTACCATTTTTCAGTGGCGGCCATCTTAAAAAACTGTTTATTTCTCAGTGGCGGCCATTTTATATTCCCTTCAAGTCCCTGAAAGTTGATTGCTGTTGGCAGCCATAAAAGCTGTTGATAATAGCTGACAATGCTTCGGGCGTCTGCTAGGGGTCTTGGAGTGTGAGAGGTTGTTTGATTATTATTAAAATTTATTGATCCCGACAATTAGAGAAAAATTACTATAAAAAGTGTTGCAATGTCTCTGGTACCTGCTTTCTGGCGTTTAAGGGGTTAACAGAAGGGTGGGGGCTGTTGGAGCTGTTTTGTGAAGACATGTACATGGCCTTGACGCTGAAGTTCTCCAAAAATCTAGGGCTCTGTCTGAGCTGTGTTATCACTTTGTGTTCTGTTCTGACCTTGACGCTACAGTAAGCTGAAGTTGTTTACAGAAGGGGGCAGATCGCTGCATTTAGACTTCTCCCTGACAATCTAAAAAGGACTTGAAGGAGTTTATTTGGTTGTGGAACAAGAATACAGTATGATGTGAAGTCCTCCTGTGTAACCCACGAACAGACTAAGCAGGAACAAGCCCCCAACTGTATTACAGAGCCTATGACTGACTTTTGTTCCTTTTTGATTAAAAACCATCTTAAGTGTACCTGGATTTTATTGAGACGTTGGAGTCTGGCCAGAACTTTATAGGAAGCACAGAACACTGGGCTGGAGATGTGGTGGAGGACTCTGACACATTGACGTACAGAGGGAATAGAGGATGTTTCACAGACCACGCCAAAGTGAGATTGACAACATCTCCGGAAGTCTCAACCGACCAACCCAAGTGGGCGTTGTGGGGAGGAGACATTACTATAAAGGGTTACAAGGTTTCCAGAGACAAACTCCGGTATTGCCAGGAGAAGGTGGTCTTCCTAGGCCACTGCTTCTCAGCCACAGGCAGACACCTGACAGAGGAAAGAAAGCTGGCAGTCCAGAATATGCCCCTGCCCTGAGGCCCTAAGCCTCTTCACATGATTCTAGGACTGGCCAGCTCCTGCAGGCCTGGGATAAGGTCTGCTGCCTCCAGCCCGATGTTGCCCCTTTCTGACTGCATTGCCTCTTCCCCATTTGCCCTTAGTCAGGAGGCAATTGATGCATTCCATAGCCTTAAGCTGGCAAATCCTGTCTGCCCCGGCCCTAGGCACATGCCACTGAACCATTTATTTTATTTTGCACTGAGTATATAAGCCACAGGTTTCTTGGCCCAGGAACGTGGTGGCCTCCCCAATGGCCCATTATTAGGCCCGGTTAGACTCAGTCGTGAGGGGAGCCCCTCATTTGTTAGTAGCTGCAGCCAGCAATCTGCTCAGCAAGGCCAGTGAGTTGATCCTAGACCCTAGACCACTCAGTTACAGTGCAAACCCCACATACCTTGCACAGTGTCCTCACCCAAGTCCAGCCCAAGCATCTGAGCAAAGGCTAGACAGCTCAGACTCCAGTGTGCACTCCTGATGCCCCAGGATACACTCATAAGGTGCACAGCTCTGAATCCTTCATTTGGCGTATCACCAGTCGTCCAGGATTCAGAGAGGGGGGAGAGAAGGGTGATTAACCCAGATGTTGAGTTTTATTTCTCATAGATGGCTCCAGGTCTGCAGGAGAAGACAGACGGTTCTACACTGGATATACAGTGGTCCGTGGCGCACATGAGGTAGTACAAGCAGAACCACTCCCTCCACACAGGTCAGCGCAGGAGGTGAATTGATGGCACTCAGGGAAGTGCTACAGCTGGTAAAAGGGCAAATATCTATACTCAAGGTATAGTTCTGGGGTCTAAACACGACTATGAACCCATATGGAAGGCTAGAGATTTCCTCACCTCTGCAGGGACCCCCTTTAAGCATGGCACGCTGGTTAAAGAGCTCATGGATGCTCTCTTACTTCCACAAGAGGTGGGGATAATAAAAGTAAAAGCACACACAATTTGGTAACTCCACAAGCCAAGGGCAGGTATGTGGCTGACGGGATGGCAATGGCAGATGCACAGATGGAGCCCAGAGACTGTCCTGAAGTCTCAGCTGTGAGTTCTGAGCTAAAAGTTTGATCCACAGGTGTTCCAGTCCCTGGTGGCCCGAGTGTCATCAGAAGTGTCACCACTTCCCGACTGGGTCTGATCAGCCCACGATCACGGTAAGTTTCAGATAACATATGTTAACCTGTGACTTGCCTGTGACTCGGGGAGTGGTGATACCTGTGGCTGTAGACAGCTGGGATTGGAGGGTAAATATGTATAGCCACCTGGTGTCCTGCATCGGGGTCTGAATTGTTATATAGCTCTGTATGAGAAGTGCCTTGGCTGCTGTGTGTATGCGCTTTGCTGAGCCAGAACAGAAAGGGAGGGGGAGGACGTTCGAAGTTCATATAGAGAGGAGTATAGCGAAGCCGCAGTGAAGATCAGACATATGGCCGTTAGAATTAGGAGAAAAAGGACGGATGTCTGCACACAGACATAGGCCGCCAGAATAAGGAGAAAAAGGACGGATGTCTGCACACAGACATAGGCCGCCAGAATAGGAGAACGGGTAAAGAACGGGTGTCTGGGGATTTGACAGGAATTAGGAGAAAAAGGGAGATCGTTAAGCGGGGACCTTCTGATAAACCTCTAACCGACACGCAGTGAGCTAAGTCTCTATAACTGGTGATCGGGGAGCTTGAAGGTCAGACCTTCTGATAAACCTCTAACCGACACGCAGTGAGTTAAGTCTCTATAACTGGTGATCGGGGAGCTTGAAGGTCAACCCTTAAGCCGTGAGCAGCGATAGGGGTGCGCTAGCGATAGTTCAGTGCAAAGAAGGGAAAAATGAGGTAGACAGAAGATTGGCTTGATGTAAGTAGAGAGAAGGTTGCTGAGTCAAGTAGGATGAATTAAGTAGGACTGTTGGAAAAGTGCATTTTGATTTAATGGAACAGGTTTGCGGTGAAATAAAAAGTAATAATGAAGGTTTGAGAGTTTTGGGATGTGTTAGAGGATCTGATGATTGTACAACTTGTAAACATGCAAACAGACACTTATAGCCTCTGACTTTGACGGACGGACTAGGACAGAGTGACTGGGATTCTTCAGAGTGCCCAATGAAGAAAGAGACAGGCGATAAGGGACATTTCAAAGTTTTTGATGTGGAAAGAATTTGAGAAAAAGAGATTTTATTATATTTTCCTTGGAGTGAAAAATGGCCCCTGTAATCCAGACTCCACCCCTGTCTCTGGTGGTTAGAGAAGATGACACGCCCTACCATTCTTCAGCGGCGGCCATCTTAAGTCAGTTTATTTTTCAGTGGCAGCCATCTTAAGTTATATTCCCTTCAAGTCCCAATAAGTTGATTGCTGTTGGCAGCCATAAAAGCTGTTGTGGGGCTTTGTAGGATAACAGCTGACCATGCTTTGGCCGCCTGCTAGGGGTCTTGGAGTGTGAGAGGTTGTTTGATTATTATTAAAATTTATTGATTCCGACAATTAGAGAAAAATTACTATAAAAAATGTTGCAATGTGTCTGGTACCTGCTTTCTGGCATTTAAGGGGTTAACAAAAGGGTGGGGGCTGTTGGAGCTGCGTTTTGTTTTGTGAAGACATGTACATGGCCTTGACGCTGAAGTTCTCCAAAAATCTAGGGCTCTGTCTGAGCTGTGTTATCACTTTGTGTTCTGTTCTGACCTTGACGCTACAGTAAGCTGAAGTTGTTTACAGAAGGGGGCAGATCGCTGCATTTAGACTTCTCCCTGACAATCTAAAAAAGACTTGAAGGAATGTATTTGGTTGTGGAACAGGGATACAGTATGATGTGATGTCCTCCTGTGTACCCCCATGAACAATCTAAGCAAGAACAAGCCCCCCGACTGTATTACAGAGCCTATGACTGACTTTTGTTCCTTTTTGATTAAAAACCAACATAAGTGTACCTGGATTTTGTTGAGATGTTGGAGTCTAGCCAGAAGTTTATAGATAGTTAAGAGAATCCTAAATGTCTGGATGAGATAAAGCGGAGACGCACACGGTAATGGAAGAGTTCCATGGGAACGGTTTGCAGCTTTGGGACACATGGGGAATGACCTGACAGTGTAGTGTAGTGGGTTGTTACCAAAGGTGTTAACGGACTAGAGACATCTCTACCAGATTTGCGTATACAGGGATTGCTAAGATTGTGACTGAAAGCCAGAGGGAAACAGAGACCAGTTTCACAGACCACGGCAAAGTGACACTGACAACATTTCCAATAGTCTCAACCGACCGACCCAAGTGGGCGTGTTTTCGACGGTGGGGAGGAGACATTACTATAGTGAGTGGCGGAGACGCCCCCAACAGGGCAGGACAAGGGGTGGTGGTAATGGACAGGGATGTCAGCGAGAACAGTCCCCCTTCTGAACAGCCCCCCACACAGAGTTATCGCCTTTCATTGTAGAACTCTCCTCTGCTAGTCCGATGATGATTTTAGCCCATTTCCGGTCAAGAAAAGACTCAGAAAGAACAGCCGGATACATGTAGCATGGTCCATGACCTCCAAGCTGCCAATGAGTGTACTGAAGCCCAGTGGTCCCTAGCCCAAACTGGCAGCAGTCCCTGAGAGTGACATATTATTCACGGTTATTGATTTGGCAAATGTTTTCCTCTCTGTGCCCCTGCATGAAGATTGCCAGGACCTATTTGCCTTTACCAGTTCAGTATTCCAGTATACCTGATGTAGACTCCCACAAGGGGGGTAAAACTCACCCAGCCAGTACCCCACGGCCCTACAGGGAGTAGACCGACAGACTGCCCCTTACTGGATGTTCTCCTTTCCAGTATGCGGAGGACCTACTGTTTTTGTTTGCCAGGATGCATTTATTGACCTTATGTGTTTTCTGTTCCAGAAGGGTTACAAAGTTTCCAGAGACAAACTCCAGTACTACCAGGAGAAGGTGGTCTTCCTAGGCCACTGCTTCTCAGCCACAGGCAGACACCTGACAGAGGAAAGAAAGCTGGCAGTCCAGAATGTGCCCCTGCCCTGAGGCCTTAAGCCTCTTCACATGATTCTAGGACTGGACAGCTCCTGCAGGCCTGGGATAAGGTCTGCTGCCTCCAGCCCAATGCTGCCCCTTTCTGACTGAATTGCCTCTTCCCCATTTGCCCTTAGTCAGGAGGCAATTGATGCATTCCATATCCTTAAGCTGGTAAATCCTGTCTGCCCCAGCCCTAGGCACATCCTATTGAACCAGACCTTTTATTTTATTTTGCACGGAGTATCTAGGCCACAGGTGTCTTAGCCCAGGAACGTGGTGGTCTCCCAAGTGGCCCGTTATTAGGCCCGGTTAGACTCAGTCGTGAGGGGAGCCCCTCATGTGTCAGTAGCTGCAGCCAGCAATCTGCTCACCAAGGCCAATGAGTTGATCCTAGATCACTCAGTTACAGTGCAAACCCCACATACCTTGCACAGTGTCCTCACCCAAGTACAGCCCAAGCATGTGAGCCAAGGCCAGACAGCTCAGACTCCAGTGTGCACTCCTGATGCCCCAGGACACACTGATAAGGTGCACAGCTCTGAATCCTTCATTCTATCGCCAGTCTTCCAGGATTCAGAGAGGGGGGAGAGAAGGGTGATTAACCCAGATGTTGAGTTTTTTCTCATAGATGGCTCCAGGTCTGCAGGAGAAGACAGACGGTTCTACACTGGATATACAGTGGTCAGTGGCGCACATGAGGTAGTACAAGCAGAACCACTCCCTCCACACAGGTCAGCGCAGGAGGTGAAGTGACGGCACTCAGGGAAGTGCTACAGCTGGTGGAAGGTAAAAGGGCGAACATCTATACTCAAGGTATAGTCCTGGGGTCTAAACACGACTATGAACCCATATGGAAGGCTAGAGATTTCCTCACCTCTGCAGGGACCCCCTTTAAGCATGGCACGCTGGTTATAGAGCTCATGGATGCTCTCTTACTTCCACAAGAGGTGAGGATAGTAAAAGTTAAAGCACTCACAATTTGGTAACTCCACAAGCCAAGGGCAAGTATGTGGCTGACGGGATGGCGAAGGCAGCTGCACAGATGGAGCCCGGAGACTGTCCTGAAGTCTCAGCGGTGAGTTCTGAGCTAAAAGTTTGATCCACAGGTGTTCCAGTCCCTGGTGGCCCGAGAGTCATCGGAAGTGAAGGAAGTGTGGAGGAGAGCTGGAGCCCAGATACCGGTGGGACCTGGATGCTGGGAGAGAGGGTGTGCCTGCCCGGAGCCCTGCACCCGACAGTAAGTCAAGTAGCCTACAGACACATACACATCCAAAATGGCCATGCTAGTGCTCATAAACCATAAGTGGTTTGCCCGGGCGTTACTACCCCTGTCACTAGACTAGTGAAAGCCTGTATAGTCTGTGCCCGCCACAACCCGGGTAAGGTGGAAAAGACCCCACAGAAGGTGACACCCAAGCTGCTGTATCCCTTCCAGAGACTGCAGATGGATTTTACCCAGCTACCAGAAGGGGTACGTAGGAATACGTGCTTGTGTGCATTGATCTCTTTCCAGGGTGGCCAGAAGCTTCTCCCATGACCAAGGCTACTGCCAGAGCTGCAGCCAAAGAAGTTGGTGAGTGAGATTTTTCTGCAGGTTTGGACTTCCAGAGACCATAGAGTCCGGTCGCAGAACCCACTTCACTGGACAGGTAAAGACCTGAAACCTCGTCCCTCCTGGGTGTAGAACAGGCCCTGCATACCCCTTACCTTTCCCAAGTTAGTGGTGGGGTTGAGAGACTAAACGGCACTCTTAAGTTAGAGATCCAGGAGGCCATGGAAGAAACAGGGAAACCATGGCGCTAGTGCTTTCCTGCTGCCCACCATTCAGATAGGACCACCCTTAACAGAAAGATGGGATTGTCCCCCTTTGAAGTACTTTTTGGCCGTGCACCCAGACTAAGCCCCTACTTTCCACAAATCCTATAGCTGACGGCAGGAAACAGGTGGAACATGCCACACAGTTGAGCCAGGCCTTGGAAAAGGTCTGCAAAAGTGTTTCTGATTCCTTTTTCAGATCCAGACAGACCTCAGGACGCATACCCTGAAGCCTGGAGACTACGTGGTGGTAAAGAGACACCAAAGAGAGAGTCTGGAGCCTCGCTACGACAGTCCTTTCCAAGCATGCTGACCAGTGCCACGTCTGTGAAGCTAGAGGGAAGTCAGCACGCTTCCATGCTTTCTATTGCAGATTAACCTATTCTTCTTGCTAGCCGGTCTCTTCTGACTGACTGTATGCTCAGGGAAACCCCAACCATGACTATCACTGTATCTATAGGGGTGACCAGGATGCCCTCAGGGTAGGAGACTTTACCTACGGTTGGTGCAACAAGACAATGACCTTCTTTAACATTGACAGCACAGGTAACCCTGTATTAGCAGTGTCTGGTGTGTACTGGATTTGTGGGGATAGGAGAGTTAGGTTAGGCCTAGAGGCTGGGAAGGTGAGTGTACGGTGATAACATTTGTGTATTCCTTCCTCCTGATCCCCAGGGATAAGGTTGATCAGACACATAAAGATAAGGCAGAGAATCCCAAAGAATTCTGGAGGTCTGAGAGAAGCACCTAGATGACAATGTTTATACAGATACAGTGGGAGCACCAAGGGGGGTCCCAAATGAGTACAAGGCCCACAATCAGATATGGACAGGTATTCCCCATGACAGATCATTATTCCCCAGATAGCTATGAGCAAAGATGTTGGTTGGGTTAACTGTTTTTATTGTAATCAACAGAGATTTGTGAATTATATCCGAGATGCTTCCCAGAACCGCATGGCTTTGGTACATGAACCTTGCTGAGAAGGGAGGAGTCTGTAAGATGGTGGGAGTGGCTTGTCGCATATACATCCCAGATGACATCGCCCCCTATGGATCCATTATCCATGCTCTTGAAAAGATTGAAGGACTGTCCAGGGAACCCTAGAGAAACTCGGAAGTGGACGCTATATCCTTCACTTTGTAGTTGGGGGATTGGAAGGGTTTCCTGTAAGTGGGGGTGATATTGGGGATTGTGATTTTGCTCTTGTCACTTATTATGTGTTATGTGGTCCCCCTCATCAAGTCCACCAAGTATCATGGGTATCAGTAGTTAGACAAGCCAAAGACCCCTTACTCAAGTTACCTAAATTTGCATAATGAAGATCAACCACCCCTGAAACATATCAAACAGCCCCCTGGAGTAGGGAGAGGTAGAGTAGAGATTTGATTCCCATATGTGAAAGTCCACTAAATGGGGGCGCACCCAACAGGGGTCTGCTGTCATCCAACTGGTGAAGAGGAGAGCGAAGCACATATGGGCAGATCTGTAGGTCCTTCTAGACTAAGAGTAGCTGAGAGAAATTCCAGGATTTAGGGGGGACTGTTAAGGTAAACCTGCTGATAGATCAAATCCTGTCATTTCTACTTGTTCTATATTCCTAAAATCATTGTAACAGAGACTTCATTATAAGATGGCGCCGGCATCGTGATCATAACGAAAACAATTAAAGCTAAAGAATGTCAACAAGACTTCAATCCTGACGTCAATAAGCAACAGCAAGGAAGTTCTCCAATCAAGAGACTACACGAGCTGGGAATTCTCCGCCCCTTCTGCTTCTTCCATAATTTCTATATAGCTTTGTGAAACCAAATAAAGTTCTAGCAGTGCAGATTTGCCATGGCCATGATCGCATGAGTGAGATTTAAATCAGCAAATGTGTCTGAATTAATTTCTTACGATGTGCACGCATGCTTATTGATTAGAAACACGCAGCCAACGCACACTAAAAGAGGATGTCTTGAATCCTACCCTAACATTGGAGGCACTGCTGAGATTTCGCGATCAGGATGACCAGGACGCCCCCTCGTTCCAGCACCGTTTGCAGCCTCGGGGTCACCACTTCCCGACTGGGTCTGATCAGCCCACGATCACGGTAAGTTTCAGATAACATATGTTAACCTGTGACTTGCCTGTGACTCGGGGAGTGGTGATACCTGTGGCTGTAGACAGCTGGGATTGGAGGGTAAATATGTATAGCCACCTGGTGTCCTGCATCGGGGTCTGAATTGTTATATAGCTCTGTATGAGAAGTGCCTTGGCTGCTGTGTGTATGCGCTTTGCTGAGCCAGAACAGAAAGGGAGGGGGAGGACGTTCGGTGGGGAGGAGACATTACTATAGTGAGTGGCGGAGACGCCCCCAACAGGGCAGGACAAGGGGTGGTGGTAATGGACAGGGATGTCAGCGAGAACAGTCCCCCTTCTGAATGGCCCCCCCAAACAGAGTTAGTGCCTTTCATTGTAAAACTGATGTGTGACTCTCCTCTGCTAGTCCGATGATGATTTTAGCCCATTTCCGGTCAAGAAAGAACAGCCGGATACATGTAGCATGGTCCATGACCTCCAAGCTGCCAATGAGTGTACTGAAGCCCAGTGGTCCCTAGCCCAAACTGGCAGCAGTCCCTGAGAGTGATATATTATTCACGGTTATTGATTTGGCAAATGTTCTCCTCTCTGTGCCCCTGCATGAAGATTGCCAGGACCTATTTGCCTTTACCAGTGTAGTAATCCAGTATATCTGATGTAGATTCCCACAAGGGGGGTAAAACTCACCCAGCCAGTACTCCATACTACACGGCCCTACAGGGAGTAGACTGACCGACTGCCCCTTACTGGATGTTCTCCTTTCCAGTATGCGGAGGACCTACTGTTTTTGTTTGCCAGGATGCATTTATTGACCTTATGTGTTTTCTGTTCCAGAGGGGTTGCAAAGTTTCCAGAGACGAACTCCAGTACCACCAGGAAAAGGTGGTCTTCCTAGGCCACTGCTTCTCAGCCACAGGCAGACACCTGACAGAGGAAAGAAAGCTGGCAGTCCAGAATGTGCCCCTGCCCTGAGGCCTTAAGCCTCTTCACATGATTCTAGGACTGGCCAGCTCCTGCAGGCCTAGGATAAGGTCTGCTGCCTCCAGCCCAATGCTGCCCCTTTCTGACTGAATTGCCTCTTCCCCATTTGCCCTTAGTCAGGAGGCAATTGATGCATTCCATATCCTTAAGCTGGTAAATCCTGTCTGCCCCAGCCCTAGGCACATCCTATTGAACCAGACCTTTTATTTTATTTTGCACGGAGTATCTAGGCCACAGGTGTCTTAGCCCAGGAACGTGGTGGCCTCCCAAGTGGCCCGTTATTAGGCCCGGTTAGACTCAGTCGTGAGGGGAGCCCCTCATGTGTCAGTAGCTGCAGCCAGCAATCTGCTCACCAAGGCCAGTGAGTTGATCCTAGATCACTCAGTTACAGTGCAAACCCCACATACCTTGCACAGTGTCCTCACCCAAGTACAGCCCAAGCATCTGAGCAATGGCCGGACAGCTCAGACTCCAGTGTGCACTCCTGATGCCCCAGGATACACTGATAAGGTGCACAGCTCTGAATCCTTCATTCTGTCACCAGTCTTCCAGGATTCAGAGAGGGGAGGGGGAGAGAAGGGTGATTAATGCAGATGTTGAGTTTTTTCTCATAGATGGCTCCAGGTCTGCAGGAGAAGACAGACGGTTCTACACTGGATATACAGTGGTCCGTGGCGCACATGAGGTAGTACAAGAACCACTCCCTCCACACAGGTCAGCGCAGGAGGTGAAGTGATGGCACTCAGGGAAGCGCTACAGCTGGTGGAAGGTAAAAGGGCAAACATCTATACTCAAGGTATAGTTCTGGGGTCTAAACACGACTATGAACCCATATGGAAGGCTAGAGATTTCCTCACCTCTGCAGGGACCCCCTTTAAGCATGGCAAGCTGGGTAAAGAGCTCATGGATGCTCTCTTACTTCCACAAGAGGTGGGGATAATAAAAGTTAAAGCACACACACAATTTGGTAACTCCACAAGCCAAGGGCAAGTATGTGGCTGACGGGATGGCGAAGGCAGCTGCACAGATGGAGCCTGGAGACTGTCCTGAAGTCTCAGCGCTGAGTTCTGAGCTAAAAGTTTGATCCACAGGTGTTCCAGTCCCTGGTGGCCCGAGAGTCATCAGAAGTGAAGGGAGTGTGGAGGAAAGCTGGAGCCCAGATGCCGATGGGACCTGGATGCTGGGAGAGAGGGTGTGCCTGGTTCGACGGTCCTTTCCAAGCATGCTGACCAGTGCCACGTCTGTGAAGCTAGAGGGAAGTCAGCACGCTTCCATGCTTTCTATTGCAGATTAACCTATTCTTCTTGCTAGCCGGTCTCTTCTGACTGACTGTATGCTCAGGGACACCCCAACCATGACTATCACTATATCTATAGGGCTGACCAGGATGCCCCCAGGGTAGGAGACTTTACCTACGGTTGGTGCAACAAGACAATGACCTTCTATAACACTGACAGCACAGGTAACCCTGTATTAGCAGTGTCTGATGTGTACTGGATTTGTGGGGATAGGAGAGTCAGGTCAGGCCTAGAGGCTGGGAAGGTGAGTGTACGGTGATAACATTTGTGTATTCCTTCCTCGTGATTCCCAGGGATAAGGTTGATCAGACACATAAAGATAAGGCAGAGAATCCCAAAGGATTCTGGAGGTCTGAGAGAAGCACCTAGATGACAATGTTTATACAGATACAGTGGGAGCACCAAGGGGGGTCCCAAATGAGTACAAGGCCCACAATCAGATATGGACAGGTATTCCCCATGACAGATCATTATTCCCCAGATAGCTATGAGCAAAGATGTTGGTTGGGTTAACTGTTTTTATTGTAATCAACAGAGATTTGTCAATTATATCCGAGATGCTTCCCAGAACCGCATGATTTTGGACATGACCCTTGCTGAGAAGGGAGGAGTCTGTAAGATGGTGGGAGTGACTTGTTGCATGTACATCCCGGATGACATCGCCCCCTATGGATCCATTACCCATGCTCTTGAAAAGATTGAAGGACTGTCCAGGGAACCCAAGAGAAACTCGGAAGTGGACGCTATATCCTTCACTTTGTAGTTGGGGGATTGGAAGGGTTTCCTGTAAGTGGGGGTGATATTGGGGATTGTGATTTTGCTCTTGTCACTTATTATGTGTTATGTAGTCCCCCCCATCAAGTCCACCAAGTATCATGGGTATCAGTAGTTAGACAAGCCAAAGACCCCTTACTCAAGTTACCTAAATTTGCATAATGAAGATATCCCTCTAAGATCAACCACCCCTGAAACATATCAAACAGCCCCCTGGAGTAGGGAGAGGTAGAGTAGAGATTTGATTCCCATATGTGAAAGTCCACTAAATGGGGGCACACCCAACAAGGGGTCTGCTGTCATCCAACTGGTGAAGAGGAGAGCGAAGCACATATGGGCAGATCTGTAGGTCCTTCTAGACTAAGAGTAGCTGAGAGAAATTCCAGGATTTAGGGGGGACTGTTAAGGTAAACCTGCTGATAGATCAACTCCTGTCATTTCTACTTGTTCTATTTTCCTAAAATCATTGTAACAGAGGCTTCATTATAAGATGGCGCCGGCATCGTGATCATAATGAAAACAATTGTCCTTTCCAAGCATGCTGACCAGTGCCACGTCTGTGAAGCTAGAGGGAAGTCAGCACGCTTCCATGCTTTCTATTGCAGATTAACCTATTCTTCTTGCTAGCCGGTCTCTTCTGACTGACTGTATGCTCAGGGAAACCCCAACCATGACTATCACTGTATCTATAGGGGTGACCAGGATGCCCTCAGGGTAGGAGACTTTACCTACGGTTGGTGCAACAAGACAATGACCTTCTTTAACATTGACAGCACAGGTAACCCTGTATTAGCAGTGTCTGGTGTGTACTGGATTTGTGGGGATAGGAGAGTTAGGTTAGGCCTAGAGGCTGGGAAGGTGAGTGTACGGTGATAACATTTGTGTATTCCTTCCTCCTGATCCCCAGGGATAAGGTTGATCAGACACATAAAGATAAGGCAGAGAATCCCAAAGAATTCTGGAGGTCTGAGAGAAGCACCTAGATGACAATGTTTATACAGATACAGTGGGAGCACCAAGGGGGGTCCCAAATGAGTACAAGGCCCACAATCAGATATGGACAGGTATTCCCCATGACAGATCATTATTCCCCAGATAGCTATGAGCAAAGATGTTGGTTGGGTTAACTGTTTTTATTGTAATCAACAGAGATTTGTGAATTATATCCGAGATGCTTCCCAGAACCGCATGGCTTTGGTACATGAACCTTGCTGAGAAGGGAGGAGTCTGTAAGATGGTGGGAGTGGCTTGTCGCATATACATCCCAGATGACATCGCCCCCTATGGATCCATTATCCATGCTCTTGAAAAGATTGAAGGACTGTCCAGGGAACCCTAGAGAAACTCGGAAGTGGACGCTATATCCTTCACTTTGTAGTTGGGGGATTGGAAGGGTTTCCTGTAAGTGGGGGTGATATTGGGGATTGTGATTTTGCTCTTGTCACTTATTATGTGTTATGTGGTCCCCCTCATCAAGTCCACCAAGTATCATGGGTATCAGTAGTTAGACAAGCCAAAGACCCCTTACTCAAGTTACCTAAATTTGCATAATGAAGATCAACCACCCCTGAAACATATCAAACAGCCCCCTGGAGTAGGGAGAGGTAGAGTAGAGATTTGATTCCCATATGTGAAAGTCCACTAAATGGGGGCGCACCCAACAGGGGTCTGCTGTCATCCAACTGGTGAAGAGGAGAGCGAAGCACATATGGGCAGATCTGTAGGTCCTTCTAGACTAAGAGTAGCTGAGAGAAATTCCAGGATTTAGGGGGGACTGTTAAGGTAAACCTGCTGATAGATCAAATCCTGTCATTTCTACTTGTTCTATTTTCCTAAAATCATTGTAACAGAGACTTCATTATAAGATGGCGCCGGCATCGTGATCATAACGAAAACAATTAAAGCTAAAGAATGTCAACAAGACTTCAATCCTGACGTCAATAAGCAACAGCAAGGAAGTTCTCCAATCAAGAGACTACACGAGCTGGGAATTCTCCGCCCCTTCTGCTTCTTCCATAATTTCTATATAGCTTTGTGAAACCAAATAAAGTTCTAGCAGTGCAGATTTGCCATGGCCATGATCGCATGAGTGAGATTTAAATCAGCAAATGTGTCTGAATTAATTTCTTACGATGTGCACGCATGCTTATTGATTAGAAGACAGCTGCAAAGAAAAGAAGAGAGAGGGGGGAGCAACGCACACTAAAAGAGGATGTCTTGAATCCTACCCTAACATCCACTCAGCCCAAACAGGCTGCAAACAGTGGATGACTTTCCCCAATTTGTGACCTGTAACCCACATATGTTCATGGATTGTCAGGCTTTCCTAATGATTTTACTATTTAATTGGGTGTTTTTTTAAATTTTGTATTTGAAGCCAAAACCAGACAATCTACACCTGATTCTGGTTTCAAAAACGGCATACAAACTGGAATTTTGTTATTAAATTTTTAAACTATTTTCATTTTTCAAGAATATAACAGTGTCCAAAACGAAAACATCCACCTCAGGGAAGTACAATCATACAAGAAGGGCATGATTGGCATGAAAATCTCAGCATAGGATAATTAAATCAGTCAATGATGCAAAAACAGAGATAATTGCCCCCCCATGGGGCACCCCTTCTCTAAGGTGGAGAACACCCATTCTCCCAACCATTCACAAATCACGCAGACCGAGCTATAAAGCAGTCTGGGCTGCCACCCACACACCCCAGATCAAAGAGAAATGATCCAGGGTGCCTCTACAATGTAAGTGAGTTTATAAACTGGAAGTTCTGCATTAATCAGCCCGATCCATTTGGCTAACGTAGGACACTTAGGTGGCTTCCAATTCAGCAAACCTGAGGAGAGCAGACACCCAGGAGATCCAGACGCTCATTAATGTAGGATAGAATGTCCATCCAATAATACTGAATGGATGGGCATTACCATACCATGTGAAAGGAGGTACCCGTACCCTCTCTGCATCTAGAACACAAATCTGAGGAGAGTCGATGCAAGTGCAAATGTGTCAGATACACTCGGTGCAACCACTTGACCTGTATCAGCTGGTCCTGAGAACTGATGACTGTTGAGCGGTAGTTGTGTGTGATTTCCTTAAGATGATGGTCCTCTAGTTCAGGGATATCTCATTACCATATATTAAAGCTTCTCGCAGTGGGTGAGGGCTGGGAGTCCATCAATTGCTTATTAAAGCTGGGTGTAGGCATCCCAAGGTCTTCGGTTCTGTCAGTGGCTTCCATGGGACTGTGCTCAATCTTTAGTTCCTCCCTCCAAAAACTGGACCCCCAGTGTGTGGCGCAATTGCAGGCACCTATAGAAAGCTGTAGGAGCTAGATTAAACTCTTGACTAAAGGATGCAAAGACAACTGGAATTTCTAAATGTACTTTAGTAAGTTAATTGTTATTTCCCATCTATTTCTAAATTTGTTGAAACTGAGGAAAAGTCTTAAGACCCATGCATTGTACTGTACTGCATTATGACTTTCAATGCTAGCTATATATATATGGCTCTGATTTCATGCTGTATTTTGTTGACTGTTGTTTTTTGGATATTGGATATACTTTAACCCCTTCACGCTCCGTGGCGGATATATCCGCCACGGAGCGCAGTGACTTAGCGCTCAGTGGCGGATATATCCGCCACGGCGCTTATGCCGGCTCGGCTCTGGATCAGAGCCGAACCGGCATCGGGAAACACGGGGTGCCGGCTGTAACTAATAGCCGGCACCCCAGTGTAACACCCGCGATCGGAGTTGTCTCCGATCGCGGGTGCTTAACCCGTTAAATGCCGCGGTCAGCGCGACCGCGGCATCTAACATGCATCTGGGGGATCTTTCCCCCACGATCGGCTCCCCCGAACCGTTTTCGGGGGGCGCCGATCGTATAGCAACGTCTGTGACGTCATCTTACTGGCACAGTGCCAGCCTATGCAAGTGTATAGGCTGACACTGATAATACTCTGCAATACATCAGTATTGCAGAATATTATCATGAAGAAGCAATCAGATGATTGCTTGTTCATGTCCCATGGTATAAAAGTGAAAAAGTTAAAAAAAAAAAAAGTTATTCAATAAAAAAATAAAGTCATGAATCACTAAAAATGCCCCAAACCCCCAAACATATAAAGAGACATATAACTAAAAAAAAAGTCTAAATCATAACACAAACCCCACATATATAGTATCACCGCGTCCGTAACAACCCGTAGAATAAAAGTAAATCATTATTGAACCCCCACGATAAACGCCGTAAAAAAAAACTGTTATAAACCCTCCAAAAATTATGATTTTTACCTTTTCAATCCCACAAAAAATGCTATAAAATGTGATCAAAAAACCATATGTACTCAGACATGATACTGGTGCAAAGTACAACATGTCCCGCAAAAAACAAGCCATCAACCAGCTCCGTAGCCAAAAATGTAACAATGTTATGCCACTTGGAAGACGGCAATACATAAATGATAGATTTTTCCCCACATTAGGGTTTTGTTTGACAAATTTAGTAAAACGTAAGAAAATATATTCATGTCTGGTATCCCCGTAATCGTATCGACCCATAGAATAAAGATAACATGATTATTAGTCTATATGGTGAACACCAAAAAAAAAAAAAAAAGTAAAAAATCCAGTACAGAATTGATGCTTTTCTACTCCTGCCCTCAAAAAAAAGTTCCTAAATTTTCAACAATAGGTGATACCAACCCCAAAATGGTAACAATGGAAAAAGCATCTCGTCCCGCAAAAAAAATGCCGCCACATGGCCCAAATAACGAAAAAGCAAAAATTTTATAGCCTTCAAAAGGGGCCAATGAGGAAACTAAAATCCTGGCAGCTGCAGCGCCCTCCTTCCCTTCTGCACCTCGCTGTGCCCCCATAAAACAAGTCACAGCCACATGTAGGGGGTCGCTGCACTCAGGAGAAATTGCAGAACAAATTGTATGGTGGGTTTTCTCTTTTTATATTTTGGAAATGTGTAAATTTTAGGGCTAAATGAACGTATAAGGGAACAATATAACCATTCTAAATTTCACCTCCATTTTGATTCAATTACTATGAAGATCTCAAGGGGTTAACAATCTTCGTAAAAGCCGTTTCTGATAGTTTGAGGGGTGCAGATTTGAAAATGGGTAGATTATATAGGGGGTTTTGATGCTAAATATGTAAAATTTCATTAAAAACTGTATTTATCCCCAAAATAGTCAATTCTGAAAATCCGGAAAAGCGATATTCTATTTGTAAGCCGCGTGACATCAAAATAAATTATCCAGACATTTCAAAAATTATGAAAATGTAAAGTAGACAAATGGGAAATGTTATTCTGCAAGTTATTTAGGTGGTAAATCGATCTGCCTGAAAACGCAATGATTTAGAATTTCGAAAATGGCAAATTTTTCAAAAAATTTATCATATTTTCTTTTTTTTTGTAAATAAACGCAAAACTTATCAGCCAAAATTTACCACTAAAATGAAGTACAACATGTGGGGAAAAAACAATCTCAGAATCGTTTTGATAAGTAACAGTGTTCAAAAGTTATAACCATATAAAGCGAAGCAAGTCAGAATCCAAAAAATCGGGCTGAGCCTTAAGCTACAAAATGGCTGCGTCCTTAAGGGGTTAACCTAGAAGCATTGCCAAACAATAATAGGTATCCATATGATTTCATATAGGCCAAATTAGCAATGGGCCTAAACCTGCAAGAACTTTTTTTTTTTTTGCATATATTTTGTATATATTCAGATGATGGAAAGCTTTCAGTAATGCGCATAATAACACTATGTGGTATTTTCTTTTTACACCTAATGGGAATCCAATATTCATTATGGATTTATGTACCTTTTAGCCCTTAACCCAAATGGAAAAAGTTAATCAACAAGTTAAATATTTCTGCCTAGTTTGTGGCATTGTGTGACCTTTGGTCAGTAAACTACTTCTGTAAAGTCAGCTCTACTAGTTTATTGAATACCAAAGCCCTGATCAACCATATTAGTAGTATTAAAGATCTTCCCATTTAGGCCCCTTCTCCACTGGCGTTTTTCACGCGCGAGTTCTGCGCGTGCATTTGACGCTCAGAACTCGCATTGCACTCTGTCCCATTGTATTCAATGGGTCTTTCTCCATTAGCGTTGTTTTTGACGCGCGTTCTATGAGGAAGAAGGGGGGACACAAGAGCTTACAGTCTATGAGGAAGAAGGGGGGACACAAGAGCTTACAGTCTATGAGGAAGAAGGGGGGACACAAGAGGTATAAATTCATTAATTTCATAGTTCTGCTGTACTCATGCATCCTACCAGACTATTCCACCCTGCAGGAAGTCAGATACAAGCATCGGCCTCGTTGTAGTAAATCACAGTGACAATGTGACAGCCTTTATCTCTGACTGTGAGACCGTCACACCAGATTTGCCTCCAGACAGTGATTGTACCACAAAAACACATACTAGTTAACACAATCGTACGTTGGAAATGTATTGTCACATCACATCCTAGGAAATAGCATGCAATTTTTTTAAAGAAATTTTCGTAATACAATTAGTATTACTTAGTATCATTTATTTTGATATTCTTCCATTTCATTTCATTTCAATATGATAGTAAAAAAGGAATTTTATGGGACGACCTATGAGTACTTTTACATGCGGCTGATTTTGTTACAGAAATTAGTGTGACAAAAGGCTTAAACAGGCAGGACGATCCTGTGAATCGCTGAACATGCGTTCTACCCTGCTGTTATTATGAATACAGTCCCAGCTGCTGTTTTGAGGGTAAGCAGGGACTCCTTGCATCATATATCAGTATGATGTACCGAATCCCACTCCTGGCAGTGTGATCGGTCTGTGAAATCCAGCCAGCACAAAGTCCATGATTCACGGAATGACCATAGTGGTGTGAATGAGCCGTAAGAATTGGTTACATACAACATTAACAGGGCTTGCATAAATCCCTGCATTTTATTACATTCTCAGTCCCGATCCCTGACCATTGTAATCCATTTTACTATCAGAGAGGAGGTGCTGAAGCAGAGGATGCAGTGTGTGTTGTGATAATCTAAGTGTTAAAGAAGATTATAAGAACATGCACTGCTTCCTCCTCTCAGTAAGGGATTATAATACAGGCAGTTTGGGCAGTAGCCCAGGGCCCAAACCTTTTAGGGTTTAGACACCCAAATCACCCACTAAATTTTATACTGAGAAGGACCTTCACCCATGAAATCCACGTATATCTGTTCCTTCTCTCAATACACATGTACACATATACACATGATTTTGGGTCTTTTGAAGGTCCTCCAAGGGTCCTGAAACTGCAGATTGAAAACAAGCAGAAGGGACACATCCTCCTTTCCCCCAAGAAGCTGGTTTTAGTACCATATGTAGGAAGCAAATTTCAGATTTGTAGGTGACATAATATTTTTACCGCCGAGGGACCTTAATCCGTCTCTTCCTCCTCTGCTCCAGAACCTCCTCTCTGACAGTGAAGGGGATTACAATGGTCAAATACTGGGACTGATATCTCAGTAATATCAGTGGAGGCTAGGAAAAAAAATCAAAGTGCCCCTTAATCTGTGTAACAGCCTGTATAGAAAGGTATGTTCATCTCCACAAGTGAGGTAGTGAAGGGTCCTCTCTGAAAAAATTCTTAATTAAAGGGAAATTCTCAGGCAGTTTAGGCATTCAGTAATTCATTAATGCGTCGCATGGTCAGACAGTACAGACCTTGACAAAACTAGTCACAGTATAAGACTGTCGAATTCTACCCTTTATTTTGCACACGGCCACGCCCCTTTTCCTGGAGACCATGCCCCCTTTCATGTGGCCACACCCCTTTGTCGGACAAGTTGGAATAGTAAATGTGATAAATGTGTCGGAAGGCTTTTGGAATCCGCCCTTAATTGAAATCACCTCTGCCTGTTGCTGCGTCACAACCAAAACAATGTAGAAAGTTGGTTTGGTTCTGCCAGATGAGTCCGCATGAGCGCATGTGGTGAAGCCCAGTCACACAGCATCCTGAGCATGTGCCAGAGGCTTATGCGGACTCATCTCAACAGACCCACCATCTAATTTTCCTTGCAATGCGGCAATGGGCAGCAGTTAGCTCAATATACTTAGGACTCCAGTTATGCTGGGGACTAAGGCCCCTTCTCCACTGGCGTTTTTCACGCGCGAGTTCTGCGCGTGCATTTGACGCTCAGAACTCGCATTGCACTCTGTCCCATTGTATTCAATGGGTCTTTCTCCATTAGCGTTGTTTTTGACGCGCGTGCTTGCGTTCGTTTGCACGCGCGTCAAAATCGCAGCATGCTCTATTTTTGCGAGTCACGCGCAATTTTCACGCCCCATTCAAGTCTATGGAGATGCATCAAGAACGCATTGCACTCGCAATCATTGCAAGTGCAATGCGAGTGCAATGCGTTTTAAACGTAAGGGTTGCTAGGTTACCAGAATAACAGTATTTCCCCTGCTCGCGAACGATCATTTAATTAAAAAAACACAGTGAAGAACAGTGAAGAATAGAATAAAAACAGTGAACACAGTGAACACAGGATCATTTAAGTGAAAAACACAGTGCAGAACACAGTGCAGAAAATAGATTACAGATGTTCGGCCAACATCGCTTACTTGTCGGGAGATACGCGCGGAACGGCGCAAACAAAATAGCATGTGAAGACAATATATATGTGTGAAGAAAACACATTGCAGATGTTTTATAAACATCTGCAATGTGTTCTTCACCACACATATATATTGTTCTTCACATGCTATTTTGTTCGCGCCGTTCCGCGCGTATCTCCCGACAAGTAAGCAGATGTGCCGAAACATCTGTAATCTATTCTGCACTGTGTTCTGCACTGTGTTTTATCTTAAATGATCCTGTGTTCACTGTGTTCACTGTGTTCACTGTTTTTATTCTATTCTTCACTGTTCTTCACATCTGCTAAATTGTCGGGAGATAATATACACGCGGAACAGTGAAGAATAGATCGCAGATGTTTGCAAATTATCAGAAGACATTATTTTTCAATTAAATAACACATTTTAATCCCAAACCATGGTCCCTTTGAAAAATACTCGAGTCTCCCATTGAATCGCGAGTCAAAAATGCGCCGAAAACGCAAAAAAAACGCAAGGAAAAATGGAACAAAAACGCAGCCAAAACGTCAGTTTTTCACGCATTGCACCCTGACGTGAAACGCAACGCTAGTGTGCAAGAGGCCTTAGAGTTTAATCACAGCCAATTTGTTGAAATTGAAATGGGGTTCTAGCAATAATAACCAGGCTGTTATTTTTTTCCGTTTTTTTTTTTCTTTTTAAACAGATGTCCTTCATAATTAAAAGGTTTGCTATCCTACTACTTCTATGTCCTCTGTGAAGTATGCAAGCCGCAAACAACGGGCCATGTGCCATTGTTTGTGGCCCACAGGACATCGGCGGGTGAGCTCTAATTTCCTCACCGCAGTGTGACCTCCATGGGAGCCGTGAAGTAGTCTAACACTGTACATTAGAAGGGTTATCCAGGGAAACATTCAGAGTTGGACATTGACTTAATAATAAATAATAATAAAGAGTTATTTTTCAATAGGAAGGGCAGAAGGCGCGTATTTGTGTTGTGAAAAGACCGCTAATTTGCAGAATAGTTCTAGAGACGAATAACAGGGATTATGCAGGTAGTTTTCCCATATGCATGTTCCCTTAAGAGAAATTGAGTTCCAGATTACCAGTAAGTAATATTGCAATAATAAATAAAATTTAGACCGTGTTTGGACACACTGTGTTTTTTTTTTTTTTGCGCTGTGTTCATATCTTGTTTCATGAACTCCAAACTCCCCCGTATACTCCAAATGTGTCCACAGACTCGTAGACACAGGTTTCCTTTTTCCTCTGTATACACAGTATATGTACCATCTAGCAGGAAACTCTGGATGAAAAAGTGCAGCAGTCCACTCTATATCATCCTGCTTTCTGCTGGAAATAGCAGTATATGTTCAGTGGAGGCTATGGGTAGCAGATGCAACTGTACAACATTCATCCTTGGCCTCTGCTGAGTGTGTAAGTATCCATACAAGCACAGTATAGTCACTTAGAAGACACGATTTGTCTCCTACTGTAGGAGCATGTAGTGGGATACGTTGTAGCTCTTTTTTGTCATCATCCACCTGATGTATCCTACAATGAGGGCTAAAATCGCAATGTATATCTAGCCTAAGGCTACATTCACACGAACATATGGGGGACGTATATACGTCCGGCGTATATATGTCTCCCATGCACGGCAATGGGCTCATGGCGCCCTACGGGAGCGGTACAGTGCGGCAGCATACCATTCCGTAACCAGGAGAAAGATAGGACATGTTACTCTATGGAAAGGGGTGGGGTGAGCTGTGCTCATCCCCTCCTCCTCTCCCCGGCGCCAATGTTTGCCCGCCTTACTACGCTACGGTGGGCATACATCGTGTGAATGTACTCCTCTGCTACTCCGCTGGGCTCTGGGTTTTCTGTGGGCATGTGCAAAAGAGGCATAGGCTTCACTCTTATAAAATGCAATATTTTAATTACTGAATTACTCGATGTGACATACTGGCAATTTTTTCCCAGAGGGTAACCTGAATTAATTAATGATGTCATGAATTGCCAATGTGTGGTATATTCTTTTTAATATAATTTTGAGCTGATGTTAATTTATATTTTAAAATTCTTTTATGAATGTGCTTCTATGTGTTTATCCGCAGTTGTTAGTTTGTCAGCCTCGGCATTATCCAGTAGAGACACAAATTGTGGTTACTTGCCTTATGAAATTGCCAAAAATTACTAGTAAGAGGCTATGCCCCACTGGAGGCCATCAATAGGTGTGTGTGGGGGAGATGTCACAAACCCATTGGCAACTAGTACATAAGTCATAAATAGTTAAGCTGGCCAATCCCTTTAAAGTTGTAAAGTATCTTTTGGGAGAGGGGGGACTTTAAACATTCCATTAAAAAGAGAAGACAATTGATTTTGCCAAGGGATTATTGACTGCATTTGCAGACGTGGGTCGGATCCATGTAAGATCTGGTTAAGATTTTGCTGGGCTAGTAAGAATGGACATTCTTGAAAGTGCTGAAGAAGCTCCATGTTTCCACTCGATTAGACAGAAATATTTTGTTAATCATGCTAAGCTACAGATCACAAAGTGCTTTAACTACAGAAGTTAAATATTAATAGGCTTGAAATATATAAGACTGGAATTATTGCAACCTGTTGAAATCAATCCACTGCAGTGACTCTGGACCGATATCTACAGGTAAAGTCTTATATTTGCAGAACATAAATGACAAGAGATGACAGTCCAGTACTCTGCTTTTAAATCTATTGTGACTTGTCAATATACCATACAGTACAGACTGAATATGCCGAAATTCAGCTATATAATAGTGGTTAACTATTTTATGGGTATTGATGTCATGCACTTATGATTTGCTTTGTCTGTTAACCCAAATTATTGCATTTTATGCTGTAACTGGAGCTTTGTTAGCATGATGCCAATTTGTTTTTGGGTCAAAAGAGTGCAGGACATTGAATGTTCTCAGGGGAACTGTATCACCAGAATGACATACAAAATTTGT
This sequence comes from Engystomops pustulosus, assembly GCA_019512145.1. Classification (NCBI taxonomy): domain Eukaryota; kingdom Metazoa; phylum Chordata; class Amphibia; order Anura; family Leptodactylidae; genus Engystomops; species Engystomops pustulosus. The sequence continues at coordinate 84,403,817 of CM033642.1, read as the reverse complement.
GTTGATAAAATTGGGACAATTAAATCCAGTTTCCAATCTGCCAACACATGTTGTCAGCTTCACACATTTTTTTGATTGGGCAAGATGCATCTGACAGAATTGTCTGAAAATTTAGGACACAGAAAGGACCATAGCTATAAATGTCCCAATATTTCTTTATATTTAAACATAGTAAACTTGCTCTAATTTATTTATTTATTTATAGATATTTGGATAGCACCAACATTTTCTGCAATGATGTATTCAGACTGTGATCATTAGACTGGGCAACACCAAGTCACTATTTCAGATAAATAATAAGAAACGCATGCACTGGTGCTCTGGAAATCTCAATCCATTTATTCACAAGTAATGTAATTGCAGTCACACTGTTATAAATAGATGATGCTTTTATTATATAGAGAGTGAACAGTACTTAGCAAACATGTTTTTAAATATTCCATACATTACTTGGTTATAGAAATATCGGATGGTAAACTTTACCTGGTTCCCTGCCAGTTCGCGCAGTAGGGTCCCTGCACAAGAAAATCTTGCACTTGTGCGGTGAGGAGCCTTGCTGCCCATGGCGGGTATTTGGATTACAAGGCTCACCATGCAAGGTTTGCTTGTGTGCTGAGCCTACCTCATGTGTAGGAGAGGTACAGGGGTGGTTTAAGCCTGCCCTGGGCCATATGAATATTATACACTGCTCAGAAAATAAAGGGAACACTCAAATAAAACATCTTTGATCTTAATGAATTAAATCTTCTCATTTAATACTTTGTTCTGTAAGAAGTTGAATGTGCTGACAACAACATCACAAAAAATGTAATCAATGGAAGTCAAATATATTAACCAATGGAGGTCTGGATTTTGAGTCAACCACAAAATTAAGAGGAAATACACACTACAGGCTGATCAAATTTTGATGTAATGTCCTTAAAACAAGTCAAAATTAGGCTCAGTATTGTGTGTGGCCTCCATGTGCCTTTATGACCTCCCTCTTGGCATGCTCCTGATGAGGTTGCAGATGGTCTCAAAAGAGATCTTCTCCCAGACCTGGACTAAAGCATCCGCCAAGTCCCAGATGTGCTCAATCAGATTCAGGTCTGGGGAACGAGCGGGCCAGTCCATAGCTTCAATCCATGCATCTTGCAGGAACTGCTGACACACTCCCGCTACATGAGGTCTAGCATTGTCCTGCATTGGGAGGAGCCCAGGGCTTGCGACCTCTGGCAAGCACATGGAGGGCTGTGCGGCCCTACAAAGAAATGTAACCCCACACCAATACTGACTCACTGCCAAACCGGTCATGCTGTCGCAGGCAGCAGATCACTCTATACTGCATCTCCAGACTCTTTCACGCCTGTCACACGTGCTCAGTGTGAACCTGCTTTCATCTGTGAAAAGCACTGGGTGCCACTGGCGAATTTGCAAATCATGGTGTTCTCTGGCAAATGCCAAGTGTTCTGCATGGTGTTGGGCTGTGAGCACAACCCCCATCTGTGGACATCGGGCCCTCATACCATCCTCATGGAGTCGGTTTTTAACCGTTTGTGCAGACACATGCACATTTGTGACCTGCTGGAGATCATTTTGCATAGCACTGGCAGTGCTCCTCCTGTTGCTCCTTGCACAAAGGCGGAGTTAGTGGTCCTGCTGCTGGGTTGTTGACATCCTAAGGGCCCCCTCCACTGTCCTGGTGTACTGGCCTGTCTCCTGGTATCACATCCAGCCTCTGGACACTACCAATAGGAAAAACAGCAAATCTTCTTGCCACAGCTCGCATTGATGTGCCATCTTGGATGAGCTGCACTACCTGAGCCACTTGTGTGGGTTGTTATGTCCATCTCGTGCTACCATAAGTGTGAAAGCATCACCAACCATCAAAATTGACCAAAACATCAGCCAGAAAGCAAACACAAAGCACTGAGCAGTGGTCTGTGCCCCCCCCCCCCCCTTCTCCAGAACCACTTGTTTATTGAGTATGTCTTGCTAATTGCCTGTGAAATTGATTGTCAATCAGTGTTGCTTCCTAAGTGGACAGTTTGATTTCACAGAATACAGATTGGTTTTCTCTTCCTGACTTCAGTGATTTTTGACTGATGCCTTACAGACCCATTCCTTTCAATGGGCTTTTTCACACTTAAGTTTTTTCAGTGATTAGTGAATAGCCACCTATTCTTTTTGTGTTCGCTCACAACAGTAGATCAGTGAATATAAAGTGTGAAGTGTGAAAAAGCCCACTGAAAAGAATGGTTCAGTAAGGCGTCAGTGAAAAATCACTAAAGCCAGGAAGAGAAAAACATCTGTACGTATGTGTCCATAAGCCAAAATCAAACACATTTATACACTTAAATAAATACACATAACATTCTACACTCACATACAGTATATACAAACTCCTACTGTATATACATACAGTATTTATGCATCAAAGTTGCATATATAGTGTTTATATACATACATATAGCATACATCATATTATTTTACATATGGTATACAGCAACTGTGTACACACATACATGCAGTATAAAAACACCATATACACATACTGAATCTATATACAGTATACACACATACTGCATATACATGCAGTATATACACACATACGGTATATACAGCATATACACACATACTGCGTATACATGCAGTATATACACACATGCGGTATATACAGCATATACACACATACTGCGTATACTTGCAGTATATACACACATACGGTATATACAGCATATACACACATACTGTGTATACATGCCGTATATACACACATACACATACATACAGCATATAAACACACTTACACACAGCATATAAACACATATACACAGAGCATATACACACTTACACACAGCATATAAACACATATACACAGAGCATATACACACACAAACACACAGCATATAAACACATATACACAGAGCATATACACACTTACACATAGCATAAAAACACATATACACAGAGCATATACACACAGCATATAAACACATATACACACACAGCATATACACACACTTACACACAGCATTTACACACATATACACACACAGCATTTACACACACTTACACACAGCATACACAGCACATATACACAGCACATACAGCATACATACATCTAACTATAAATACATATATAAAGAATTACTTACTTTTCTTGCAGACCAGGATGCTGACTGTGGCATCATGTCAGCGGGTGGCTGCTTCTTCTGGACTGGTAGGCTGCGGCATCGTGTGGGCCTACATGCCCAGGAAGCTGCCGAAGTAGTAGGCCGACCGCGGACGCGGTAAGCCAGCCGGGTGTCCGCAGAAGAAGCCGGGCAGGAGAGGGGGTAGCGCACGGTCGGACTAGGCTGGGCGACCATGGTTGGAGAGGGTTGTCTGGGCGGCCGCGGAAGGAGGGGGCCGGCCGAGCGTTCACGGAAGGAGGGGGCCGGCCGAGTGTCCGCGGAAGGAGGGAGCCAGCGGCAGATGAAATCTACAGGCCATGCTGCTGTAGCCGTCGGGACGGGCTGAGTGGCCGCAAATGAAGAGGCCGAGTCTGGCGGCCACAGATGAGGTGGGCCGACAGCGGACAGGGACAGAAGGCGGTCCCATCGCCCTAGTACAAATTTTGCCTTGGCTGTTCATCCCGGGCCCCTGTGCCGCCCGGGCCCCGTAGCAACCGCTACAGCTGCTACGGCTGTTGTTACGCCACTGTGTTGCTGATGAAAATTGTGTGGGCCAGAATGGAGGTCAATTTTACTTATTTTACCACCCTAAGCCTGTGTTCAGGAGATGTCTATGAAAATGATATTTTGCTGATCTTACATACCCTTTGGGAGTGCGGAGCGTCACAGTTCTATTCTGGCAGAATATCATTAAATTTGATGGGGATATCTCACATTGTAGGTATGACAATTTTCTGGCATTAAACAAGTGTCACATCTGGTGCTTTGTACATTTTTTGCAGAAAAATCTGTTAATTTTGTACACTGCAGACCTTAACACTTTTGAACTGCTATAATAAATCTGAAATCCAGAAGAGTTCCAAAGACAAAGTCTAAGAACTGACTCATGTATCATTCCTGATGATAAATCTCCCCAAATGATTCCAAATTGAAATGCTAAGTCAGGGCTGGCGCCAGCACTGGACGTGACTGGGCAAGTGCCAGGGCCCAGGGCTCCTGTGAGGCCCACATAAGGCTGTACATAAGGAATCCATGGGGTCAGGGGGCTGGCCTGTATCTAATGAATCAATGGGAGAGGGGGGCTTTATTTAAAATAACCATAAGGGGGCCTACTGAAACCTGGAGCTAACCCTGTGCCAAGTGAGGGGACATTAAAGGGGTTTTCCCATGAAAGAAAATTTTCACATTTCAATCCCCTAGTGATGTTAACACAATAAAGATCATTTTAACCCTTTACTTCACTTTGCTGTTTTAGCTCCTTTCACTCCCTATGCTGCTCAATGCAAAATCTCTAAGCAGACACATTATGATCCACCTAGTTCAGTGGGGTGACAATGTGGTTACATTATCAGGGTACAAGATGTATATACACGTTCATCTGGCTTCTGACATTGTACTAACACACTGACACATAGAAATAAAGAGGAGACAGATCAGAGATGCCTTTGATGATTACACAGTGGCATGACAGACACAGGCTGACAGACCATTACATTGTTACACTGTGAACTCTGCTACATCTTCCAGACATGTGCCTGCTTCCCCCTTCCCCCGGATCAATTATCTCCTTGTAGTTTGCAGACTCTCTCTCTGCTCTTGATCTCCTGACAGGAAGTGATAAGTGAGAGTCTCTGAGCTCCGTTCAGGGGGCGTGGCTATAGCGGCACAGCAGAGACAGACAGTAATCTCAGCTCCACGATCTTGCACAGAAACCCAAAGTCAGAGGTTACATGGTCATGTCTAGGGGCTACTGAAATTGTGTACAGCACGACTGATAGAGATAGCTTGGAGTTATATATGTCAAATGCTGCATTTTGTTATCCTGAGTACCTTTAAAAAACTTGTTTTTGTGGGAAAACCCCTTTAAGACAAAGCTAACATATACTATCTGCATTCACATCTCAATTTCATTATGGAGTTTTTCTTTATTCACACATGATTGAATGTGTATATGTATAAAACAAACACTTTATTCCCTATTTATAATGTATTGTCTGGGAGTTTATTTTACAAATCTGTATTGAAGTGAAGTGTGCTTTTGCTCCAATAGGTGGCATATTCCGTCAAACACTCCGTCAACAGCTTTTTTTTCCCTCTTTGCAGAGCAGACATTATGTGTGTGACCTGTCAGCTGACAGAGATTCAGGAAATTCAGAGCTCAATGCGAACTGCCTACTTGTTGTAAGGATTTGGTTTTTCAATCTCAAGCCTTTCAAAAAAGCAACTTTCTGATTTCTAAGAAAACTATTTTAATTCTGTAAGTGCAATAGATTTGAAACAGAAAATTTTCTTGTTAGGTTAAAAAAAAGTTAGCAATTATTCTGATGGCTTTACACGAACAGCATAGACCCTTGATATGTGTTAGGCTTTTTCTAAATATGGTATATGCTGTCTAAATGTATTGTAACAGTGTCTAGAATGATTTGGGATGTTTTACTTTGTATGATGTTTTTAGTTTTCAATTGAAAATTAAGAAATTGTATTTGTTAAAGTGTAACTTTATGTAGGGGGAGCAATGGCCAACAGGGTTAAATATTAAAAAGCCATGGCAATGAAGGTTAAATACTCCAAAAAATTTGACAATGGGAATAGAAATAGGGACAGTTGCAACAATATTTACAGTTAAAGTAAGGCAGCTTATTTTCTTTAAAACTTTACAAATATTGGGTTGTTGTAATATCTGTGCCCATTCGTACTTCACCGCCTTCCTCTATCCGTGCGGCTGAGGATAAGTGTGTTTAAGTTTACTTTCTACCTTAATGGTCTGAACACGGATTTACTCATTTCCTAGCAGTCTTAGTAGATTTCCACCACTCCAGTCTGTCTTTTGTGGAGTTTGATCTTGTTTGCAAACAAACTGTTATCATGGTCAGAATCTTCATAGTATCATAGTATATAAGGCCGGAAAAAGACGCAAGTCCATCAAGTCCAACCTTTAAGAATTAAATAAATGTTTTATCCCCATAACCCGTGATATTTTTTCTCTGTAGAAAGGCATCCAGGCCTCTCTTGAACATGTACATAGAGTCCACCATAACAACCTCCTGCGGCAGAGAGTTCTATAGTCTCACTGCTCTTACAGTAAAGAACCTTTGTCTATGTTGATGGTAGAATTGCCTCTCCTCTAGGCGTGAAGGATTTCCCCCTGTCCTAGGCCTAGGTATAAAAAGATCTTTGGAGAGATCCTTGTACTGTCTGTTCAGGTATTTGTACATAGTAATGAGTTCTCCCCTCAGTCGTCTTTTTCTAAACTGGAATAATCCCAAATTTTTGTAATCTATCATTGTATTCTAATCCCCCCCATTCCCCTAATAATCCTGGTTGCTCTCCTCTGCACCCGTTAAAGCTCTACTATATCTTTTTATACACTGGTGCCTAAAAACTGTACCAAATATTCCATGTGGTGGTCTGACCAGGGATTTTATAAGGGCAAAACTATGTCTTATAATGAGAATCTATTCCCTCTTGATACATCCCCTAATTTTATTTGCTTAGCAGCAACCGCCCGGCTCTGGTCACTAAAATTAAGTTTATCATTACCAATACCCCCCAAGTCCTTTTCAGCTCCGTTTTACCAAGTAATTGACTATTTAGAAACATATTATATTTTTGTTTCCACGGCCCAAGTGATAACTTACATTTATTACATAAACCTCATCAACCATTTTTGTTTAGGGTTCACAGCTTCCCACAAACCTCTGTAATGCTCTAAACTATCGACCTCAGTATTTATACTTTACACACAGCTTAGTCTCATCTAATCCTGTTCCTTTTCTTCACTATCTGGATGTCAGGAACATGATCTAATTGCCTTTGGGGCCGGAGCTCTAACAATAAATCTCATAAATGGCTTTGCAGACCTGGTCGATGGTCTTATTTTGAGCTAGATCGCCATTCATTTTTCACTTCTGTATCTTGGATTATTTTAGCATTTGCCTGTTTTCTGCTATGCATTGCCTGTTTATTGACTATGCATTTGCCTACCAATTTTGGTGCGGCATTTGTCCTCTTGGTTTGAACTATCTGCTCAACTTCTCTTGTGTTTGTATTGTACTGTATTGTTTTCACATGGTTCAGAAGGAATCGTTGACCAGTTGTCACCTACCAATAACAGTAGCTGAGCATTTTGTCTTGTCTGCTCTTGTCCATCCAGGCCGTTACCTTACAGCAGAGTATAACATCACAAGGAAACCGAACTCCAAACAAGTTATAACATTTATTTCACCATGGTACAATGGATCCTGTACACCTCGTGAAATAAATCTTATAACTATTTGCTGAACCTTGAGTCTGGTTCATAAGCATGACCCCACCCAGGACAAGATCCCTAAGTGTGTGCTTCTTCATACATCTGCCCATTCAACTACATATCCCATTGAACACTAGATAGATTGTTTTCAAAGCAATAAACATAAGATGGGCCTTTGACAAAGAAACTATCCTATTGGTAATCTAGTATTTCCAAGCCGATTTTTATTACTGTCTCTAATATTACAGAGCCTGTCTTCATCACAAGATTGAGGTGTTGTCACTGGAGAGGTACCGTATTGGAGAGTCACCGTCTGGACGAGAGGAGAGGAAGATTGCTTTTAGTGTATGTTGAATTTACAGGACAGAAAGTCGTCGCTTGCTGGAACCCCAGTACTACAAAATACAGAGTGTTTCTTTAGGTAAATTTTTTGGTGCTTAGTTTATTTCAGTATAATCAATAACAATGTAACCCAATTATGTTCATTGATGTAAACATTTTGTGAATGATATAATAGGTAGTATAATGTTAACAGCGTGCGGTCCCTGGAAAATAAATCTCCAAGTATATGATGCATTATCATTCACCAGAAAAACTGTGTAGTATGATTTATTTATTCCCTTAAAATGAGTGTTGGTCTAGCACGTAAAGTGGTTGTCAGAATCTGGCAACCGATATCTGATTGGTTGAGTGTAAAAATCGGAAGCTCTTTATAGTGGGCCATGTGCTATATCTACTTTCCCAGAGTCTCTCAAAATCATTTGAAAGTTGTAGTTAAGCTTTCATCCAAACAGAGACACCATGGAGCCAACTCGCTTGATCGGGCTCTATGTTCTTTTTTATTTTGTATTGGTGTTTTTTTTTTTATTTTAAGCTGATATGAGCATGGAAGAGTGTGGCCACCATATAAGATATGATGGTCTGTTATTTTTTCCTTTCCTTTGCCAAAATCCAGTCCCTGTCCCAATGAGGCTCACAAAGCTATTCAAACCCCACGAAACACATAGAGAACATACAATCTCTTTACAGATGTTGACCTGGATGGAGGAACTTGAACCCGGGTACCCCAGAGCTGCAAGGTGTTTTTCTTTTTTCGTGCTAACCACTGAGCCCGCCCAGTGCTGTTATTTTAAGTTTGATAGTCATAATTAAATATCATTGCTACGACTCATAAATTTGGAATAATGGGTGCTCTGGATAAATTTCACAATTGTGTTTAATGCAGTATAAAGTAGTATAGAATAGTTAAAATTAATAAAACTACCACGCACCTCTATTTGGCACTGGGCACACACAGGAACACCTTACAGTGAATCGCATTACCTTTTCTTTATGTCCGGGTCGTTTAGTTGCCTCCTGTGTCAGTTGCCATATGCTGGAGAAAGACGTATAGGTTTTTCTAGTATGTCTGTCTATATTGTAACATCAATCTTGATGTAAAGTTAGTTTATATACTTTTTTCTGTATTCTTAATGTCAAGTTAAACCCACATCAGTAAAAAAACATAAAAAATTCACATTCTATGGTAAAAGATTCTTAAATCAAAAAATATGACAACGTAAGTTTGGTTCTGTTTTTATCGTAGAAGAACAGTTGGCTCTGTTGCATCTTAGCAGAGTCTGGGGGCTATGTAAGTTGCCATCGATGGACAACCTTTGCAGCCCTCAAACTGGGAGGACCAGTCACTAAGCGCACTCGTGCTCGAGTTGCTGAGGATAAGCCTAACACAAGATTCATGATGGAAAAAGTGGATCCAGAAGGAATTCTTTTGCAGGTGTAGTGAATTTAACTGATCCATGTCTTCATGGTCCCAAGAGATTTCATTGCGTGGTGGTGAGCCAATCCCCTTCGAATTAGGTATGAGGCTGGCACTCTCTTACGTTATATTTGGCATTGCAGTACCTTGGGGGAAGAGGTATGATTAACCGGATGTTAATATGCCGCATCTTAATAAATTGCCCCCAAATGGTGTACCTCTTATGTGCGGAGTATTAAGTTTAGAACCTTCCAAAAAGTAAAAAACATTGCCTGGCAGCTCTGTACTTCTAGCAGTAAAGACGGTGGTTAGTATGTGTATCACCCTGGGAAAATGTGCTTTCCGGAAGGGAAATTGCCAAACTCAATCCAATTATTAATTGCTTTGTGAAGTGTCACTTCATTTTTGTAAGTGACCCCAGACTTAATAAGAGTTAACTTACACTGGGTTCTCTCGGTAATATTGTCTCAGGAAATACGACGGAGTTGTGTAGAGCGAACCAGGGTTCATTATACTTGCATCTGATCACTCAGTGGTAAACACTGTTTGATATGGAGATTATCTCAAATGGCTTGATTGGTCTTTGGATCACCAAAACCATGTACTACATTGACAGTCTCTCGTATGCCGTTTGTGCATTGATTATGATTGTGAAAACAGGAAAAAAATGTAATGTTTCATTATTTTTACATTGATAAACAAAAAAAATTTCACTTTGTTAGTTTGGATTGTAGTTTAAACAATAAATAAGATTACCAATCTATTAATTAATATAATTAAAAATTCCATTTTGGCTTAATGAAAGTCAGTGTAAATTACAATAACTGCTTCTCTTTGCAGCCAACCGCCGCCATGTCTACAAGTTACAGCAGGATGAAGGGATCCCTGATGGCATGTGTATAGATGCAGAGGGGAAACTTTGGGTTGCCTGCTATAGTGGAGGAAGGGTCATCCGTATTGATCCTCAGTCTGGTATGATATGTAGTCATATAAGTCTTACTTTCTATTCTGAATATTTTTTAAAGATAAATTTGTTGCAGAACCAGATTTTAAGGGTAATACTGATCATGGGAAGACAAAGTTGACATTTAATGTCATTCACATTGAGGATATAGTTCATTCTGAAATGCATGTCATATAATATCAGGCCACCAATGGTAACTCCAGGCTTCAATCAAACGAGTAAACTGATCCAACATTCATTGGGTGTGATGTCATTATATTGAGGATTTTCAAGAGGTTTAGGGGGAGGGTGGTGGCGATTGGGTCCCTTGAGTATCTGCAATTCCTGGATGTTTTTTTCAATTCCTTAATGGACACTGGAGTAGCAGTCTATGTGGAACTGGGAATTATTCTCTCCCTAAGCTCTGGCAGGTGGTTAAGAAAGGCCATTTAGGGTACCTTCCTAGGAGATGGTTCAAATAGTAGCCTCTACCTCTTCTTCAGTCGCACACATTTTATAATATATTTTAGGAGTGCTTAATAGTAGGTCCACTTGATGCAATATTTAGTATAATCTTTCATTTTATGCTATAGGGAAAGTGATCCAGACTGTAAGGCTGCCAGTGGATAAAACTACTTCTTGTGCTTTTGGAGGAAAGGATTATTCAGAAATGTATGTCACGTCAGCCTGTGATGGTATGGATGAAGAATGGAGTGCCAGACAGCCCCAGTCTGGAGGAATCTTCAAGGTAATTCCGTGGTTTTTCATACTTCAGTTCAATCTTCTAACACACAGGGGCAGTGTTATCGGCTTCTATAGGACAAATATCTTTATTTGTGCAAAACTGAAATGCTGGCATATCAGATAAATATTCCCAATTAGGGTTAATGTATCCAAACTGTCTGACTACAGAATGCATTCCCTATGAGTTTTGTAATAATGATAAGTATTATTATAATAGTGGTAATGAAAGTAATTACAGCAATTTTACATTTAGTAGTTATAAATACATACATAGATAGATAGAACAGGGCATAGCCTAGAAGACATGAGAGCATTTTAACTGCTAACTCGGGCTCATGCACACAAACATTTCTTTTGGAACATTTGCTAATGTATAAGACATTTCCTCATGTATTTCTATGGGTTTATTTACAAGGCCATGGTTTCCAAGTCCCTGTGTATGAGCAAACTGCTTGAGCAACAAATTTTGGAGCAGGTCCTATTCCTTCCCTTGTTTGGAGCTCGGGTAGTCTTTCCTACAGTTATTGGTGGACCTTGCACGCCCATGACACAGCCTGAAAAAGAATGAACCACAGGCCTAACTGCCATGAGCAAATCTTTTAGTATACCTTTCCAAAAGAAGTCTAATATCCATACCTCCCAACCATCCCGGATCCAGCAGAACATTCCCCAATTTCAGAAGCCGCCCTGCCCGGCAGCAGGTATGGCCTGGGACATGTTAACCCCCCCCCCCCCCCCATCCCATGAAGATGTACGATCCACTCTCTCTCACTACAAATACACTGCCCCTTTCTCAGCATCCTGCCCTCCAGCCTCTTCCTGTGGCCTCCTGTCCTCCAGCCTACTCCTGCAGCCTCCTCTACCTGTAACCTCTTGTCCTCCAGCCTCCTCTACCTGTAACCTCCTGTCTTCCAGTCTCATCTTGTGGCCCCATGTCCTCCAACCCCTTCCCGTAGGCTCCTGTCTGGGCTGGGGTTCAGGATGAGGATAGAGGACAGGAGGTTGCTGGAGGAGGCTGGGGGATAGGAGGAGGATAGAGGACAGGGGACGGCTGAAAAACAGGAGGATTCTGGAGGAGGAGGGGGCAGGGGGTGGATAGAGGACAGGAGGAGGCTGAGGAACAGAAGGAGGATAGAGCACAGGAAGCTGGGGGACAGGAGGAGAATAGAGGAAAGGGGCCTGCTGGAAGGCAGGAGGCTACAGGAGGAGGATGGGGGGCAGGAGGAGGATAGAGGACAGGAGGATGATAGAGGACAGGAGGAGGATAGAGAACTGGGGGCTGCTGGAGGACAGGAAGAAGCTGGGGTACAGAAGGGGATAGAGGACAGGAGAAGGCTGGAGGACAGGAGGAGGATACAGGACAGGGGGTTGCTGGAGGAGGCTGGGGGACAGAAGGGAGGATAGAGGGCAGGAGGAGACTGGGGGACAGGAGGAGGATAGAGAACAGGGGGCTGGTGGAGGAGACTGGGGGGCAGGAGGAGGATAGAGGACTGGAGGATGCTGGTGGACAGGAGTAGGATAGAGGACAAGAGGAGGCTGGGAGAAGGAAGGAGGATAGAGGACAGGATGAGGCTGGGGGACAGGAGGAGGATAGAATACAGGGGGCTGCTGGGGGACAGGAGGTAGATAGAGGAAAGGAGGAGGATAGAGGAGGGGGGGCTGCTGGAGGAGGCTGCTGGATAAGAGGAGGATAAAGGATAGTGGGCTTCTAGAGGACAGGAGGATGTTGGAGAACAGAAGGGTGGAGGACAGGAGGAGGCTGGAGGATGAGAGGGCTACAGAAGGAGGTTGGAGGACAGGAGGAGGCTGGAAGACAGGAGGAGGATAGGGGATATGAGGCTGCTGAAGGACAGGAGGATAGAGGACAGGAGGATGAGAAAGGACAGGGCAGGATAGAGGACTGGGGGCTTCTGGAGAAATGGCTACAGAAATGGGGCATTATACTATGTGCATGCCATTATGTGCGCGACATTATACTATGTTTAGGGGTGGTGCAAGGGGCGGGACAATGGGCACGGTTTAGGAAAAATGGGAGGGACTTTTTTGTGCCTCTTTGTCTAGCCCAAAAGTTAGAAGCATTGATATTTTTATATTGTTACTCAATGATTGCATTGTTTTATTTCTTTTACAGATAACTGGACTTGGTGTAAAAGGAATCCCACCAACGGCATTTGCTGGTTAAACAAGAAGACAAAAAGTAAAATGAGAACAAATAGTAACATGCTTGCCAGCATTTCTCCTGCATAAATATTTATGTGGTTAAACAAAGAAGTAAAATTAACCAAGAACATGGTTTAGCTTGCGATAATCTTCACGTGGAATTGCTTTATTAATAAACCTTTTATAGGTCAGAATAATAAATAGTCGGTGTATTTTTTCACCGTATCTAGCTACATAAGTCCATTCTGCAGGACAGGGCAGGATAGAGGACTGGGGGCTTCTGGAGAAATGGCTACAGAAATGGGGCATTATACTATGTGCGCGCCATTATGTGCGCGACATTATACTATGTTTAGGGGTGGTGCAAGGGGCGGGACAATGGGCACGGTTTAGGAAAAATGGGAGGGACTTTTTTGTGCCTCTTTGTCTAGCCCAAAAGTTAGAAGCATTGATATTTTTATATTGTTACTCAATGATTGCATTGTTTTATTTCTTTTACAGATAACTGGACTTGGTGTAAAAGGAATCCCACCAACGGCATTTGCTGGTTAAACAAGAAGACAAAAAGTAAAATGAGAACAAATAGTAACATGCTTGCCAGCATTTCTCCTGCATAAATATTTATGTGGTTAAACAAAGAAGTAAAATTAACCAAGAACATGGTTTAGCTTGCGATAATCTTCACGTGGAATTGCTTTATTAATAAACCTTTTATAGGTCAGAATAATAAATAGTCGGTGTATTTTTTCACCGTATCTAGCTACATAAGTCCATTCTGCAGAGGACTGGGGCTCTGGAAATGTGCTACAGAATGGGGCATGTATACTATGTGCGTGCCATTAGGATGCGCGACAGTTGTATAACTATGTGTAGGGTGGGCAAAGGCGGACAATGGGCCAAACGGTTGGAGGAAAAAGGGAGGACTTTTTTGTGCCTCTTTGTCTAGTCTAGCTCCCAACAGTGCAGCATAGTGATATTTTGTATCATTGTACCAACTGGAGTGCAATTGTTTTTATTTCTTTTACCGATAGCCTGACTTGGTGTAAAAGGAATCCCACCAACGCATTTTTGCTGTTAAACAAGAACAAAAAAGTAAAAATGAAACAAATAAGTAACATGCCGTCCACATTTCTCTTGCAACTAAATATTTTATATGTTAAACAAAGAAGTAAAATAACCAAAATATGGTTGACCCTTGCGATAATCCTTCAGGTGGAATTGCTTTATTAATAAACCTTTTATAGGTCAGAATAATAAATAGTCGGTGTATTTTTTCACCGTATCTAGCTACATAAGTCCATTCTGCTGACAGTAGAGTTAGCAGGGGCATAACTACAGTGGTAGCAGCTATAGCAACCACTATGGGGCCCACAGTGTCAGGGGGCCCCACCCGACCTCCACTGCACATCCCCAGTGGAGGATATGCATCATTAAATCCATATTATGCTGCACATTGTACATCATAATATGTATATAACATATATGTGATGTATATATGCTGCATCTGTGTATATGGTTTATGGCATCTGCATATACTGTATGTGTGGATATATGTTGTGTGTTTGTATATGTCACTGTATGTGTGTGTATATGCTCTATATGAGTGTGCATAAGTGTATAAATGTGTGATTGTAACTTGCATTTGTGAGTATACAAATATGTAAAATTTTTTAGTGGGAAGGGGGGCCCCATGCCGAAGCCTTCTATGGGGCCCTGCCACTCCTAATTACGCCACTGAGAGTTAGCAATATACAGGACAAATCAAAGGGCACATATTTTTTAAATAGATATATAGATTGATGATCCACTTGTGGCATAACAGAAAAAAAAGAGCAAACAATATTCATACCAAAAAAAAACCATCTTTATTTTATCAAACAGTGAAATATAAAAACAATATTAAAAGACATTTATCACCAATAAGATTGCTTGTTCCATCTAGGGGGGACTTTTTTAACAGGTTTTATTGCATCTTTAAAGGAAGTCTACCATTTAGAAACACCCATCATTAGGCAAACATACCTGCCCTGCCCTCCCTTTCTCTCTCCCGAGAGCCGGTGACGTCATCAAGCTCTCAGGAGCATAATGCCCAGTTATACACTGACACCAATGCTTCTGAATTAGCTCTCCGTGGCTGCCATATAGATCCTGAGAGCTCGATATAGATCCTCCGAAGAGGAGCCGAATGAGCTGAGGAGGAGACAAAGAACCAGCGAGGCACCTGAGCATTGGAAGCAAGAAGAGAACCTTCAGGAGGTGTCGGAAAGGTACAGTACAGTGGGTTTTTTTAATTACAGGCTTGGCATTCTGGGGAGCATGGGCTGGCTATATGCTACAGGGGCAGGAAGGCTAAATACTACAGGGGGTGTCTGGCTTTATACTATGGGGCTGACAGGCTACATACTACAGGGACTGGCTGGCTATAGACTGCAGGGGCTGGAAGGCTATATACTGGGGGACAGGCTGGCTATAGACTGCAGGGGCTGGAAGGCTATATACTGGGGGACAGTGGCTGGCAGGCTATTAATGGGGTGAGGGCAGGAGC
This sequence comes from Engystomops pustulosus, assembly GCA_019512145.1. Classification (NCBI taxonomy): domain Eukaryota; kingdom Metazoa; phylum Chordata; class Amphibia; order Anura; family Leptodactylidae; genus Engystomops; species Engystomops pustulosus. The sequence goes on along the minus strand of CM033642.1, from coordinate 84,388,265 downwards.
TGGCAGACTATATACTACATAGGTGCAAGCAGGGCAGCCATCAGGAAATTCGGGGCCCCATACAGCAAAAGTGTCTGGGCCCCAACACACCCCAAAACCGAACAAGCCTCCTGCCCCCCGCAGTGACCTTTCACAAACAGGGTTTGAGGTGTGTTGGGGCCCAGACACTTTTGCTGTATGGGGCCCCGAATTTCCTGATGGCTGCCCTGCCTGCATCGCACGATCGTACGATGCAGGTACTATAAATTAAATCAAAAGTTGTAGGGAGTGCGGACCGGCCCCGCACCAGCTCCGGACCGGCCCAGGACCGACCGGCCCACCGGGAAAATTCCCGGTGGGTACAATGATGGCCAGTCCGCCCCTGGATGCGGCCCTGCCCCGGGCCCCCCCCCTAGTGTCTTAGAGTCCGGGCCCCATAGGGCAGTACCAGTTGTACTGCCCTATCGGCGGCCCTGGGTACCATTACCTGTGGGTGGACCTTGGATGAGTAGACAGTTGGGTTTCTGGGGTCATTTGACTTAAACTTTCATAGACTGATGTAAACCAGGTCTCTGACAAGTCCAGAATTCAGGAGCTCCAGGAGGAAGAATTCATAATTCCTTCAGAAATGGTCAAGGATCTTCAAAGGAGTAATATTTTAATCTTGGAAAACCTTTAGCCTATATGACAAGAGCAAACTGGGGAAAAAGGGAACAAGGCGATGGAGATGTAGCCATCAGCCTGTAGAGTCTGAGTCTGTAGAACGACCTAATTAGTAAGCGACATTTCTTTTCAGCTTTGGCCTGATTTTGAAGATCCTTAATGGTGGAAGAAGCTTCTCTGATGACTTCTAACTCTCTAGAACGCTCTAGAGATCTACTAGAGCCAACGGCAGATATAAGATCTTCCACACTTCCAGGCCACGCAATGTGGAAGTGATGACATCTCATTATTTGTACTTGTGACAGCTGAGAAAATTTCTGGCCTTATTTACAATGAACCATTGAGACGAGTGTTAAGTGCAACTGGATCGGGAGGTGTCCTACAGAGAAATATGCATCTTATTTTGATATCAACCTTTCTCTCTAAGGAAACTTTTAAATGTAGGGTGTTGGGGGGATGGTTGGGTCTTAAAACCTGATTGTGATTGCAACCCCCTATAACTACCCCACCGCTAACATCACATTTTCAACAAAATATTTTGCTTTCATCCTATGTAAGAGCTTGCCAGGAGCTTCCCGTATTCTGTTCTGTTTTCGGCTGGCTATAGACTGCAGGGGCTGGAAGGCTATATACTGGGGGACAGGGGCTGGCAGGCTATTAATGGGGTGAGGGCAGGAGCTGGCAGGCTATATACTACATAGGCGCAAGGGACTAGCAGGCTATATACTACAGGCGGGGTGGCTAGCCATATGCTTCAGGGTCTGGCAGGCTATATACTGGGGGATATGGACTGGTCGGCTATATACTGACTGGAGGCTGTCAATAGGTTTTCCCAGTTTTTTGTGCTAAAATAAAGTACCTCTGCTTATACTCCGTTGGCTTATACTCAAGTATATACGGTAAGCCTTGAGGTGAGAAGAGCTCCTACTCCTATATCTTCAGGCGTTCCTTCGCTTATATAAGCTGCTAGTAGATTACTCTACAACAATACTATTTACTTATGTTTACCTTGTATATATTTGCTGTATACTATTCCTGTATTTAACATGTACATATTTGCTGTGATTTTTTTTTACCTCTGGCAGTAGTAGATTATAATATAGGCAGTTTGGGACTGGGTTTGGTTTTATAACCCATTGTGAGGTGACAAGCCTATTATCCAACTAGCTCTCTCATTTACAATTACATTATAATAGTAACATTGCTTCTGATTGGTCAACATTATTAAAATTCTTCTCAAGCAGAGAATTACCAACTTCGTTACCATTATCCTGAATTTGAGGCCCCCAGTGGGATTAAAATGTGTTATTTAATTGAAAAATAATGTCTTCTGATAAGTTGCAAACATCTGCGATCTATTCTTCACTGTTCCCCGTGTATATTATCTCCCGACAAGTTAGCAGATGTGAAGAACAGTGAAGAATAGAATAAAACCAGTGAACACAGTGACCACAGGATCATTTAAGAGAAAAACACAGTGCAGAACACAGTGCAGAATAGATTACAGATGTTCGGCGAGCAGGGGAAATAATGTTATTCTGGTCACCTAGCAACCCTTACGTTTAAAACGCATTGCACTCGCATTGCACTTGCAATGATTGCGAGTGCAATGCGTTCTTGATGCATCTCCATAGACTTGAATGGGGCGTGAAAAATGCGCGTGAATCGCAAAAATAGAGCATGCTGCGATTTTGACGCGCGTGCAAACGAACGCAAGCACGCGCGTTGAAAACCACGCAAATGGAGAAAGACCCATTGAATACAATGGGACAGAGTGCAATGCGAGTTCTGCGCGTCAAATGCACGCGCAGAACTCGCGCGTGAAAAACGCCAGTGTAGAAGGGGCCTAAAAGTATGCAATTAAATCACCATTAGTATAATGAAAAGCAATGCCAGCATAAACCAAACCATGAGTCGCCATGCAAGTATTGTTAACCGAGCACAGCAGAAAAAGTCCTATCTCTTTCTAATGGCCCCAAATATTAGTAGGGGTTTCAGCATCTTTCCAGTGGAAAACTTAAATGCGTGTCAATGTACTTTATGTCATAATTTGGCATAATGAAGAAAAAAGTTTATTTTAATTAAAAAATACTACACATACTGTGTGTAATGTTGTGGTTTACTATTTAATTATGAATGCTAATGTGCAGATTCTTCTAAACGTTATGCAACATTCCATCTACCCAGACAGCAATAAACACTCACTACTGGGACCCCCCCCCCCCTTCTAAACGTAATGCAACATTCCATCTACCCAGACAGCAATAAACACTCACTACTGGGTGCGCTGCTCTTGCTGTATGATTGTTGTGCGCTGCTCTTGCTGTATGGTGTTTAGCTGTGTGCTGCTCTTGCCAGGGATTAACCCTACTTAGTACACACATAAACCTCCCCCGGATGCAACATCTCATAGTTCCCTTTTTATTTTTTGGGTTCATTATTCAAATATGTTTGTTACTATCTTCCTGTTTTCCTTGCAGAACTGCATTGATATTGCCTGACAATTCCATAAAGTACAATTTTATTAGATTATTTTCTCTTAATCTGCCTCTAATATCCACAAGATATTTCTTAAATGTCTAATTGACGCAGGTCCCTTCTCTAATATGTTTTGCATAGGAATGAATTCGAGTAAACCATGAGATACACTGATTTCATACCCCAATTAACTTATGTGGGAGTTACTGAAACCGCTTAGCTCATCTATTCACTTTTTACAGTTCATATAATCTGCAGCTAGCAGCAGGGCGCAGGTTTCGCTGTCTCGTTTTAGGCTTTGAAAAATGCTCGAGTCTCCCATTGAATCGCGCGTGAAAAACGCGCCGAAAACGCAAAAAAACGCTAACAACACGCGCGTGAAAAACGCAAAAACGCTAATTACTCCAAGGAAAAATGGAACAAAAACGCAGGCAAAAACGTCAGTTTTTCACGCATTGCACCCTGACATGAAATGCAACGCTAGTGTGGAAGGGGCCTTACTGAAACCGCTTAGCTCATCTATTCACTTTTTACAGTTCATATAATCTGCAGCTAGCAGCAGGGCGCAGGTTTCGCTGTCTCGTTTTAGGGATGTGGGTCTTGAATGCTTATCTTGTGGCTATGCAATAAATGTCGTTTTTTTTTTTGTTTTTTTTTAATTAGTTCCCTTGTTTCCTATTCTAATTTTGTGAGAAGTGGAGCATGTGGGCTGATACAGGGCTTCTCGGATTATATATAACTATGTTTGGATATTACAGACTGACCCCTCCAATCAGTTATTCAAGGACCAATCATGGATTTAGTTTCTTCTTCCCACTTAAATTTCCAAGGCAGAAGTAAAAGACTGAGGGTGATGCCACACATGGCGTTTTGAACCCGTTTTTGGTCCGTTTTTAAGCAGTCCCTCCAAAAACGCATGCGTTAAAAAAACACATGATTTTTTTGAAAACTCATCTGTTTTTGACAGGTTTTACCAATTATCTTAATTAAAACTGGTCTGAAACGGACCCTTAGGCCCCTTCTACACTTGCGTTTTTCATGCGTATGTTCTGCACGTGCTTTTGGTGCACAGAACTTGCTTTGCACTCTGACCCATTGTAATCAATGGGCTTTTTTAGACTTGCATTTTTTTCACGCACATACGCGCGTTTAAATCTCGGCATGCTCTACTTTTGCAAGTCACGTGTGTGAGAAACGCACCATACAAGTCTATGGAGACGCATGCAAGTGCAATGCGTTTTTCACGCATCAATTGCCATAGAAAAGATAGAGCTCAGTCCGGAGTCCTTTTCACGCGCTTTATCTGTGCATGAAAAACGCATTGAAAATGCACGTGAAAGACCGAGACACTGAACAAACTCTGACTGAAAACTGATTGAACTCTGATGCAAATTGTCAGTTTTTCACTGACCAAACCCTGATCGCTCCCTGATCAGACTCTGACGTGATCTGCAACGTAAGTGTGGAAGGGGCCTTACAATATACACCGATGTAAATGAAGTCTTACAGAGGTTGTCTTGATGGCAATTGGTTAAGATTTTCAACTGAGAGGAGGAAAGATTAGCTCCAGCCCTTATGTGACAGTTTCTTTAGTTACATATTTTATAAATTAATTTATTCAGGATGGGGCAGTTGACAAGGCAGCAGTTTGAAGCTCAGCTGGCATTGGACAGATCTTATAAGTTGTCATTGGAACCAACACCCGGTGACTATCATGTAAAATGTAGGACTTAATTGGTCCTGGTGCCTAGATCCCATAACCTTTAAAAACTTGACTATAAGGTTTGTTAACCTAGGGAAGAGCCTTAGTCTAAGTAGCTGCACTCTTGTCTAACCTCAATCTAGTTCTATCACATTCCATTGTGTTCTGCATCCATATAAAAGGTGAACGCCTAAATGAAACCTTTTTCAGGCTGAGGGAATTTCAGAAAGAACGGGTCTATACACGTATTACAAAATGTCCTTAGTGCCACTATTAATAAAAATAAAGTATTTGCATCAATTAACCATCCTTAGTTTAGAGTGACATATGGCTTAAGTATGTTCTTAGATCTAAGTGAATCTATTTGACTTGGTTAGGAGAAGTGGTAAGTAGACTCAATTTAAATTTTGTCAACACTCAATGTATATTTTACCCGATCCACCCTCGTTGCCATAACTCATTAGTATGCTGTGGATCTGAAATGTGCAGAATCCCTTGTATTCTGGGATTTTTTTCTGCTAAATGTAATGTTTTGTAACCCCACCCACATGTATTATACTGTAAAATGTCACAATATAGAGATCTTAGACCTGTCCAACACATCCAGACCTTCAAGTTCAAAAGCTCTTCCTCAATTAAAAAGTGAGTGGTTTACGATTGACTGTGGATGCTGAACACACAGATAATATATATATTTTTTTTTTTCCCCCAAGGGAAACGCAACACAACATATACATTTTACAAAAACTAATTGTTTACAACTGTTCTATACGAGGAACACTCCTCACATATCAAGGTACACACACTTTACTCAAAAGTGATTTCCTTATCATTTCAGGCTCCTGAACAGTGACAAAATGGCAGAGCTTTTTCAGAAAGGTGAAAACCAAATGTCAGGAAACCATCAATGGATGTCCCATCTTTGTGAAGAACTGTGGGATATTCCCCTGTACAATCTATCAATTCCAGGTAACATTTTGAATATCATTTGTGTTTGTTTGCTTTTTAGTATTCCAATAAAAGGGTGCGCCAAAAAAATACATAATGGGGCTTAGAATGAGTATGGTAACATTTCTTCTACATTTTGTAAGTGTTCTTACAGAGACTAGAAACCCAAATTTTTAAGTGTCTCTTTGGACCTGTCCACTTGTTTAATGGATAGAACTCGGTGGGTTAGTAAGTATGGGCCTAGTCTGTCAATATTTAGAATTGGTTTTAATACTTGATTTCTTCTTAATTTTTATTTTCAGGAAGTCATGACACAATGACTTATTGCTTAGACAAACTGTCACCAGTTGACCCGAGTTCTTCCAAGTTGTTGCTCTTTTTTGAGAAATATGTGCCTTCCATCACACGCGCCTTTATTTTAAAGTGGTGCATTACACAGGTATTTCAGTGTTTTTATGACTTCCTTTACTTCACCAGTCATTAGGTTACCATCAATGAGGGCAAATATTCAGTTTTTATAGCATTTTTTTATTACATATTCTACACTATATATTTTCAAAGAATAAGTTCAAAACAATGCCATTTTTCCCAATATTCCCTACTCACCCCTCCCTCACTCCCCCAAACTATCAGTCTTGGGGTTCCACATGTCTAAAGTCATCACATGTGATGAAAAGCCATTAAAGCAGCATTGAAACATTTCTGGAGAACTCGTTACTGTTTTAGGTAACCAGTTTCATAACTATTTAAATAAATTATGTCTCATTACACCTCTCAAACCTTAGACTGATGCCCAGATTGTTCTTTTCAGTGAGTGTTACTGCATATTCTGTGTTCATAAGCTACAAGTCAGGAATTGACCCTACCCATTGTAAGGCTACATTCACACTGCTGTAGGGCCGACGTATATACGTCCCCCATAGACAGCAATGGGTGCATGCATGGTCACACGTGCGGCACCGTACCGTTCTGTAGCCAGGAAATAGATGGGGCATGTCCTATGTTTCCCAGTAATATGGCGCACAGTGGGCACATCGTCGTGTCAATGTAGCTTTAAATTAAAAAAAAAAAAAATAAAGTATCATGTTATATTTAAACATTTTCCCTGTGAGATTGGACTGAATTTGGCTGTCACATCATTGGCTGTCACATCATGGTGCTGGCATTAGTAGTGCAGCTAGTAAGCCCAGCCACAAGCAAACAAAAAAAAGGAAAATATAACGCTATTGTAGGCCTAAGTAAGCCGTTGGGGTTCTCCTATGGCTATTTTGTAGCCTACACTGAAAGCACACTGCTTTGCAAGATGAGTTTGAGCTATAAAATGAAATACAGCTAAAAAAAAAAAAAAATCAGCAGACTCTGCCTAATTCTACTCAAACCCCTAATAAATTGTCCCACTTTGGTGTTTGAGGTGGATATGTGTGTCAATTATATATATCATTTCTACATATTATTCATTTTGCTTTAAGACTTTAAGTGTTATTGAGCAGCTGGACGCTGGAATCAGATACCTGGATCTCCGAATTGCTCACCGACCTGATGTGTTCTCAATTTTTTTTTTTTCATGGACCCAATTTTAACATGTAAATTGGAATTATTTCACATGCTTTAACTGTTTAACCTTTTTTGTCAAAATTTTTTAATTTTTTCTTTCTTTTTTTTAAAAATTGGTTACTTCTAAGGGTGAGGTCACATGCAGCAGTTTAATTGCGTTTATAATGCATTTTGAAACTCATGTGTTAACATTGCGTTTACTATGCGTTTTGTAAATTCAAATGTTAACAGTAATGTAATTAGGAAAATACACTATCCTCAAGTTTCAAAATGCATTAAAAATGCAACATGTTAAATCCCAAATTTGTCCACTCCTATATATAATTCCCTCACGTGGCTTGTGTCCATGTGGATTTGAGACATTTGCAACAAAAAGTCTGAAAAAGAAGCCAAAATTTCCGTCTGCCAGGATAGGAAAAACTGAACATGTAAAAAGACATGATCATACATAAGGTGCAAAAAAGAGCTGCCAAATGTCTGTAAAATTCACCTCAGAGAGACCAAACTATGATACATGTGCCCCATAGTTAGTTTACTTATAATTAAAATTTATGCTATAAAGGAATGTGATGGAAATTGTCTCTAAATATATAGAGCTGAACAGTATAAATAAAACAAAGAGAGTTTCCTCAACTTCAACTTTACAGTATTTCTGAAGTTCATGAGTGTTTAACCAATGAATTATTCTTATACAATCGTTCAAGCTAGCTAGGGGAAAATGCTTCCCCCCAAAAACAATGTTATTACAGTAGTTCATCATAATAGTTAAAAAAGTAATGACACTAAATATGCATTTTCAGACTTTGATTACATATGGCAGTGAGAGGAAAAGCTTTTATACTTACTAAAATTACACATTCCCCCCAGCCTAATGGAGCTAAACTAGAGTGTACCTCACTGGCAGGTGGGCGCCTTCAAAAGATCTCTGTAGCCGCATTGTCCTCAAAGGCTTGAGCTGATATCCCTCCATTTCAAAAGGAAAAAAGAGTAATTAAAAACTCTTAAACCAATATGTTGATAGGGACAGTAGGATATGTCATCGCAGGCCTAAGGGCAACCACATTTGGTATATTTTTATCTTCAGGGGGTCACAGTGTGGCCCAATTAAAGGCTCTAGCATTCTGGGTCCAACCATATAAAAATATGCTGGGATAGGACCATAGCAAATGTTGTTGGTATCAATGTGATACAGGGATTCACATGGACCAAATAGATACAGAACCCTACCCTATGACTTCCCCTTGAGAAGCTTGATTCTCAAGGTTATGATGTGATTACAAAGGACAGTAGGGACCCAGGACCCTCCTGGGAGGGAACAGAGGTGTGTGTTGCACCTGATAGAATCAGGGACACCTCTGAGAGACCCTGGTCTTTGCTGGAAACTGATTTACTATCAAGTGCAGAGGAAGTCATAAGTGTGATCTTCCATGGTCACAAACAAGGTAGGTAACTAAACTATGACTGTGATACTTGCAGTGCTACCATGTCTCTTTTGTACTCGGTTTAACTATTATATTATATATAGGAATATATATATATATTTGTTATATATATATATATATATATGTATATATATATATATATATATATATACATATATATATAATATGTGTTGTACTGTATTGTCTAGGTGACGTAAGACAATTAAATATAAAATTATCACTTATCTGGGTGCTTTTTTATTTCGTTCCCGAACCCCAGGTCCGTAATTTCGGTTATATATGTTTAGGGTTGGTTACTTACACTATATAATCCCGTTATGGACCGGGGTTATATTCAAGGAGAAAATGGGGTGGCAGCTTAAAATTGGGTGAAAAGGTTGGTTCGTTTCCCAGGGCTAGTGAAAGGGGTCTTTAACCATTTGGGCTGTGATTATTGTTGTGACAGATGCGGGGGGGGTTGTGGACACTTCAATCACTTCCTGCGCCTTCAGAACCATGCGTAAAAAGTATAACTAGTGACCTTGGGTACCCTTCAGGGGCACCAAAAACTTCACGGTTTCCTCACACAGACTATAAGTATGGAGTCCTTAGTCTCACTAAGGCATTACTGAGTACACCTCATTGTTTATGATGGAGAAAGAACCCTTGAAGAAATAACCTTTCCTTTTTTGGCTTTAATTGAAATGCACCTTGAAATGCCAGCATTCCAAGGCTTCGCCGTACAAATTATAATTGGATTCCTGACCACTTTGGTAGTAGTCTACCTTAAAAATATATAGCTACTATGGTTTCAGGTGCAAAATCGCTATGGAGGAACCCCGACACAGTATAGGATGCTGCGATGTCCCCAGAGATGAGACTATAAAGTCTCATACCAGTTAATGCATGCATAATTACTCAGGACAGTTAATAAGACATGTACAGGATATGTAATACCAAGTTTCATAAAGGTCCTCCAGCACTCACTTATTCAATAAAGGACATCTATACCAGGAGCAATGATTGTAAAACCAAGCAAAATTAAATAATGGTATGTGTGCCCCATCTGCAGAATCCGCTCGTCTTTAAAAATCTTATGGCCTGGTGTTTACTAACAATGCTTTAAAAAATGCAAATGACCTGAGGGGCTCCAGCTCATAGGTGTTAAGGAGCTTGGAGCCCATGAGGTCATTAGCATTAATATTTAATCCCTTGTTTCCAAAAAACCAAGGGCGGGCTAAGCAGAAGTAAAGAAGAGCAGTCTGTCCAGGGGCACACTCCAGTATGTCAGTTTGCGTGCGTTTATAAATCCTCATCCTGGGGGTAGCTGTCTTTAAAGACTCTTCTTTATTCCAAACTTTTACAACCTACATATTTCAAAACCTATGATGACAAATTCTTAATATTCACCTCGAGACATGGTGCTGCTTGGTAAGTGACTAAAACACTCCTTCATTCGATCAATAAGTTCTGAAACCAAATTGGAAGAAAGCATATTCCGTGTCATTTATTGTACATCTTCTTATTTTGTTTGATATGAGTCTAAAGACGGTCATCATGCAATAAGAGAACCTGTCACCAGGAAAAGTGTGTAGGGTGGACAAGGTTTCCAATAGCATATGCTATGGTATGTGATTGAAAAATGCTTTAAACATTATGAATAATTTTTGTCAGTTTATATCAGTTTAATTCACATACCTGCCTCCCTGCCGAGTAGGAGGGGGGCAAGCTTAGCCAGTGTGAGCATACATCCGTTATCTCTCCACACTTGCAGCTCCCCACCCCACGTTCCTGTATGTGCCTTGAACTGGGGTGGGGAGGATGGTGGGGAGAAGAGGAAGAATTGCAGAGGAGAACAGGCACATACAGGCGGGCAACTGACACCACCCCCTACAACCCCCCTCCTCTTTCTCCCCCCATAGGAATCACCACATGCTGCAGGCAAAATCACATTCCAATGTATAAACGTACACAAAATATAGGTATGCCGATGTCACAAATCCCAGGAAAAACTAGTACATTGCAACATATGTAGATCTTACCTATTGTGTGAAATATGTCAGATCTCCTAGAAGGTATCTTAACACATTGTCCTGTAACTATTGATAAATGGATAGTTTTCTCAGAATAAAACATTATAAAGTTACAACAAAGTTCATCAGAACATACCTGGAGGTCAAAGCACTAAAGCAAGGATATGTCATTTCCAGTTGAGCCATAGTTAAAATATACAAGGGGGGACATTTACTTAGTTCCATGAACCAGTTTCTGCGGACTTTGCACGTTTCTTTCTAGTGAAAAATGGCTTGCTACAGGTAATTAAGAAGAGTCTGTGACACCATTACGTGTCATGCCCAGATTGCACATTGCCGTCCAAAGAATTGTGTCATGGGCCCATGCTAAAGGGGGCACAAAAAAAAATGAGAGAAACCCTGAATATGGCCCCGGTGCAACTAAACAGGCAAACGCACCAGTTTGCATGTTCTAGTAAATGGGCTGTAATAATACATATACAGTATATGTATAATCCATAAGTAGTAGTGTATGTAATTCTATATGGGTACAAAACAGTCACTGTAAACATGATACGGTAAGTCTAAATCAATCTGGGATAGGGATAACATTTTGCTCATAGAAAAATAATTAAATTCTTAAGTGTTAACTACACCAAACAAATAATGCTCTTATTACCAATGTACATTTTATGCTAATTTAATTAACCCTAATATATTAATTAACGTATATTTGTGGACTAACTAACCACAAACATGTGAAAATGATTATAAACAAAACATAGGATTTTAACCATACTACATGCTGACCTCTTCCTCTGATCAGAACAATCAAGCTGTGAGCACAGAGAATACATTTCCAGCGCCACGGTTTGCAGCTCATTTGAACTGGCTGAAAGGTTCTCACGATGACAATTGACTACAAATAAAGTAAGAATAAATATTATGTTGATGTAACCGCAACATTATTTACTTATATAACACACATGTAGAATACAAGTTGGTTTTCTAGTGTTTTATCTGGTGCTGGAATGCTGGAAAAATCCGTTTGTTTGCGTGGGTTGCCTCGTTGTCCATCCGGTTTCTCCACATCCAAACATTTATTGATGGTGTTTAGGATTGTGGCCCATGGGGACGGGACCAATTGGCAAGCTTTGGCAGCGCTGCGTAATCTTTGTGCCTATAAAATAAAGAATTATTATTACTATATAATCAACGGCTCATAGAAGTGATGGATAGGACTTAAGCACTTATATGCTGGAAAAGTGTTTTATCTGAAGAATGTTAGAGGTTAGGAAAGTTGGGTCTTTTTAGGAAGTGATGACACAACCTAGGCTACACCATCACTTCTAAAGATAGGAAAATTCCTTACAGAGAGAATAGGAGGCTTATTCTCAGGACTGTTAGCGTTAATAAAAACAGTAATACAGTATACAGTATTTGGAAATTCTAAATGTGGCAACAGAGCTAAAACTTACCTCTTTAACGTAAATCTAGATTCTCTTGATAAAAAGGTAATGTAACATAACGTTTATAGTACTTTCTTCTTTAAAATTAAAACTTATAGTTATTTTGACATATAATATTGGGTAAAATTGGCTGAATCTTAAACACCCGTGTGCTGTTTCTCTGTTACTTGTTCTAGAAATGTATTGATAAATAGGTTTTGCCATTTGGTGGTAGGGGGGGGACTATATGCGTAGTGAGCTACTTACATAGTTGTTAATGATAATGACTGGATTGCAAAGGGATCTTAACCACATTACAAAATAATGGAATAGCCTACTTGCTATTTATACATTTATCTTAGAAATAATAGGATAACACAAATTAAAACAGAAAAGTTTTTACCAGGATTCGACATAGTTTTTGTTTGGTAACAGCGGAGCACACTGTCCATAGGCGGTAGGTGCTATTTCTATGTCTCTGCTACCTCAAGGAGCTAAAGCGCAATAACAGTGATAACCCAATGACGGAAGTGGCAAGTTCTAGAAGAAAAAGCTGCCATTCTTATGATCCATTTAATTGATTCAAGAAAACAATATACTGGCTGTCCCTGACTTACAAACACAACTTACAAACCAATCAATATTTACAAACAGACTTCTGTGGTACTGTAACCTGGTGGGAAGCTCTCTGGATGCTGGTAATACTGAAATTTGGCCCCAGGCTGCAAATCAACATAAGCATTGGAATTTGTTAAGTAATCACTCAGTGATACCATAGTAAGAGTCCTGTTATGTTCTTATTAATTAATGACCCTTCTATATATTTCTGTGACATGTCTTTTTGTAATACTGCTTTGTGCATATCATAGTTATAATACAGCAGCATTCCTATATAGCTTTTTATAGAAAACAAAGAAGAGTACCAAATGACATAAAATGAAAAATACAGAAGGCTGAATTAGCAGAAGACTACCTTTAGCTACTTGAGTGGTAGAGGCAGGGTGGCGCAGCGGCTGGGACTGGCTCACAGCAGCCATCTTACAGAAGCCACCAGGCCACAGTGACAAAGCAAAAATCTTCAAGGGGAATGAAGCGATGGGGTCTGAGCGATGCACATCGCAGGAATGATTGTGTGTATTTTGTGGCTGAGGATGTATTCACAGCGGATGATGCTGTGAGCAGGATGCTGGTTGAGCCAATAGCTGCCTATCTGCAGAGGCAATGCTCTGTTCTGAAATACATTTGCCTGGAACAAAGGATTATTGATGAAGTAGCAAGAGATACATTTCAGTATATAATTCCATGCCCCTTACAGCATGAGCTATACATATATAATATTAATACGAGTTTTCTCCTTTTTTTGATCTAACATGCAGGCTACTTCAAATGAATGAAAAGGGACAAAATAGATAAATATTGTATTTTATTTGCCTCGAGAATGTGGCTATATCTTGCTCTGTCTGATTTCTGAGCTGTATAAACCACATACGCTTGTAATGACAACATCTACAATAGATTCTTTATGTTCTCTTTCTGAACAAAGAGCAAAAGATTGGTAAGGTAAAACCTCACTGGGTATCATAGAAAAAATGTGTTTTTCTTCCTCACCCATTGAATTGCTAATGTGTTTGAAATCTAAATTGAGACTGCCGCTCCTCTCTTCTACATCATCCTTGTGAGTTAGAATACACACGAACCTCTTCGCCACTGTGACCTCTACTGAAGAGCTCTCTGGATACTTTACTTTAGTCCCAGGCTGCAATGACGACCTATAAGATGTGTAAAGCAGCGTGATAATTCTACTGACCTGACAGCACTAATTTTAAAAAGAAAATTTTTTTTATCATTTACCGTCCAATTATAAGGTATCTAGAGATGAGTGTAAAATTTCACCCGCTCCTCCCCACTTTTGCATATGTGGTGACCATGGTGATCATCTCCACATCTGGTATCACTGTATAAGGTGCGTTTGGCTATGTTTAATGCCTTATTTGGCCTGAAATTGAGAGCGAATGCTACCATTAGGGTCCGGACTTGTTAAGGACTATATCCAAGATACATAAGCATACAGTGGCTCGTTGCTTTTCCAACTCTCATGGCCCAAGTCATTTCCCTGCAGCCTATGAAGATATATACACCCTGGTACTTGCCATCCTTCCCTCACATTATATCTTCCCCCTTATATTAGGTGATTTACAGCCGTTTGTATGTTTGGAAATTGTTAATAAATAGTTGAATCAAAAATGCTATACTAAAGTTAAAGGGGTTGTCCACTTTCAGCAAACATTTGATATGGTTGTGAAGGAAAATTATCAATTTTCCAATTTACTTTCTTTACAATCCTTATCTTTTCTAGATTTCTGCTTGCGTCCTAGAAAGTTCTATTTTTAATTCTATTGGATAGAAATCTGTCCATGTGATGTGATGGACACCGCATGTGCAAGAACAGTTATTTAGCAGAGTGTAATAGAGGTTTTGATAATAAGAACGGCGTCACATCACATGAACAGATTTATATCCACCGATAGTAAAAATAAAGCGTTTATAGAGGACAGCAGCAGGGATCTAGAAAACCATTAGGAATTGATAAAAGTACCTATTTATCATGATTAAGCGAGTTTTTCAGCACAAAAAATGTGCTTAAAAACTCTCACCTCGGCGTTATACACGAGTCAATAAAATATATAAACTTATATATCACCTCCTACGGCAGCCCCGATGTTCGGCGCGGTTCCCATGTATCTCCGTCAGGCAGGCGCAGGCTATGACGTCAGCAGCGGCACTCATAGTATGCGCCTGCAGGCCGGAAAGAAAACATGGCTACGCCCTGCAGGCTTTTGAAGAAGGAAGATGACGAGGAGCCAGAGGAGAGGAAGAAAGAAGGGAGCCGCGCTGACATCGGGGCTGCCAGAGGGGAGTATATAAGTTTATATTTTTATTATAAGGGTGGAATGGCTAATACTACAGGGGGCACTGGGCTGGATACAGGGGGCAGGCTTGGCTATATACTGGGAAGCTGTGACCAATGCATTCCCACCCTCGGCTTATATATCGAGTCAATAGGTGTTCCCAGTTTTGGTGGTAAAATTAGGGTCTCGGCTTATACTCGGGTCGGCTTATAATAGAGTATATACGGTATATTGAAACTTGTATAACTTTCCTTACACAAACCATATCAAATATTTTCTGAAAGTGGACACCCTTTACAAAACCCTCTTATGTGCTAAGGAGGGTATATCAAACCTCTCCTCCCTCCCCTGTGCTTGAATCAAGGGAATTGGCCCATTGTATTCATTGTAGTACCTTTTAATACCTACAGTTTTGTTGTAAACTGGACATGTCCTACTCTTCAAGGTACCTTCTATCTACTAGTTGCAAATCACATTGTCGTGTTTACATTGAACTTCTGTCCGGAATACTGTTATACATTTTATATTTATAAAAGCTGTTACAGTGGTAAAAAAGTGGATATGTTATTGAGCCCATTTTTTACATTCTACTTTGATAACCTTAATTTGTATAGTATGCCAATACAGATAGTTATCATACTATATCTCCTGATTTTAGCTAATATGGTATATACATAATTATAACTATATAGTCTAAACAAAATATAATTTTGGTCCACTCATATTAATATCAATATGTAGTATTGTCATTAAGATTTAACCAAGCTTTGGAATTAGGGCCTGATTCACACGAATTTGTACGCCTGGGCAGGACAGAACGGGAAGAAAGTCTTAATGAGGAGAACACGAGATCTATGCTGACCGTTGTGAATACACTTTGTGTTAACGGAGCAGCCAACCTGTAAGTATGGAGGGTATGAGACGATAAATCTCGCCTTTATTCCTAATGCAGATCATTTCAGTGGGAAGTGCAAGTTTATGTTCAGACCATGCAGCAGATGTATGCACTAAAATAATAGGTAAAATATGTCAATGCAATAATCCTGCTGGTCCGAAATTAGAAATTGTTGATGAATCTAAACAATTTGGGGCATCCAATTAATTTCCTGAATCAGAAATTTTTAGAAATAATATAAATATATAATTATGCCTTTGACAGCCGAAGTTGATAATAACATGCAGATTAGATGATCCCAGAAGAATATAATTATCATTATGACTCTAAGTAACTGTGCAGGGAGGTTTCCTAGCCTGTTTCTTGTTCATATAACCTTACCACCTTCTGATAGAAGCAAAATCAGCACATATATGAATCCAGAAGCATAATAGAAAACTAAACTATATAGTTCAAAAAAGAAATAATTTTGATCCACCTTCATTATATAACACCTAGCAATGTTGAAGGATACACATTTTGTAGTTTGGAATGGGTATCGCACTAGTGTGCTACCATGACAGAGATGCCAGGATTACGATGACAGAACGGTTGTAAAGTCATGCTTGCATGAATGAGCCAGATGGTTGCTGTGCACCACCCTCGATAATATTGTCTTAGCATTAGAGATGTATTGCTCTGTTCTATATGAGTATTTCAGGGGACTTGCATTGTTTCAGGAATGCAGCGATTCACCTGAGATCAATAAGGGTTATCGTCGTGGTAATATATAGGAGATATGCAGATCCTAAATATCATTCCCGATGGGTGCCATATTCTTGGATCTTGACCCCTGCCGACGGATTCTTCCCCCTCAAGCAGTCGTGTGCTAGTTGATTTGATCTTCTCTCTGACACTCTGACCCATTACCTGGCAGAACAAGTAATATAAATGTTTAGTACGATGGAATCCAAGAATGCTATCTGCCAAGATAAACTTGGAAACCATTGGATAAAGCACGCACAAATAAATTATACAATAGTTGGATTACTTAGAAAACACATGGGATAGCAACTTTAGGTACGTTACCGGAAGTTTGTAAATCGGGGTGTAAAGGTCCATATCCAGACAGGTTATCACTTTTCTGTACTGGTTGATGCATGTGAAGCCGTCAATTTCTTGGCCACTCTATGCTTGTAAATGACTGTACCCGCCGCTGCCTCAGGATCGTCTCTAGGAAAGGTACACGACTAACAGTAACATAATTTTACCGTATTTGTTTTTTCCAAGATCTCGTGAACATTACTGAACAACTAGACTTAATAATACATTGATTTAAAGTACATCCATCACACCATCTGCAGGATTGTAAACAAGAATAACATACGACCATCGCGCGTATGTGCCCTACATGCAGGACCTCCTTTCTTAGCTTGGCCATTTCTAGGGCCCGGTAGTTCCTGGTGTCATTTTTTACATTATCATCAGGCTTATCTCTAAAAAATTTATTATGCGACCGATGTGATAGACTGATCCCAAACGAATAAGACCTCTACCCTGGTAAAGCTCAATGCCTAAACAACGACGAGTCATGATTCGGCTCAACGCACAAGCACACTCCTGTCCATAGGGTGGCCATCCACGCCAGGCTGTTTTTGTTTACGCATAATGGTGTGTCTTCGTTTAAAATCATTCCCAGCGGCAAGCACCTGACTCTTTCACTAAAATTGTTAAAGAACCAACCAAGATTCTGGAGTGGTCTCACTTTATTTCTTACCCTACTCAAGGGCGTGCTAAAGAGTTCAAACCTTTGATTATCGGATTTGATACCAGCATTTTTATTCCTATACCATCCTTTCCTTTCCGAGGTCTATGCTACGTGAAGAGTCAGAGTATATACGCTGAAAAACTTAAATACATTTTTAATTTTGCTTCAATCATTTTGGTATTGTGGGGACATTTGTCATTTTGTCGATTACTATCAACCCTTTCCCCCTTCGCCAATGAGTACCATACTACTGACCAACTTGTCCATTTTACTTTAGAATCACCTTTAGCAGTTGTTCTTCCTCTTTCAGTTTTTTTTTTCCCCCCCTTTCATATGATATATGGACTTTTGTATGGATGCTAACTGAACAGAGATATACCACTCTTAAATTTACAGTTGGCAATAAAAAGCTGTACATAAAAATCAATTTTTTTAGAGCAACTTTAGGGTTAGATATCTCTGCTCTGTGAAGCAGCCAAACACAAATCTCCTGTTTAATTTGACCCCAAATGGTGGTTTTCTGGATTGCCACGGTTCGGGAGATACAGCAGGCCGCCGGGTTACATACACGATAGGGTCTGTAGGTTTGTCTTAAGTTGAGTTTGTATGTAAGTCGAGGAACTGTATTTTTATCACTTGTGATCGCCGCAGCCAGAACTCTTTTGGTGACAATTGGATTTTAAAAATGTGGGTTGTTATAAGAATCAGGATTAACACTAAATCTTCATTACAGACGCCTGTGATAAATGTACGGATGCAGTGTAGCCTGGGACAAAGTACAAATAATTACCAATATCAGAGGTCCGTTTGTAAATATGGGTGTATGTAAGTTGAGTGTTCTTAAGTAGGGGACCGCCTGTATAGCTGTTGAAGTTGGTTATGTCATGATGTAAAAAAAAGTCCTTTCTGCAATCTGCACAGTAAAAGTGCCATATTATTTACGTGGAGCAGGTCCTGATGGGGTAATCAGTGCCCTCTTTGCATACCTTCAGTAAGCTCTGTTAGGAAAACAGAGAAGAGTGTAGTATACAGGTACTACAATATCTCCCACCAGCTTGGGTACCCTACAAGGCTTGGGATGATTGTACACAACAATACCAGGATTCTGCTTGGCAAAGTCAATACTTTCTCTTCAATATATTCCCTGAAAATAAAGAAGGAAGTCAATGGATGCATATTCAAGGACACTCACACGTTAGACCGTACTCACTAATACATGGTGTAGGACTACATTTCAAGTTTCTTTTTGTTTTTCTTTAAAAATGTACCAATTTACTCTACAATAAAGCTTCATCAAAAATCTGCAGTTATTTTGCTATGCAGTCCTGACGCATCTTGTGTAGACACATATTGTCAACAGCATTGAGGTTTTGGTAATCTACTGAATATGTGGTAGCAAAAACAAAAACAGAAACCTATAGATATATAATATACAGCATCAGACTCATATAGATGGTTAATATTGAAAATTAGTTTGGGTTTTGATTTTGAAGGTATCAATACATACATCACTGGAGTTTTAATTGTCAGTGGTTTACAACTTATTCAAATTAAATGGTTATCCATGTAAAATATAATGTCCCAAAATAACAAACTGATATTAGCAACAAAACTATACCTACTTAATGTACCAACACTAGGCGTTTCGCTTTCTCAAGGGAGGTGCAGGAGTAAATCATAACGTAATATACCAAGATTTTTAAAACAAGAGCAAAAAAAAAAAACAAATTTGAAGCCCCCTTGATTCTCGCCTTTCCTGTCTTTGGTTACAAATGCGAGTAATTTCTCATTGTTGTGGGTCTGTCGCCACCGAAGCACGTGCACATGAGGCTGAGCCATTCACTGGCCTCAATGGTCCTGTTGTCTGAATGAACGGCAAGTGATCACGATCCCAGTGATTGGGCCCCAGTTCATAACATACGTTTAAGGGAAAAAATAAGAGTGGATCCAAAGATTTTCCCAAATTTAGGAAATCCGTGATACATAAGAATGGAATGACCTATAAGATGATGGATGGAAGCCTCCCACTGAGAGAGAGCACTGGCAAACGCAGTGAAGAAGAAGAAGCACTGAGCGGCACGTTGTCGCTGGAGACAGCTATGTCATGTACCTGGCTCCCCGGGAGGGCTGCGCGTCTTACATGAAGACCAGGGTGAGTCTCTTGAGCTGGCACACGTATCGCCCACTCCATTGTGCAGCACACTGCAGGAAGCGGACTGGGGTGCCCTGGCTGTCATCCTCAGCAGCGCTCTAACCTCCGGCCTGCCGGGGGTCACCCACAGCATGCTTAACAGGGAAGAAGATGTGACGTCACTATCACATGACCCGGCCTGGAAGGGAAGGGGGGGAGGAGCTCACTAGACCTGGGCGCGGAGTACGCCAACAGTTTGCTAAAGTTGCGGATTCGGCTCCGAGGTCATGTGACCCGGCACCAGGAGCAATGTGTACTCCCGGGTCCTCCGAGCACTGTCACATGTAATTCGCTCAGTGTCACCGCAGTGAAGCGGCTTCATGCCGGGTCACATGCCCTGCAGCCCCTCAGGGCTCCTGCTTCCCCCTAGCGGAGGAGGAGTGCGGCATGCAGTGCGGTTGTCTCTGGAGGGGTACCCGCCAGCGGTGCTAAGAGGACCGGGAGATGGCAATGGAGGAGGGATAGCGGAGGCTGGAGTCCACGGACGAGGACATGGACGACGAGGGATGATGGGATGACGTCCAGGAGCTCTTAGTTCCCTTATGTCCTCCTTTCAAGGGCTCAGAAGATATTATAGTGCACCCAGATGTCAAGTGGGGCGCAAGAAGGCGTACAAACCACTGGTAATGTGCACCCATGGAGAGGTGCTGCAGGCAGTTCAACATAGCGTTTCCGCGTCACTGGGTGCCAGTAATAGCTGATAGGACAAGGTCCCTTCACCCCCTGTGGTGGGAATCACTCTATAGATATAGGTCAGAAAACTTACCTTTAAGAGGGACTGCACATTGCGGGTGATAAAAAATAATAGGAGGAAAAATGATGGACTTCTTAATCCTTGTATTTCAGATCTAAGGTTTCAACATCTCTACTTGCAGTCAGAAAGTAAGAACCTTCATTGTGTAAGGGGTAACTTAATATTCTATTAGGGGCAGGGGCTTCTGTCCAGCGTCAAGCAGTCCCCTACGGTTTTTCTATAGAGAGGAGACTCAATGGTCACGGTTGCTTCAGGCTGTGGCCCTTTTATTGGGCTGTAGCGGGTGTGCGCTGTTTTGATAAATATGTCACTGTCACTGGAGGCTCTGGCTAGGCAGAAGTGAGGGTAGCCCTTCGGGTCATTAGCACTCATTTTACAAGTGATTTTAGAAGGAAGGAGGGCCATTGATAACAAATCAAAGAAGATTACCGCATCATGTAAGTGTGAAATATTCTATCAACACAAAGCAAACATGGAATCATTGGGGACATTTATCAGAGCCAGCGTAGTAGAGAAGCCCTGAAATAACACAATTGCTAGCTAAATGACACCATAATGCGCAGATAGGACCCCGCCATAGAAATATATACGCTGCACAGCCCCCCAGCAGCCAGAGCCTCTGATGTATGTGGCGTGGGTTGGTGGGGAACAATACCCAATTGGTGTTGAACCAGTGAGTGCCTTTCCTGTTTGCAGATTGTTCATAGACCGTGGTGGTGTAGGAGTAAGTATATACTAAAAATGGAGGGGTAGCGGCAACTTCTCAGCCAGTTTTCTGCGTGCCACACCATCAGGGTGTGGTCTCACGTGGCACTTGGAAGGCTCAGCCTGATCAATTTCTGGCTGGCTAGACCAACGATTAGTGACTAGCACTGCTGTCTAGAAAAATATTTTTTCAAACGCAAGACACTGGGCGCAGGTTGCCCAGCGCATAGGTTTCCATAGAAAAGCAATGCTGGTGCCATAAAGGAATGCAAAGGTGAGATGCAGATCATAGTTTTTAGAGTCTAATGTTTTCCTTTCTTCAGCTGATCTGCAGATGGCTGAGGCTGTTGCACTTGTACAAAGTATTCCTAACTGGACGGTGTGGATACGTAATCATGTCTACCAAACACCTGAAGAGTAAACTCATTTTTGGCAAAGGAAATTTCAGTTTTTACAGTATTGTCTTAATGAATTTGCACAGTTATTTGGCTTATTTGCTGTTTTATTTGTGTTTATGAAATACTTAAAGGATTAAAGAGATTTTTCTTAAGGGGTTCTTCAGTCATAGCAAGTTATGCCCCACTTTGATCGGTGGGGATCCCATCACTGAATCCTGTGTATAGGGCCTAACTGCTCGACTAGAGGACCCCTTAAGCTAAGTTCACCACCGATGTGCCATCTGTTAGTCCTGGTGTGCTACAGGGAAAATGAACACTAATACTTAAGGTATATAGAATCGGTTTACGTCACAACTTCTTTGTATACTTTCTGACGCATCTGTTACTTATAACAACAAAAAATAGGCTGCAGCCCCACATTATTTATTCAGTTATAAATGACATCAGCTCCTCCTATTGTGTGAACTAGCTTTATTTATACCATAGGGCAGCAATGCGAACCTTTTAGAACGGAGTGCCCAAATGCAACCCCAAACCCCTCATTTATGAGCGACGGGGTTGACAACCAAAAAATTAAAGCAGTAACTTATTGATCCCTGTCTTCAACATAGTTCAATCATACTGGCCTCCAACACAGTCGAAAGAAGGAGGAATAATTTGCATAATTGTAGCTTCTAATAATAAGATAATTTGGCCCTGTACAAATTCTCCCTCTTCCTACAGTCCCAGTAACTATCACTGAAAGCATCTTTTAAGTTGCTAGGAACTGCAGGAATGGCGTATGTGTGTGGGGAGATGGCCCGGTGCCCACAGAAAGAGCTTGGAGTGCGCCTCTGGCACCCGTGTCATAGGTTGCACCACTGCCATAGGGGATGATCAGTAGGGGTCAGACACCCAGTACCCCCACGGACAGCTGTGGGTTAGTGTTGTTCTCCGAAATGCGAGTATTACAGTTGAGATTAATTCATCTTTATACAGCTGAGCTGTAGTACTGGCATTTACCATCAGACGAGTCGGTGTTTCTGGAGAAAAGAGGCCATGTTTGTCAACCCAGGATAACGCAAAGCCACATTTAAAGAGGACTGTCACCTACATTTTCGGCACTAGGAGCTGCTTACTAAAGTAAGCAGCTCCTAGTGCTTGATCAAACGCTGCAGTGTTAGAGTGATAGCGTTACCGGAAACCTCGGGTAACGATATCCAACACTGCAGGGGTTTACAGTGTAATCATCGGACAGCTTGCCTCTTCCCCGGACTGCCCCCGCGTCATAGGCCGGCAGTGACTGCCGCGCGCTAGCCATGCCACCAACCCGCCCCTCTATGAATACGGCGGACAGCTTGCGAGCTGTCCGACAATTACATGTACCCCGCCGCAGCTCCTAGTGCAATAAATTAAGATGAGTGAGATGGTAGACCACAGTTTCATTCTTGTGTTGTCAATTTTCTGAGGAGGTTCATCTATGATGGTGCAGTTGTCTCCTCTGGGTCGGGTATGTGTGATATCAATGCCAGTCTACAGGTGTAGGGAACTAAAGCAGCATCATGAATGAGCCATAAGTGACAATTGGTGCTTTTAAATGACTGCGTGAATAGAATTTTGTGTCAATGGTCAGCCCTTTTAAGTATAGGACAGTAAAAGCGGTAACTCAATAGTAGTGTCATCCAGGGTGGTTATAACAGCAAGGAGAATCTGTCTCCTCCAGATGTCATTACTGAAACATTGTTTATCTGTTTCATTACTGTCTTACAGAAATCATTCGAGGAACTTCACAGGCTCCGCGTTTTCTTGAACGTTGAGAGACTTTCTGCTCAAGTGAGATACTTGACAATGCGGGAATCTACGCTTGCCCTCCAGATTTACATTTGATATATATATATAAACTTTTATATGCGACCAGGAAAGAAGTATCCTCTCTGGACAAACCCTTGAAGAGAACAGGTTTCTTTAACCCCTTATCAAATATAATAGTGATTTTTCTGGGCGTTAACCCCGTAATTATATTGAAAAAATTTTTTTTTTATAAAAATTCATCAAAGGCCATACAGTCCTCGAAATGATGCCTTAAAAACGTCATCAAAAGTCGCAAAAAATGACACCACCCACAGCTCCGTGCACTGAAGTATGAAAGGTTATTAGTGCCAGAAATGGCAAAATGAAGATTTTTTTTTTTTTTGTACAGAAGGTTAAATTTTTTTAAGTATGAAAATATATAAAACCTATACAAATTATGTCCTCATGATCCAAGGGTGTAAAAGGGGTGTTTCCATTTCAGCAAATAAATATTATTGTTTGTATATATAAAAGTTATACAATTTCCATATAACTTCTATTATTATTATGTCATTGTTTTTCTAGATCTCTGCTTGCTGTCATTCTACAGAAAGCTCTATAGTGCTAGCGGTCCTGCCCATCCCCTGCTCTATGCGCTGGGGTGGAGGGGAGGGGGGGGACTGCGAGACTACTGGGGGAGTGCTTGGGTGACATAGCTGAGCGCTCTAGGTATTTGGGCAGTAACATTTAAGCATAGAATGTCGAAAATGTTCCGGAGGTTCTCAACCTGCTGTTCTCCTCCCTGCTAGGGAGACCCTATCAAGATGGATAGAGCACACCGAGCGCTTAGGCCGAAACCAGTTTCTGGACGCCCTAGGTATATTATCTGTTGCATTACAGATTTCCTTCTGAAAGAAGAGATTATGGCTAATGCATGGAACATGCATGTTGATTTTAAAGGTGCTCAGGTCCAACTATTTCAGCTCTTTCATTTACAATTACATTATAATAGTAACATTGCTTATGATTGGTCAACATTATTAAAATTCTTCTCAAGCAGTGAATTACCAACTTCGTTACCATTATCCTGAATTTGAGGCCCCCAGTGAGTTGATCAGGCTCATAGAGAAAACCCTATTTGCATAGTGAGGAATTTAATTTTGCAACACTAGACTTACCCTTGCGATGGCAGGGGTGTTGCAACAATATTACTAACAATATCCACTGTAGGGGATCAACTCAAATGGCAACTTCATTAACATTCCAGGTAGCTGTTTTATTTCTTTCCAAAACAGTTTAACGAAACAGAAAATATAGTCCATATAAACAGGCTTGACTCACAGTCCTTTGTAGATTGTGTCTCCATCCAGCAGCATAACCAACAATGTCACTATTGCTGATAATGGAATCTGCCAATATCCCTTAGTAAGGTCTAGGGTGCTGATGTACCTGGCTGGCCCTAATTGCTCTATTAGCTCATCCACCCTGGGCATGGGGTAAGCATCCACTGTGGATACCTCATTGAGTCTGCGGTAGTCATGGGGTAAGCATCCACTGTGGATACCTCATTGAGTCTGCGGTAGTCGTTGCAGAATCTCCATTCACCATTTGGCTTTGGCACCAACACTATGGGGCTGGACCACCCACTTTTGGACCTCTCAATCACTCCAAAAAAAAAAAAAAATTCAATCAAATGTGCCTAATTCAATCAAATCCCTAATAAATTGTCCCACTTAGGTGTTTGAGGTGGATATGTGTGTCACTAAGAGCTAAATAGAACGTTCCCAAGTCTCCCTGCAAATTCCTCACAATATGGTACTAGCTGCACCACTAGTGCCAGCAAGCCCAGCCACAAGCAAATAAAAAAAAATTAAATATAACGCTATTCTAGCCCTAACAAGGGCTGTTGGGTTCTTGTAGCCTCACTCCTGCCTAACACTAATCTAATAGAACACCCTAACGCTATCCCTGCAGCAGCAGCAGATCTCTCCCTAACGGCATCCAGAGAGAGAATGATGCGAGCAGCGCAGGCAGGGGCTAGTCTATTCCAGTGTCACCTGATCAGGCCAGCCAACCACTGCTATCCACGTGTAAGGGTACCACATCATGCTGGGTGGAGTGCAGAGGCTCCTGGCTTGTGATTGGCTCTGTTTCTGGCCGCCAAAAATCAAAACGGCGGGAGATGCCATTTTCTCGAGCTGGCGAAGTATTCGTCCGTGTGTTCGCTCATCTCTACTCACCAACCTTTTCCACTATCTCATAGGGCCCCTGCCATTTTGCTAGGAACTTGCTCTCCACAGTAGGGACTAACACCAGTATGCGATCCCCTGGATGGAACTGTCTCACACGAGCAGATCTATTATAGACCCTGGCCTGTGACTCTTGGGCCTGGAGAAGATGCTCCTTTACAATTGGCATCACCCTGGACATCCTTTCCTGCATCTGAGCTACATGCTTAACCACACTCTTATATGGTGTAACCTCACTTTCCCAAGTTTCTTTTGCCACCTCTGGGGTGCCTGCCATAAAGTAATTCAAAGGGTGAAAACCCGGTGGAGGATTGGGGCACTTCTCTAATCGAAAACAAAAGATACGGTAAAAGACAGTCCCAGTCTCGCCCATCCTTCTCTACCACCTTTTTTCAGCATGGCTTTCAGGGTCTTATTAAATCGCACCACAACACCATCTGTCTGGGGGTGGTACACTGATGTGCGCAACTGGGTGACTTTTAACACCTTACACAGTTCCCTCATCACCTTTGACATGAAAGGGGTTCCCTGGTCCTTTAAGATCTCCTTGGGAATCCCTGTGCGGGAAAAAACATAGAACAACTCCCTGGCAATATTTCGGGAGGAGCGGTTCCTTAGGGAGACAGCCTCGGGGTAACCTGTTGCATAATCCACAATTACTAGGATGTACTGATGCCCCATGAGCTGACTTCACTAAGGGTCCTACCTGGTCCATTGCTATTCTTTCAAATGGGACCTGAATAATTGGCAAAGGGACCAGAGGGCTGCGGAAATGTATCACTGGGGATGTGATCTGGCAGATAGGGCAGGATTGACAGTAATCTCTGATTTCCCGGTAACAACCTGGCCAATAGAATCGTTGTAGTACCCTCTCAAGTGTTTTGTCCACCCCTAGGTGACCTCCCAACACGTGTGAATGGGCCATATCCATAACCATACGTCTATATGGCCTTGGGACTAGTAGCTGCTTCACTATCTCATCCCTTATTTTAGTCACCCGAAATAAAAGGTCCTGATTCAGGGCAAAATGTGGGTACCAGTTGTCTGCCCCAGGTTCTTGAGCAGCCCCATTTAACACAATTTTCTGCCTCCTCTGAAGTTGAATCTTCCTCATTCTCCCCTATTATGACATTCAGAGGGAACCCTGGTGTTTCCTCATGATTTCCATCAACAGAGTTGACTGGGTTCTCTGGGGAACTTTGCAAAGCTGCCTTGGACCATAGGTCCCAGAACAGAGGGCAATCACATCCAACAATTACCTCATACATCAGTAGTTTAACAACCGCCACATTGTGCAACAAAGTACCCTGGTCTGTCCCAAGCATAACCTGAGCCACTGGGTAAACCTTGGTGTCTCCATGGATGCATGTGACACCCAGAGTTTTCCCGGGGCCATACTGTGAGGGAGAGTGGCCAAGATGAGAGTGACCAAACTCCAACAGTCCATGTGAGGGAGAGTGGCCGAGATGAGAGTGACCAAACTCCCTGAGTCCAACAGTCCTGAAACAAGAGTCCCATTAACCATGTAGGGGATCAACTCAAATGGCAACTTCATTAACAGTCCAGGTAGCTGTTTTATTTCTTTCCAAAACAGTTCCAGGTCCTTTTGTACTAAAGTCGTTCAATTTCCCAGGGTCAGTTATTCGGAGATGCTTCATATCTCTATATCTCTATGGGAATCTAGGTCCTTTTGTACTAAAGTCGTCCTGAGGGAGGCTGAATGGGGGACCAAATTGGATGTACAAGATAGGAAGAGTAAACATCTGTGGTCCACCATTTTGAGGGGGGGGGGGCAAAGGAGAGACTTATAAGGGGATGGGTGTGGAACATAGAAGAAGAAATCTTCCCTTGATACCAGCTAGGAAGGGAGAAGGAATCTGCCCTCATCACCAGCTAGGAGGATCTCCACACAGAAGACTCACTAAAATTGCAAATCACCAATCTTATGCTTTCAAAATGTTATCTGAAAAGCAATGTCACACCATTACCTCTACTTCTCTGCCACCTACCTACTCTAAATCTTGTGGACTTGAAGATGCACTGTCAGGATGGTACCACTATAGGTGGCTTTCTGTCCATCGGCTCTGGCTTTTACCTTCCCTCCCCCTTCCCTGCAGCACCAACTTGGCACTCTTACCCTATCACACCCCTTCAGCACAAAGCTGATCAAAGGCAGCAGTAGCTTTATATGGCATTACTGGGCGCAACAAAGTGCTGAAACCAAAACCTGGCAGCCAAGAGATCCAGTTACCGCATCATAAGGGCACCTGAATGGTAAGTGATCACAACCAGTGCCTCACCGCAACTCATAAGGAACACTGCATCAAGGAGCAAGTGGTAGCTAGTACCAGGGATCTTAAGCGTTTTTCTGCTCCCAAAACAGCAGCAACACACCACTGTTTCAACGCAATCACTGTGAGTGCCGCATCGGAACCCCTTCTGTAGTAATCCCTATTTATGTTGGTCTAGAGTATGTTTATTTATTATTGTTTTCCTTATGTAATGTAATGTGGTCATTTTAGACCTCTATTGTGCTGTCCTGTAACTATGTTTGTATGTAACCAAGCAACTAGCAACATGTAAGCACATTTGTATGTATGTAACTGTAACATGAAGCCTATCTCTTACTGTGTGTATCGCCAATTGCCAGAATACTATGTACAAAAGAATTTTCCACTGGGATCAATGAAGTAATTTTGACCCCTGTCAGTGATTCACAGCGATTCTCTATAATTGTGCATACTGCCAATAATGATAGGACAGTCTCCTGTCTTAACATAGAAAGACCATAGAAATTGTAAAATTCATAAAAATCTATACAAGATTAGCAGCATGACAACAATATTCAGGAACATAAACAGATAGTTACATGGGAAACATTGTAAGCCACAGGCTTGGCTTTAACCTTGAAATATAGTAGCACAATACAAAGTTTCAAAGATGAAGAGTGACATTGAACTTTCTTGAGATTACATTGCATAGCTATGTGAAGCCGCTTCCCATAACAAAGTGCCATTTTAATCATCCTGTACTTTGTGGTGCGTTAATGTGTGTAATAGTTTGATAAAGAATATTTATTAATTCAGAAATTTTTGGGTCAGAATGGGTTGCTTCCCACTTTGTACCAGTATAATGAAGAGTGGAGGCCTCATTGTAGAATTAATGGTGGAGGAAATAAGATATGCATTGACTGGAAAATGAAAATGATTCCTGATAACGGACCAAAGACCTTCATATATCTCCTGCAATTACATTAACCACATAAAAGGATTTGTGAAAGGGAAATATTGTTGCTTTTATCCCAAAATATCCCAATATCATTTTTTTATCCTCTCTCTGTTGTCTTCAACAGTCTACTGAGTTATGTTTCCATTTATTTCACTGTTTTCATCATGGAAACGATTTCATTGTGACTGATTTACCTAGAGACCAGTTCTGTGACCCCCTATTAACCTCTTTCAATGGATTATTGATATGATAGAAGAGCATCATCATTAAACTCTAATTTAAATATATTGTTAAAAAGATAATATTTTCAAATGGCCGGGTGAAGTGTTATTTAAAGCTGTAATATATTTGCAAGTAGATTGAATTTTAGAGAGCATTCACTTGCTGCTACTGGCCGCACACATTCCTATTACAAATTATATGAAAACTGTTTTTTTCTTAAAAGCATTAATGAGTCCAACAAGTCGGCGATGTGTTTCAATTAAAAGGAAAGGCTCGGGAGATCTCCTTTCAAATATGCCTTTATTCAGTGGGGGAAGAAACTTCCCAGTCATTTTCAAATGTTTACCCAATTTTACTGATTGTTCACAGAACAGAAAGTTGAATATCAGGATTTAGTGTGCATAATGCCCTTTTTTTATTATGTTTACTTGCGATCTAGTTTCTATAGAGTTGAATTACATATTGATTGACCATTGAACGGTTCCAGTTAAACTGCCATATTAGGGCATTTTAAGGTAGTATAGTTATCCCTAAAAAAGAAATCCTCTATTAGCCCATATGCAGAGAGCCACTGCATACAGCAGCCCTGCATAATTAGAGCCCTGAGTGTTCTTTGAATCTGTATAGACA
Organism: Engystomops pustulosus; assembly: GCA_019512145.1. Classification (NCBI taxonomy): domain Eukaryota; kingdom Metazoa; phylum Chordata; class Amphibia; order Anura; family Leptodactylidae; genus Engystomops; species Engystomops pustulosus. The sequence continues at coordinate 84,358,362 of CM033642.1, read as the reverse complement.
TTGATCAATCAATTGACTGATTTCACTGCATCAGTTATTGTTATCAGTTTTTCATACTGTTTTAGCTAATGCCAAATATAGATTTACAAGAATGTCAGATATTAAGGTCTTTGAAGGCAGCATGTGTTGGGAGGTATCAATGAAAAATATTGGGGCACATGTATCTAATCTTTTGGCTTGTCATTTTCTGCTTTATTTGTGACATTTCATGGTGCGTTTGCATTTTTGGAACTTTTTTTTGAGCCTAGGGCAGTGGTGGCCAACCTATGGCACGGGTGCCAGAGGTGGCACTCAGAGCCCTTTCTGTGGGCACTTGGGCCATCGCCCCAGCACCCCAGACAGGACTCAAAGAATCTTATTGCAGATGCAAGCCACTTAAAAGATGCTGCTTTCTGACATATTTTGATACTTGCTTCTCTACTTAAACTGTAGGAAGAGGAAGAATGAGTAGACAGGGCCAAATTATCTTTGGAGGACCTCCTGTTGGCCCCATTGTCCCTCTGTACACTCATAATGAGTATCAGCATAATGAGTGTACAGAGGGACACTAGAAAGAAGCTAAAATGATGCAAATTTTCCATCTTTCTACTGTTGCTGTCCTCAGGAGGCCAATCTGATTGAAAGTTGAAGAACAGGGAGCAATAACTTACTGCTTTAATTTTTAGTTGGCACCTCGCGATAAATAAGGGGGGTTTGGTTCGCAGTTTGGGCACTCGATCGCTTAAAGGTTCGCCATCACTGCCCTAGGTATATTATCTGTTGCATTACAGATTTCCTCTTTATTATCAGGCCCGCAGCGACATCCGCCAGCAGATTGGTGGTCCCATGTGCATCAGTTACCTACTAAACAAGACTTCCAAGCGCTGATACTTGAAGTTAAGGACACGTGCAGGTTGGCCATAGCTGAAATGCGCCAGGACCTAACGGCAATAGCTAACAGGGTGGATCAGCTGGAAGACGACCGTGCCTCCTCCAGAAGAGTAGTGAACACTCTCCATTCCCGCCTTCTAGAGCAATCTGAGAAAATTCAAGATTTACAGTCGCATGTGGAGGACCTTGATAATCGAGGCCGTAGGAACAACATCAGGGTCCGGGGAGTTCCGGAAGCACAGAATGTCGAAAATGTTCCGGAGGTTCTCAACCTGCTGTTCTCCTCCCTGATAGGAAGGAATCTGGAAGACCCTATCAAGATGGATAGAGCACACCGAGCGCTTAGGCCGAAACCAGTTTCTGGACACCCTAGGTATATTATCTGTTGCATTACATATTTCCTCCTGAAAGAAGAGATTATGGCTAAAGCATGGAACAGGCCGCATGTTGATTTTAAAGGTGCTCAGGTCCAACTATTTCAGGACCTTTTATGGGTCACTTTGCAGCGTAGGAGAACACTACGCCCATTTCTAGAAATACTGCGGAAAGCTGATATATCCTACAGATGGGGATTCCCCTTTAGTTTGTAAGGATGGCAGAACAGCAATATTGCGTTCCCCAGCGGATTTGACTGATTTTTGCACTTCCCTAGACCTGCAGGTTCCAGTTATTCCAGAATGGAGATTACCCGCACCGGATCCACCATTATCACCGACTTGGCAACGTAACACTCCTAGAAAACAACACAGAAGATCTCTGAAGTCGTTTAGATCCTCTCCGACTTCCACGTGCCCACGCGCTGCACCGAAAGGACCAAGAGGCTAGGGGAGGACGAGTCACACGGCCTCCTGGGACCCTAGTGACTTTGGTTATCTTTCAAGCGGTGGCTTCCTGTCACTTATGGTATCCTTTCTAAGTTTCTGATGCAAGCCCGAGGTGGTCGGCCTTTATGTTCTAGAGTTCAGTCAAAGGTATGTCTGACATGTCACCCATAATTGGGTTTGTTTGCCTCCTTCTGTGTTGGCCCCGCAATCGGGACCTTAAGACGAATGGACGCATCACCCGCACCTTGGACCCCTTGGGGGGCTTTTTTGATCCTACAAGATGTCCAAGGCTTAAAACCAATTTCATTTCTGTTAGATTTGAGATTTTTATTGTAATTCTATTTTCATGGTAAAGATTATTACATGGACTGTTAAGGGGTTGAATTCTAATGCTAAGCGTCAGTTGTTGCTGCAGGAGCTGAAACGACTTAAGCCAGATATAGCGTTTCTGCAAGAAACCCACTTTACGGCATCAGGATCGTTTAGATTTGCCAGAAGGGGTTACCCACAGAGCTTTCAGGCTACTGCAGCAACAAAGACAATGGGAGTGGCTATTCTAATAGCTAGCTCTTGTCCCTTTCAGGTACTAGACACTTACTCAGATCCTGGGGGGCGGTTCATTATTCTGAAGGGGACCCTTGGGGGACACCAGCTTGTTCTATGTAATCTATACTCCCTGAACTCTGGGCAACTGGGATTTCTATCAAATGTCCTGTCACGTCTAGCCCAATATCGACCAACACCACCGTTAATAGGAGGAGATTTTAATGTTATATTTTCTGAAATCTGGGGCCGTATGTCCATACAGGATATCCCTCTATCACAACAACAGAATAGACTGTCATCGGGCTTTAGGAAATTGATACGTAGATATGACCTCTTCGATATATGGCGTATAGACTTTTTTTGGGGGGTATATTTCAGTACTTCACAGTTTACACTCTGCCGATATAGGTTTAATATCCTGGTCAGACCATGCTCCGGTCACGGTCGAACTGTCGTTCCTAAATCCTCCCCCTAGCCCTCTCTACTGGAGACCCAACGAGACCCTCCTATCCCACAATGTCACCAAAGAGGCACTACGCATTTCGTTACTCCAGTATTTTGCAGATAATTCCCCATCAGCCCCTTCGCTGCACATACTGTGGGAAGCGCATAAAGTAGTTTACTGTGGATATGCTATATTCCAGGGCACTTAAAAGAAAGCGGTGGAAGCGGTACGGCAGCAATGTGCACGGGAACTTAGAATATTAGAAAGCAAATTGGTTGCCCGCCCATCGCTCACAATTTAGCAAAAAGTCCTAGCCACCCGGGCCCAATTAAGAGAGATAGATTTGGTAGGAGCAGAAAAGCTTCTACGCTACTCCCGTCAGCGTTTCTACGAATATGGTAACAGGGCGCATACACTACTAGCCCGCCAACTCCAGGATAGGGCTGTGGCAACTAACCACATAGCCTCAGGGATAATACAGGGACCGTTCACTATAAACCGGAGAAGATAGCACAAATATTTGAAACTTACTATCATGATCTATATAACCTGCCTGCTCGTTCCCCCTCAGGTCCCCAGGCTCGAAGGGTGTCTTTGGAGCAATACCATAGTGAGTGTAATTTTCCTAAATTGTCCTCTACTGCTTTGGAACTACTGAATCAGGATATTACGGAGGAGGAGATACGGGAAGTGGTTAAGGCCATTCCAAATGGAAAATCACCGGGTCCCGATGGCCTGCCATACGCTTATTTTAAAACGTACCTAGACATCCTGACCCCTAATATCATCAAACTATTTAATGCTTTTATGACTGGCACCCCAATCCCCAAGGCTATGTTGAGGTCTTTCATAACGGTGATCCCGAAACCGGGAAAAGATCCTTTGGATTGCATCAGTTACCTTCCTATATCCTTATTGAACTCCAACTTGAAGATTTTTACTAAAATACTGGCGAACAGATTAGGGGAATGGCTCCCGCACCTAATACACAAAGATCAGGTAGGCTTCGTGCGTTTTAGGCAAGCAGGAGATAACACACGGTGACTAACTGACCTGCTTGAGGTCATTAGGAAAACGGACGGGAGTGCTCTACTTCTAAGTTTAGGCGCTGAAAAGGCGTTTGATCGCCTGGATTGGGGTTTCATGATGGCGATCCCACGACATCTTGGTATGAAGGGGCCGTTCCTGCAGGCCCTACAGGGGCTTTACTCTATTCCCAGTGCAGCGTTACGTCTTCCCCATGGTAATTCTTTGATTTTTGCAATCCGCAATGGAACTAGACAGGGATGCCCACTCTCCCCCCTATTATATGCGCTGAGTATAAAGCCGTTGGCAGCATACATTCGCTCATCAGTAGATGTGACAGGGATATGAGTGAGGGACAAACAATTCAAGATCTCTCTTTTCGCTGATGATGTGCTTCTAACACTTACAAACCCTATAATAAGTCTCCCTAAACCTCCACAAATTATTGGATAACTATAGTTACTTTTCCGGATATAAGATCAATAATAATAAAACGGAGGCCCTTCCCGTAAACGTTCCCCCAGGGAAGCTGGAGGCCCTTAAGGGCTCTTTCAAATATACATGGCAAACAGAATTACTGAGGTACCTAGGGGTCTGGATAACTCGCACATATAAGACTCTATATACAGCTAACATTCCCCAAATGATTAAGGAAATTCAGGATCTTCTAACTAAATGGCAGCCACTACATATTTCATTGTTGGGCCATATAGCGGCTGTAAATATGTCTATCCTGCCGAAATTGCTATATCTGTTTGAAACCCTCCCAGTGGCGGTCCCGATGGCAGTGCTGGGCAGGTTGCAATCAATGTGTTTGGGATTTGTATTGGGTGGTAGAAGTCACAGGGTTTCTAAAGCGGTACTGACAACAGGAGCCACTAATGGAGGATTAGCCCTCCCTGACATTAAGCTTTATTATTTAGCAACTCATCTCCATCATATCATCTCTTGTTCCACAATGCATGCATATACTAGATGGACAGAGCTTGAGAAACTATGGCTAGCCCCATTACATCCAGCTACACTAATATGGGGCCCCCACCAGTTGGTGCAGTAGCCGCACTGCTAGGTCACCCGAGATAGCTGGTATAGATGTAGGGTACGTTTCCAACTGGCTCCTATGCAGTCATTGCTTACCCCAATTCTTTTCGCATCGCACCTCCCGGATAGTCTCACTAATAGCTATAGACCCTGGGTTCAAGCAGGTACATTTCAAATTTGAACTCTATTAGGCCCCCTTACACGTAAGATACTCCCTCTAAGGGAATTAGTGGACAAACATTCTTGTCCGGCAGGGGTGGAGTTCATTTTATCATCAGATTAAACATTTTATCTCCTCCATATTGGGATCAGAAACCACCCCCCCGCAGACCTAAGGACTTTGAGTTCAGAAGGGCCTTCTACCAAGGGCCTGATCTCCAGTCTGTACTCCATACTTAATGAGCGTACTAATGTATCACACCCCTACATGAGCAGGTGGGAATCGTGGTTGGGTAAACAACTCACCCCTGAACGATGGCAGAATGTCTGGGCACGGTCACGCCAATCATCTATTTGCACCTTATATAAAGAGAACCAACTTAAAATCTTATTAAATTGGTATTGTACTCCCCAGCTCCTACACAAATTCAACCCGTCTGTTCCTAATATATGCTGGAGATGGGGAGGACCTGATGCTACATTGTTTCATATTTTCTGGAGTTGCCCTGCCTTGCTCCACTTCTGGCTGGAGGTTAGGTCCCTTGTTGGGGGGATCCTTAATGTGCAAGTCCCACTGGACCCTGAAATTTATATACTAAATCTGTATCCTTGTTCTCTCAGGGGTCCGAGTGCCAGGTTGTTCCTACACATAATAACAGCGGCGAAGTGTTTGATTTCCCTGAATTGGAGACGTCCTGCTTCTCCATCATTATTGGAATTATATACATGTCTTAGGGACCTCTGATCAATGGAATATATTATGTCTGTGCTTCGTCATACCACCGATAAATTTGAGAAGATATGGACGTATACAGCGCTAGATTGATTTCCTGAATGTTACGAGTAATTATACTGCATGTTATCATATGCTATACCATTAGGAATGCTTTACCTATGTGACAATTGTTACTTTGTTCCTTCTCTTTTTTTTCTTTTTTCTTTGTTTCTTTGTTGTTTTTCAACATTTCGCAATTGCAAGATATAGTACTACTTTTGATACTTCTGTATGCCTTCTTCGAATCTGCATATATGTGATTGTTTTTCAGAAAAAATACAAAATTAAAGAGTTGAATAAAAAAAGGAAGTGAACATGTTTACAATTCCTCCTGTCCATAATAAGAATAAAAATTTCTGGCAAAATTTTAGCAAGTAATTTATTGTCCACATTTTTTAAAGAAATCGGCTGATATGAGTCTATCAACCTATTATTCATATCAGCTTTAGAAACGAATACTATTAGTTGAGGGAGGTAAGATCCCTTTAACCAATGAGGGAGGTAAGATCTCTATAACCAATTAACTATTCAAACCTAACTAGATGAGTCAATATTTCCTTTTTATGCATGATATAGAACTCTGCAGGGATCCCGTTGCCGAACAGTCCAACACTTCTTCTACCTCATTTTTTTCAATATCCTTCTTTAGTGCTCCTCTCCCTTCCACTGAGAGTTCCGGTATATCTATCTCCATCAAATATTTTTTTAGCTCATTCTGTGTATTATTTAATTTATTCTGGCAAAAGTTGCTTTTTTTCTATCTGCTAGCGAATAAATCAAATCTATATAAACTCTATTAGCATCTTCCCATATCTTTCTGTTGTTTTCTGATGGATATTTTATCAAATCCTCCTCCAGTCCCTTAACCTTCCTACCCATATCTTCTAACCCCTTATCTAAATTCATAATTTACAAAAGATAAGTCATTTATGCTCTTACTGGCCCATTCCTGCTTACCTAATAACCCTAACCAAAATGGTGCAATTCTAAATCCTCTATATATTTTAACTCTATTAACATCTAAATCCACAATCAATGGAGAGTGATCTGAAATTCCCCTAACACCATATTTTATTTTATCCACTAACTGAAGTGTTTTAATATATGCAAAGGCTATATCTAACCTAGAAAATACCTTATGAGTGGATGAATAAAATGACTATTCCTTTATCCTTGGGTAGTATTCTCTCCACACATCATGCCATCCAACTCCTTCTATCACTTTTGCTAGTATATTATTCTTATGTGATGAAACTTTACCATCTTTTACTTATATTGTGTCTACGTGTACTTGCATTACTGTAATAAAGTCCCCTTTCACTAATAAGTGAGGGTCCCCTAACCCTGTATAAAAATTTTATATCTGCGTGAAGACCTGTGAAGAAAATGGTGGTGGTATATATATATTTGCGATCACTCATGTTTTCTCGGCTATTTCCCCCTGTAAGAAGATATAACACCCCTCTGTATCTATCTTAAAATTTTTTTCCAAAAATTGAAAATCCCTATGTATTAACAACAACTCGCCTCTAGAATAGAAAGAGCAAAAGGAATAATTCAGTTTTCCTACCCATTTTTTCTTAAAGCGGTATTCCCATCTGGACATTAACGTTTAATTAAATTAATTTGCCATATGTAAACATTTCTTCAACTGGATGTTATTAAAAAAAATGTTCCTGTGTGAAGATAATTCCTCATAAACATAGCCATGTTGACCCTTAGAAACAAGATAGCTTCCTCGGATACGACTATCTCACATTTTGGTAGCGGTGGCCAGACATGCAGTATTGATGTCAGGTTCGCTAGGGAGAATTCTGGGACTTCTGGTTCTTCTGCTGGTGCCAGCAGCGTTCTCCAACCTTCGGCGCGTATCCGCGCAAACTCCGCCTCTCGTCCCGGGCAGCGGCTGCTAAGATCTCGCGTTATCTAGGAGTTGTGTTCGGAACTGCTGGGACTTGTGGTACCTCTGCATGGTGCCTGGTTGTTCTGCACCTTGAGGGGTTTATTCCCAGAAGCTGTCCAGCTCCTATCAGATTCTGGAGGTGGAGTTTTGGCTGCATAAATTGCAGCTTCACTAGTCACCTGTGCCAGTGTTTGAAATCCCTTCACCACTCGCTTGCTGCATTAGGTTGTATTGCTCTGTATCTGTATCTGTGTTGTTGTGACCTCGGCTAGTTTTTGACATTGTCTCTTTGCTTACTGATTTTGCTCTTGACGTACCCTCTCGTTGTTACTCCGGCTAGTTTACCATTCTTTTGTGTTTTATGTTTGTCAGTCTGTTTGTGTTTCCCTTCCCACACTTATCCAGTGTATTTCGAGTCTTCAAGTAGTCGCCCCACGGTTTAGCGTGGGGGGGCTATAGGAAGGGACAGAGGTTGGGACAAGCTCAGGGCACACTATCCCCTGTCTTCTGTGTTTCCCAACCCTAACAATTGAGCCCTGTCTGACACCCTGGCTTCAGTGATCATTACCACAGGACGGCTGTGGGACATGCAGTAACTACTCGGAAATTTAATATTCAGAAACCTTTTGTTTCCATGTGCAATCACTCCAGCAGAGGTGGCCGTATCCAAGGAGTCAGTCTTGTTTTTAAGGGACCATATGACTACATTTATGAGAAATTTTCTTCACACGGGAACATTTTTTTTAATAACATCTAATTGAAGAAATGTTTATATATATGGTAGATTAATAAAACTGAATGTGAATGCCCAGTCAAGAATACCCCTTTAAATAGTTCTCATCTTTCTGCAACTGCAAGTGCAAGTGAGTTTCTTAGAGAGCTATAATATCCGGCTTATGGCACCTTATCAACTCAAATACCGCCAACCGTTTACATACAGGAGTAGATCGGTTGAATAGACCCTAAAAAGCGGCAGTAGGAGAGAGAGAGAGAAAAAAAAAAATAAGCTAACTTATATTATCAAAGACACACAATTTCGTAAGGGCTGGTGGTTTAATATTGATTATTAACATGATAACAAGAGCAAAATCACATATTTTTTATTTATGCATTTTTTAAACAAACAAGTATACAACCAAACAAGCAGTTGGCTTTGATTAATTGTGCATATCACAATGTAGCTCTCTACATGTGCAAGGGGAGAAAATTAGCATACTAATGACAGCCAGTAGGGACTAAGCCAATGACCCCAATGGGAAAAGATATCTTATAACACCAATAAAAATTTAAACAAGACAGAAACAACACACATTCATACACATTCACCCAGAAATACAGTCACAGCTCCTCCACAACCCACCCAGACGAAAGCAGGTAAAATTATCCAGTCGTCTCAAACCATCTAGACCAAATTTTCCCAAACTTATCAGGACATTTCCGACTTTCATAAAGTATTTGAAAACAGAGGACATAGCTATTGACTAGAGGCAGCCATAGCCACAGCGTTAGTTTTTCAGGGTCCTTCCAAAACTATAACATTGCGGGCACAGACGAGTAAAAACCTAAAAAATATTTTGTCATAGTGGCCTTGAATCACCTCCCCAATGACACCTAACAAACATACCTGAGGGGTGAGAAGTATAGGAAACTCAAGGTGAGAATGAATAAATAAGAGAACCTCAGACAAAAAATCAGACACACTTGGACAATCCCACACACAATGGAGAAATGTCCCCAATGCAGCCCCACAACGGAAACATAGATACGAAATTGAATTAGGAAGTCTCTGGCACTACCCACTGGATCACAGAAAGAACGTTCCACTTCTTTCCAGCCCTTCTCCGCCAGGTCAGGGATATCAATACACCACTTGCTGGGGGCTGAACTGGGAGAAGTAGACTGGACAAATGTATAGACTTGTGTAAGGGGCTTGGGTAGGTCAAGAGCCCTGAGGAGCCCCTCCAGCTTTCATAATTCCAGTGGGGGAGACAGGGAGTTAAATTACGCATTTACAGCTTGATGCAACTGTAAATAGGAAAACTACACACTCCTCGGAACCCCAAACCGCTCACCAAGATCCGACAGGGAAACATACCAGAGTCTGCTAAGCATAAGTGACCCAAGAATTTAATCCCAACTCTTGCGCACACACAGGGGCATACCGATCGTGGCCGCAGGGGTCGCGACTGAGACCCAGCCCATTGCCGTCTAGATGCTCCGTGGATAACCCCGATGGGCTGTGAAATTTGACAGAATGAATTGATGAATGAAGAAATGAAAGCCTCTTCCTAAGGTGGGTTAATGTGACTTGTTGTACATATTGTAAGAAAGAAAGTGAGAGGTCGGGGTCATTTGGGAAAGAAAAACCGCTCTATCTGTCCTACAGGCAGATGAAGGGGTGTGGGTAAAAGCCCTGGGTTTGTCGCAGTAACCCAAAGGGTTAATGTTAATGCCAGACATGATAGATAAGCAGGAATAGTCCGGTTTTTTGTCTGTGTCGGCCCTAGCAACACAGACACATTTGTAAATGTCCGTACTGGGCTGCTTAGGTTTTTTTGGATGGCCGTAGGGGTAGGCAGGTGGTAGTGGACCTGCCTACTCCACCCGGGCTTCGGTCCTGGGCTTTGTGATTGGCCCAACAGGGTGCGGGTGGTCACGGCCTCGTTGGGCTGATTTAGTTTGCAGGCAGAAAGCAGTGGAGAGGCCTACCTGGAGAGCTGAAAGTGAGATTGCATTCTCCAGCAAAGGTAACTGCGGGTTCCTGTCTTCTGCTGGCCAAGAGCAGGGAAAAGAGCAGGTGCCAGGCAAGCGCAGCCCCCAGCCTGTTACCGGCTAGCTAGGGACCGTCAAATGTGTTAGACAGTTGCCTAGCCGGGCAGGAGGAGGAAGGAGGAATTAATTTGTAATGTTTTTGCATGTGCACTAGCCAAAAGGTTGAAAGTGCTTGTGTCTGTTTTGCAAGTGTGAAAACACTTAAAATTGGATTTAACATGCGTGTACACTGCTTCCTGCACTGCTACCAGTCAACTACCAGAGCAATTCCCCACACATGGTGGAATGGAGGATGCGAGGCATAGTGCAGGGAAAGTATAAGTATACCACTGTGCATGTTCCTGGGAAGTTGACAGCACTGAAGCTGCAAGACACGCCACCGGAGGAGTTGTTAGTTAAGGAGTTAATCAAAGCAGATTGTCCAGTCAACGGGCCAGCAGACCGCAAGAAGAGACAAACAGATTGCTGCGCTCAGCAGGTAACAGCCCTGACCGATGCTCCAGAAAAGGGACTTGTCCAGCACATGATGGGTGAAGGACGCCAGGAAAGAGGCCGCACCCACGTCAGACCAAGATTGACGCTGAGGATGATTGTGGAGGCCTATCTACCAGGGCTTGAGAGGGTCGGCCACCCGAGGGAGAGAGAGGAGGAGAAGAGGTTGCCACAAACACTGGGACCTAGATGGGTGGTGGGTGGGTGTGGGTTGGCCCCCTTCCTCGTCGTGATCCCAGCAGGCATACTACGACCTGAGGGCGAGGAGGATGCGGGACTACTTCAGGTAAAGGCAGAGATCTTGGCCCCCGACTAGGATGAGTGGATCAGCATCTACGCACTCAAAGAGTGAATAGCTGAGATACCAGGAGGCGCTACACCGAGGGGGCAAGATGCACCACTTGTTCAATTGGTCCGCACGTTGATTCAGCGGAGACCTCAACACCAGCCCGATGGCGAGAAGGTTGTGTGGAACGTTCCTGAGGCCTTGCCGGGGAGGGGTGAGTGAGATCCAACAATGGGTGGTGGGACACGGGACCCGTCTGGATGCCGATGGCTGGGCTGGTGGGGTTGGTGGAGAGGGTTTTTGTGCCACTCAGGCACTAACAAAGAAAAAGCCCTTATAACAAGACAGGCCTTTTAAGGCACGAAGGTTAAGGTCTGTCACCCACAAATTCCCGGGCAGACAAACGCCCAATGGTCCGGGAAGTACCCAGGGGAGAGGAGGGGGGAGGGAGGCTCCCACTGTTGGACCTGCCATGAGCCAGGTATATGCAGCCCATTGCCCCAAGGTCCTCAGAGAAGGCCCATTGGGACTGCAGTAGTTCCGCAGACAGAGACCGAAGACAGAAGGGGTTTCTTCTCTCTATGCTGCCCCTGTCTACACAGCTACTAGCCCCGGACTCTGCTGATGAGCAGCCCACGTGCCGGGTGACTGTGAAAGGGGCACCAGCGTTTGCCTGCTGGACTCAGGCAGTCAGGTGACCTTGATAATGTGTCCCTCACAGACCCCAGGCGGTGCACAGGGCGCAACAGTTGGAGTCCTGTGCATAATATGGGGACGTCGTAACCGTAAAGTCTACCCCACCACAGTATTAAATTCCAAGGAGATCCTCACAGATCAGGGGACTATTTTATGTCAAAAGTCACCAAAGGAGCTATGTCGGCTCTTATAATTAAACGTTATCAGTTACGCACCTCTGTGTACAATCCTCAGACGGATGGATTGGTAGAACGGTTTAACAAAAATTTAAAGAATATGCTAAAAAAGGTGGTGGGTAGGTGGGTAAACAGGATGGGAAGGACTGGGATTTGATGTTGCCATATTTAATGTTTCGCATCGAGAGGTTCAACAAGCCTTAAGGGTTCTCGCCGTTTGAGTTAGTGTATGGCAGACATCCCAGGGGGGTTCTCCTGGACATAGCCAAAGAAGAGACATGGGAACAAGAGCCCACCCCACAAAAAGTGTTAATAGGACATATCTCAGATAGGCAGGACGGGTGGCGGCCGTCATGCCCATTTGTCAAGGAGCATATGGAGGAGGCCACAAGAACTCAAAAGCCGGGTTTATAAAGGTCAGCAAAATAAGGACCTTTAATCGTGATCTGAACGTGAATCGTTTGTTGGTTACTAGTCCCCACTGTAGAAAGTACGTTTCTCGCTAAATGGCAAGGACGTCTGAGGGTTATAGAGAAATAGGAGAGGTGTGTGAACTACAGGGACGTCAGACCGGACGGAGGAGAAAAACCGAGCAGACTTATATGTTTGTAAAAATCTGGTTTTAAAGGCCTGGAAAGACCGAGAGAGAGTCTGCATAACAGAGATGGTTCTGGCTAGACCACCTCCTGCGAGACCCTCCTCACAGGCTGAGGTAAGCCCGTGTTGTGGCCGGAGGCAGAAGTGCGGAATAGCCGATTACCTTACCAAAGAGCAAACAGCGAGAGGCTAGAGGTGGTAGCAAGAATACGATGTGTTCTCAAGAGTTGCCAGGCACAATCTGTAATATTAAAAATGTATTGTCCAATGAGCCAGGGTAAAAGGTAAGTAAGGCCGTTACCGAGTCCCCTGACTCTGAAGCTAGTAGACAAGCTCATATCAGAAGAAAGTTAAGAAGATGTGAAGAATAGGTTATTGAGGAGTCCAAAAGTGAGGGGCCGGTTCCATTGTTTAATTCCCAACCGGATGGGAGTTGTTCCGATTTTGCACGATTTTAGAAAATGAAGGAGGTATGTCTAAGTATTTTGATGCCTACCCCATGCCCCGGGTGGACGAGCTTATTTGAGAGACTCGAGGGGTGGCTCGGTGTACTTCACCACCCTGGATTAATTAAAGGATATGCAGGTTACCCATGAAGATAGGGCTAAGGAAAAGACCAGCATTTGTTAACCCCTGAGGGCCTTTTTCCTATGTTGTGTTACCGTTTGGGCTTCGATGGGGGCCCCCGCTTACCTTTCAAACGGTTAATGGCATAGTGGTTGTAAAGCGACATAGGAGATACGGCCTCCACCTATCTAGATGACAGTTCATCTACAGCCAGACTGGGCGAGTCACTTGGCCAAGGGGTACAGGCCGTAGTAACTCTTCTAAGGGGCGGAGGGGACATGACTGCAAAACACAAGAATGTGGTGCGCTGGGAATGGAGGAGACACAAATATATGGGGTATGTGATTGTTTCGAGGTATAATTAAACCTCCGGGTACAACAAGATGACGCTATACAGGGTGGCCTCAAACCAGTGGTACGAAAAAAGTTTGAGGGGCGTTCTGGCATTGTGGGTACCTACAGACGTTTATACCAAACTTTGCACGTGTCCGCTCCCATGACAGACATGCTGAAGGGGAATAAAGGCCGTCATGGTGCGAATGGACATGAACAAGCAGAAGGTGCTTTTCAGGCTTGAGTCGCGTGGTGGATCTCCCGTCCTCATTACTTCAAGAGAGAGTTTATTGTACAGCGGAATGCGTCAGATGTAGGGGCTGGAGCTGTCCTGTCACAGGAGGGGGAATGGAGAAGAGAAACACCCCATTACCATACCGGTGAGCAGGGAAGCTCACGCCAGCAGAGAAAAATAATACAGTATCGTAGAGAAGGAATGTTCTGCGATAAAATGGGCATTAGAGTCCCTACGTTACTACTTGCTGGGACGACCAGCAGTTCCGTCTCATAACTGACCCCACTCTCATCTCACGTGGATGAGTAGAAATAAGGAGAAGAATGCCGGGTCATAGGTGGGTGGTTCTTGTCCCTCCAAAATTTCAGCCTTTACTGTGGAGCACAGAGCCAGGGAAACACAGGGGCAATGCGGGGATGCTTCCCAACGCCATTGCTTAATGTCGGAGTTCGCCCAGATGGTATGAACTGAGGGGGAGGGTTGGAAAGAAAGTGGAGGGTTTCATTTTTGGGAAAACCGCTATCGGTCCTTACAGGCAGATGAAGGGTGTGTGTCGTTAAAAGCCCCTGGGTTTGTCTGCAGTAACCCCAAGTTAATGAAGAATGATAAGCAGGAAAGTCTGTTTTGTGCTGTGTTGGCCCTGCTAACACAGACACATTTGTAATGTCCGGACTGGGCCTGCTTATTATGAGTAGGGGTAGGCTGGTTAGTGGGAACTCCACTCCACCCGGGCTTCGGTCCTCCTGGGTTGGTTTGTGCATTTCCCACAGGTGCGGTCACAGGCCCTCGTTAGGGCCTATTTATTATGCAGGCCAGAAGCAGAAGCAGTGAATGAAAGAGGGCCTTTACCTAGAGAGCTGAAAGTGAGATTGGCATTTCACCAGCAAGGTTTAACTGAGGGCTCCTTCTTGCTGCTGGCCACAAGAAAGCAGGTGCCAGGCAGCCTGGTTGGTAACCCGGATCGCTAGAGGACCGTCATGTGTTTAGAAGTGCCTAGCGGGCAGGAATTACTTTTGTAATGTTTTTTGCATGTGGCCTAAGCCAAGGCTGAAGTGGTTGTTCTGTTTTGCAAGTGTGAATAAACACTTAAATTGAACTTTAAACACGCTATGTCATGCTTCCTGCACCTGCTACAGTCAACTACCAGAGCAATCCCACAATATGTATATTTATTTCTGCTTGTCATTTGCCCCTATTCCACAAGAACAGAGATTTCTGGGAATCTCACCCTCTTTATCTCAAGTCAAGGACTTTCCTTGAAACTGCCCACTGTCATGTGCATGACTAGACCCAATTCTCGCCACAGCAGAGATTCCTACAAAAAGGACTCTGTCCCTCTACACAAAAGAGAGACCATTGTTTCTTTATTTGCAATTTTCCCCACATCAAGGGCGTACCCAGAGATGGACTTGATATTAAAGACCTTTGTGAGACTTTGCAACTCCAAGGCAAAGTGTTACTCTATTGATTTATTATTATATTGAACTTAATGCCTTCCTTTGTAGGTATGGGACATTATGCAGCACTTGTTGCCTTTCCTTTTCGGTAAAGAGACATTATTCTGATACCCTGAGTAGCCTCCTCTGTAACGTTTGCAACGTTTATTTATAGATGTGACCCATTGGGCTCCTAAGCCAAGTGAGTTTAAAAAGTTTGCACACTGTCAATTATGTCGTAGTTTGCACTATCCTTTATAGGCTTTTAAGATTGTAGTGGGGCTGTGTCGGACCGTCCAATATGTAAACCCTGACCGCTATCTTATTGCCTTCAAACGAAGTTGTAAGTGGGGGTAGTCTGTTAAAATGCGGGTCCTTAGGGGGACCAGGGTGTTACAGAGATAAGGACGGATGCCATCTATTTACAAGGGTAAGAAATGTCAGTCGGCGGGTACTTATACATTTGTTATAAGTTCATGTGTCACATATGCCAATGTAATGCAATTACATATATATTTGTCGCAAGGGAAGAAGCGTGTATATAACAAATCTAAAGGCCCTGGTGCAAGGAGTGGATTACCGTACATGACACCACACCTTCCTACTGACAGTTTGGTTTTAATGGCGTTAGCGACCAAAGTCAGACTTTGAATTTACATGTCCGTGTTCTTTTAGTACGATTACCAACCAGGTGCCGTCTACAGGACCATGGGTGGTTGTCCCTACAGATCAGTAGCCTGAACATCACAGAAGTCCCCTCCTATCTACCTCCTGGCCCCAATCAGTCTGTAGTCAAGCAGAGGGTGGCTCTTTCAATTGCCCCAGGGGTATGCAACCGAATACGTCCCACCAGTAAGCTGCAGCTGTGTAGGGTATGTTAGTATCAAGCATGTCACTACATCAAAACATAGATACACAGATGAACTCTTGCAGTGGTAGACCCTGCTGGTAAGGAAGGAGTTAATGTTTCCTGTGATGTAATGATGTGTCACCAATCACATGCGTTACACTCTTTTCTGTGAGCTGAGATGTAATTGAGGCGTAGCCACCCCTGACCAGGGGATAAACAGTTCCATGTTCAGGAAAAACTGCTAGAGGGCAGTCCAGTCAGACCAGAGAGTATGAAGAGCAGTCTAGTCAGTCAGACCAGGGAGTCTGAACAGTCAGCATGAGTCCAGCAACAGTAGACGAGAGAGAGGAAAGGGGTATCATCTCATTCGAGGTGTGATACCATGAAGCAATCCAGATAAAGCTGAGCATCCTACTAGGACACAGCTACTCCCAGCCTGCCATTGCAATCCAGGCTGATGATCACTCCTGTTGGATCCTCAACTCATCTCAGAATCTTACCATTCTGTTTAAGGCAAGTTGCTGCGTTCCTGTCGGTTCCAATAAAAGAACTGTAAGTTGTTTTGTTAAACGTCTGCCTCAGTCTGGTCCATGCTGCTACGGCTGTCACCATCCGGGCCACCTGTCCCCCACACAGAAGAGACCATACGCGGACACCAAAGGGTTGCCCCCAGGGAGAACCGCTATAGGCAGCCTCTCCCTAAACATTTCTTGCCACACCACCCTGCTGGAGACGCCGCGGTAGGACAGCCCTCCGGTTCCCCATACCAAGCACGTGCACTAGCGTGCCTAAGGCCGCACACCGCCAGCCACTCCGGTACTACAGGCCCCGGCTGACTCCAGGCCCGAGAAAAGGATAGGCCCCAGTGGGATGTTGCAGAGAGTTGACACTTCATGCAGTTAGCGAGTGTGATTGGCTTGATAAAAAGGTGGGTTTTTTTTAAGAGCCGTTTGAAACTTTGGAGATTGGAGAGTGGGCTATTGAGTTGAGAGTCAGGTAAGGGCATCAGAGAATGGAGCTAATGAAAATGTTAAAATCATTGAATAAAGTTTATCTTATCCCTAGTCCATCCGGTCAGATGGGTCTGCCTGGGAAGGGGAAACGGATATACAGATCAAAGTGTTGTTTTTAAATAATTGAGCTCTGGCGCCGAGGTCAGACTTTGTTCATATCTGGACACATGAATAAGGCCTTTTGATTTATAGTTTGAGGGTGAGAATACCTTGGCTATTTCCTGGCATGCTAGTGGACCCCGCTTTCAGGCTCTTTAGATCATCTACTTTATCTCTCCCTCGACCAAGGGTTGGAACAAACCATTATATCTCTTAAATCCTTTCCTTGAAGAAGAGGGGGTGACTCAACAGGGGTCCGTGTGCCTTCTGTCCCCTCTTTGTATCGCTTTGGTATTGCATACACTTATCGTGGTAGCATCGGGAGTCTACTCTTATTCAAAGTATTGATTAGGTCAATATAAAAAAGTGTCATGTGGCGCATGACACTCTTGTTACCTGTGAGTTAGGTTGCTTTCCCATCTCTTTCAGAATTGATTGAGAGGTTTGGTCCTTTCTTGACGGGTGTGGGTTATTTGGTTGGGGTGTAAGGGGTTAAGGTTAAATGGAAGATGGTATAGCTCGACTGTGCGACTATTGTAGTATCTCAATTTAGGGTATTTGTTGGTTCGGTCTCCACTAAATCCTACAAAGACTTTAAAGTTCTTCAATCTTGATCCGTCTGATCGCCATGACTAAGAAACAACTTAGTTTGTGAAAACCCTTGCCTTTGTCTCTTTATGGTAAGTTTTATGTCGCCCCCCCCCCCCCCCACCCATGAAATGCCCACAAAGGATTATAATAGTCCCCCCCACAAAAAGAGTGAATGAACAATATACCAAATACCTTTCACCCCACCCGGAGAAGATGAAAGGAAAATAAGGCAAGACTGTCTACTATGCCCTAACCAGTAACCCCCTCACAGCTCACATAACCATAAATTAATTCCCCCCACCACTCAAGTAGCCATAATAAATGCCACCCCTCCCTCACCAGTAGCATTAATAAATGACCCCCCCCCCCAACCAGTAGCTACCATACATTATAGTGCACCCCCACCAGTAGCCATAATTAATGTCCCACCCCCACCAGTAGCCTAAATTAATGTCCCCCCCCCACCAGTAGCCATAAATAATGCCCCCCCCCCCACAGTAGCCATAATTAATGCCCCCCCACCAGTAGCCATAGAGTATCCTAATAATTAATCCCCCCCACTAGCAGCCATAATTATGTCCCCCCCCTACCTTAGCCATAAATTAATGTCCCCACCCACCATGTACCATTAATTAATTGCACCCCCACAGTAGCCACGTAGGAGACCATAATTAATGTCCCCCCCACCAGTAAGCCATAATAATAGTCCACCCCCCCACCAGTATACCAATATTAATGCCCCCCCCCCCGTAGCCCACGGTTATAGACAAAGCATAATCAATGCCACCAGCCCCCACCAGTAGCCATAATTATTGTCCCCCCCTCACCAGTAGCCATAATTAATGTCCCCCCATCAGTAGCCATAATAAATGTTCCCCCCTCCTCACAAGTAGCCATAATTAATGTTCCCCCCACCAGTAGCCATAATTAATTTCCCCCCACCAGTAGCCATAATTAATGTCCCCCACTCACCAGTAGCCATAATTAAGGCCCGGGGGGGGGGGGGGGGACCAGTAGCCATAATTAATGTCCCCCCTCCTGACCAGTAGCCATATAATTAATGTCCCCCCCCACCAGTAGCCATAATTAATGTGACCCCCCCAACCGTAGCCAGTAGCCATAATATTGCCCCATCACCAGTAGTAGCCAGAATTAATGTCCCCCCCAACAGGTAGACCGATTAAAGACCCCCCACCAGTAGCCATAATTTATGTCCCCCTCCACCATTCGCCATAATTAAGCCACCCCCTCCAGTTACACAGAAGAAGCCATAATTAATCCCCCACTCACCAGTAGCCATAATGTCCCCCCCCCCAGTCGCCATAATAAAGTCCCCCACCCTCATCACCAGTAGCCATATAGAGAGTCCCCCCCACCAGTTAGCCATAATTAAGTCCCCCCTCACAGTCGCCTAATAATCCCCTCCACCAGTAGGCCATAATTAATGCCCACCCCAAAGTAGCCACAGTAAGCCATAATATACCCCCACCGGAGAATTAAGTCACCTAAGTAGCTAATAAATTCCCCCATAACAATAAAATATGTCCACACCCACAGTAGCCATAATAATGTCCCCCCACCAGTAGCCACAGTAGACATAATTAACCCCCCACCAGTAGCCATAATTAATGTCCCCCCCTCCCAGTAGCCATAATTAAGTCCCCCAACCAGTAGTCATAATAAATGTCCCCCCCTCCTCACAGTAGCTATAATAAGTCCCCCCCACAGTAGCATAATTAATGTTCCCCCCACCAGTAGCCTAATTAATGTCCTCCTCACCAGTAAGCCTCAAGTAGCCATAATTAATGTCCCCCCACAGTAGCCATAATTAATGTCCCCTTCTCACCAGTAGCCATAATTAATGTCCCCCCCACACCAGTAGCCATAATTAATGTCCCCCCACCAGTAGCCATAAATTAATGTCCCCCCCACCAGTAGCCATAATAATGTCCCCCCAACCAGTAGCCATAATTAATGTCCCCCCCACCAGTAGCCGTAATTAATGTCCCCCGCACCAGTAGCCACAGTAGCCATAATTAATGTCCCCCCACCAGCAGCCATAATAATGTCCCCTCCTCTCACCAGTAGCCATAATTAATGCCCCATCCCCCCACCAATAGCCATAATTAATGTCCCCCCCCCCACCAGTAGCCATAATTAATGTCCCCCCCATCACCAGTAGCCCTATTAATGTCCCCCCATCACCAGTAGCCATAATTAATGTCCCCCCACCAGTAGCCATAATTAATGCCCCCCCACCAATAGCTAATTAATGTCCCCCCCACCAGTAGCCATAATTAATGCCCCCCCACCAGTAGCCATAATTAATGTCCCCCCCCACCAGAGCCATAATTAATGTCCCCCCCGACCAGTAGCCACACTAGCCATAATAATGTCCCCCCCCTAACCAGTAGATATAATTATGTACCCCACCAGTAGCCATAATAATGTCCCCCACCTCACCGGTAGCCATAAGCCATAATTAATCCCCCCCCACACCAGTAGCCATAATTAATGTCCCCCCCACCAGTAGCCATAAATAATGCCCCCCCCACCAGTAGCCACATTAGCCATAATTAATGTCCCCCCCACCAGTAGCCATAAATAATGTCCCCCCCCTCACCAGTAGCCATAATTAATGTCCTCCCCACCAGTAGCCATAATTAATGTCCTCCCCTCACCAGTAGCCATAATTAATGGTCCACCCCCCCACCAGTAGCCATAATTAATGTCCTCACCAGTAGCCATAATTAATGCCCCCCACCACCATAGCTAATAATGTCCCCCCCCACCCACAGTAGCCAAATATAATAAGTCCCCCCTCCACAGTAGCCACAGTAGCCATAATTACCCCCCCCACCAGTAGCCCATAATTAATGTCCCCCCCACCAGAGCCATAATTAATGTCCCCCCTCACCAGTAGCCATAATAATGTCCCCCATCCTCACCAGTAGCCATAATAAATGTCCCCCCCCCAGTAGCCATAATTAATGTCCCCCCACCAGTAGCCATAATTAATGCCCCTCCAACCAGTAGCCATAATAATGTCCCCCCACAGTAGCCATAATTAATGTCCCCCCTCACAAGTAGCCATAATTAATGCCCCCCCACCAGTAGCCACAGTAGCCATAATTAATCCCCCCCTCACCAGTAGCCATAATTAATGTCCCCCCACCAGTAGCCACAGAAGCCATAATAATCCCCACCACCAGTAGCCATAAATTAAGTGCCCCCTCACCAGTAGCCATAATTAATGCCCCCCCACCAGTAGCCATAATAAATGTCCCCCCTCCTCACCAGTAGCCATAATAAATGTCCCCCCCACCAGTAGCCATAATTAATGTCCCCCCCACCAGTAGCCTTAATTAATGTCCCCCCCACCAGTAGCCATAATTAATGCCCCCCCCCAGTAGCCATAACTAATGCCCCCCCCCACCGGTAGCCATAAGTAGCCAATAATAACCCCCACCAGTAGCCATAATTAATTTTCCCCCTCACCAGTAGCCATAATTAATGTCCCCCCACAGAGACCATAATTAATGCCCCCTTACCAGTAGCCACAGTAGCCATAATTAATGTCCCCACAGTAGCATAATTAATGTCCCCCCTCCTCACCAAGCCATAATTAATGTCCCCCCCACACCAGTAGCCATAATTAATGTCCCCCCCACCAGTAGCATAATTAATGTCCCCCACCAGTAGCCCATAATTAATGTCCCCCCCTCACCAGTAGTCATAATTAATGTCCCCCCCCACCAGTAGCCGTAATTAATGCCCCCCACCAGTAGCCACAGTAGCCATAATTAATGTCCCCCCCACCAGCAGCCACAGTAGCCATAATTAATGTCCTCCACCAGCAGCCATAATAAATGTCCCCCCTCCTCACCAGAAGCCATAATAATGCCCACCCCACCAATAGCCATAATTAATGTCCCCCCCACCTGTAGCCATAATTAATGCCCCCCCCACCAGTAGCCATAATTAATGTCCCCCCACCAGTAGCCATAATAATGTCCCCCCCTCACCAGTAGCCATAATTAATGTCCCCCCAGCAGTAGCCATAATAAATGTCCCCCCCCTCACCAGTATCCATAATTAATGCCCCCCCCCCCAATAGCCATAATTAATGTCCCCCCCACCAGTAGCCATAATTAATGTTTCCCCACCAGTAGCCATAATTATGTCCCCCCCTCACCAGTAGCCATAATTAATGTCCCCCCACCAGTAGCCATAATAAATGTCCCCCCTCCTCACCAATAGCCATAATTAATGCCCCCCGCCAGTAGCCATAATTAATGTCCCCCCCACCAGTAGCCACAGTAGCCATAATTAATGTCCCACCCACCAGTAGCCATAATTAATGCCCCCCCCCCACCAGTAGTCATAATCAATGTCCTCCATAGGTAATATCTTAATATTGTACATATTTTATAATGTGCAGATAAACATTATGTTGCATACATAGGCATATACATGCTATTGTGAAGTTTTTCTTTCAGAATTCAGAACTCAATAATACCCCCCCCCCCAAATAGAAAACAGGGCCCCATGATTTAAGTAAAATAAAAATAAAATTCTTACCTAGTTATTCCGTCCTCTTCACGCTCTCTCACATGAAGATAGGCGCAGGTGACGGCTGATGATGCGTTTGGCCAGGGTCAGGTGCCGGGTCATAGACTCAGCAGACCGGCGCAGGCAAACGCGTCTCTAAGCCTGCGTCAGCCTAAGTGATCGATGTGGTGCGTGGGGACGGCCGAAGGAGTTAGTGGGCGCGGCGGATGAGGGTGGGTGGGACGGTGGGCGTTCTATTTTGAATTGTGACAGCTCCGGGCCCCCCTGATCCAGCGCACGGACAGACGGAACATCTGCCTGCTGTCAGGTGCAGGCTTGTGAATGATACCGATCGTGGTCGCAGGGGTCGCGACTGAGACCCAGCCCATTGCAAGTCACAAGCCTGCACCTGACAGCAGGCAGATGTTCCGTCTGGTCCGTGCGCTGGATCAGGGGGGCCCGGAGCTGTCACAATTCGCTATCCGCTACTATGCATTTTTTAACAGGCACCATTATGTTCATATAGCACTTTCTGTGCTTTTCATGATTTTTTCCGCTAAGAAAAATTATTTTAAAGATTTTTGGAAAACAATAAAGTATATGCCATTTTAATCTACTGACCACGAGTGCTGGTTCCACAGAATCTTCTCTTCCTAGTCAAAAATAGAACGGCCACCGCCCCACCCACCTCATCCGCCGCGCCCACCTACCTCATCGGCCGTCCCCATACCGATCGTGGCCGCAGGGGTCGCGACTGAGACCCAGCCCATTGCCAGTCACAAGCCTGCACCTGACAGCAGGCAGATGTTCCGTCTGGTCCGTGCGCTGGATCAGGGGGGCCCGGAGCTGTCACAATTCAAAAATAGAACGCCCACCGTCCCACCCACCTCATCCGCCGCGCCCACCCACCTCATCGGCCGTCCCCACGCACCACATCGATCACTTAGGCTGACGCAGGCTTAGTGACGCGTTTGCCTGCGCCGGGTCTGCTGAGGTCTATGACCCGGCACCTGACCTGGCAGACGCGTCATCAGCCGTCGCCTGCGCCTATCTTCAGGTGAGAGAGCGTGAAGAGGAGCGGAATAACTAGGTAAGAATTTTATTTTTTATTTTACTTAAATACATGGGGCCCTGTTTCTATTGGGGTGGGGTAATTATTGAGTTCTGAATTCTGAAAGAAAAACTTCACAATAGCATGTATATGCCTATGTATGCAACATAATGTTTATCTGCACATTATAAAATTGTACAATATAAGATATTACCTATGGAGGACAATTGATTATGACACGGGGGGGGGGCATTAATTATGGCTACGGGTGGGGGACATTAATTATGGCTACTGTGGCTACTGGTGGGGGGGACATTAATTATGGCTACTGGCGGGGGGCCATTATTATGGCTAATTGGTGAGGAGGGGGACATTAGTTATGGCTACTGGTGGGGGGACATTAATTATGGCTACTGGTGAAGGGGGGACATATTATGGCTCTTGTGGGGAAACATTAATTATGGCTATGGTGGGGGGGACATTAATTATGCTTTTTGGGGGGGGGCATAATTATGGCTACTGGTGAGGGGGGGACATTTATTATGGCTACTGCTGGGGGGACATTAATTATGGCTACTGGTGAGGGGGGGACATTATTATGGCTACTGGTGGGGGGACATTAATTATGGCTACTGGTGGGGGGGGCAATTAATTATGGCTACAGGTGGGGGGGACATTAATTATGGCTATTGGTGGGGGGCATTATATTATGCTGCTTCTGGGAGGGGGACATTTATTATGGCTGCTGGTGGAGGAACATCATTATGGCTACTGTGGCTGCTGGTGGGGGGGACTATTATGGCTACTGACTGTGCTACTGGTTGGGGGGCATTAATTAGGTATTGGTGGGGGGGGACATTAATTATGACTACTGGTGAGGGGGGGACTTAATTATGGCTACTGGTGGGGGGACATTATTATGGTGGGGCATAACTAGGTGTGGGGGGACATTAATTATGCTACTGGTGTGGGGGGGCACTATATTATGGCTACTGGTGAGGAGGTGGGGACATTACTTATGGCTACTGATTTGGGGCATATATGCTCTGTGCTATGGGGGGGCATTAATTATGCTACTGGTGGGGGGACATTAATTATGGCTACGTTGAGGGGAAATTAATTAGGGGCTACTGATGGGGGTTAATTGGCTACGTTGTGCTACCGTGTGGGGGGGGGCATTAGTTATGGCTACTGGTGGGGGTGGGCATTAATTATGGCTACTGGTGTGGGGGGGACATTAATTAAGGCTACTGGTGGTGGGGACATTAATTATGGCTACTGGTGGGGGGGGACATTATTATGGCTACTGGTGAGGAGGGGGGACATTTAATTATGGCTACTGGTGGGGGGGCATTAATTATGGCTACTGGTGAGGGGGACATTAATTATGGCTACTGGTGGGGGGATTAATTATGGCTTCTGTGGCTCTGGTGGGGGGACATTAATTATGGCTACTGGTGAGGGGGGGATTAATTATGGCTACTGTGGCTACTGGTGGGGGGGCATTAATTATGGCTACTTGTGAGGGGGGACATTAATTATGGCTACTGGTGGGGGAACATTAATTATGGCTACTGGTTTGAGGGGCATTAATTATGGCTACTGGTGGGGGGAACATTAATTATGGCTACTGGTGGGGGGGACATTTATTATGGCTACTGGTGGGGGGGGGGACATTAATTATGGCTACTGGTGAGGGGGGACATTAATTATGGCTACTGTGAGGGGGGACATTATTATGGCTACTGGTGGGGGGGATTAATATGGGCTACTGTGGCTAACTGTGTAGGAGGGGGGACATTTATTATTCTGGCTACTCGGTGGGGGGGGACATTAATTATGGCTACTGGTGGGTGGGGGGGGGTGCATTTAATTATGGCTACTGGTGAGGGAGCATTAATATGCTACTGGGGGGTGGGCATTAATGTCATTTTGCTGCTACATTATTTCACTGTGGGGGCTTTGGTACTGGTGAGGGGGGACATATTTATGGCTACTGGTGGGGGGGCATTAATTAACTGGCTAATGTGCTACTGTGGGGGGGGAACATTATTTATGGCTACTGGTGGGGGGGACATTAATATTGGCTACTGGTGGGGGGGGGGGCCATTAATTATGGCTCCTGGGGGGGGGGGGACATTTAGTATTATCTACTTTTGGGGGGTGGACATTAATTATGCTACTGGTGAGGGGGGACATATTATGGCTATGTGGCTACTGGTTCGGGGGGGACATTAATTATTGGCTACTGGTGGGGGGGGGCATTAATTATGGCAACTGGTGGTGTGGTACATATTCAATTAATTTTGATGGCTTATTCTCTTGGGGATTAATTTGTGGTGGGGGAGGCACTTATTTGGCTACCTGTGTGGGATTATTTTGGCTATGTGTGGGGACTTCTGTTATGGTAACTTGGGTGTGTGTGCAAATTTAGGTATGGTGGGGGGGGCTCCTTAAATCTTCTATGTGTTAGTAGTTCCTCTTTTATTTTCGTGTTGGTGGTGGAGGGGCCATAGTTCCAATCTCTCTACTGTTGTGAAGATTCTTTCCTTCTGTGGACTTTCTCTATTTGTGCTGGGGGGGGGACTATTAATTATAGGCTATTGGTGGAGGGCTTGGGCTCTGTTAGTGAGGGGGACATTTATTACGGGTATGGCTTGGGTACTATTTGGCTACCGGTGTGGTGGGGACATTAATTATGGCTACGTGTGCTACTGGTGCGGGTGGGGGGACATTACTTATTGCTGTGGGACCTAATCTACGGTTGTGGGGGGGACATTAATTATGGCTACTGTGGAGAAGGGGACATTATTTGGCTACGTGGGGGGACTATGGCTAGTGGCTTGGTGAGGGGCATTAATTATGCTACTGGTGGGGGGACATTAATTATGGCTACTGGTTTGGGTGGGGGGGACATTAATTATGGCTACTGGTGAGAAGGGGACATTAATTATGGCTACTGGTGGGGGGGACATTAATTATGGCTACTGTGGCTACTGGTGAGGGGAGGACATTAATTATGGCTACTGGTGGGGGGACATTAATTATGGCTACTGATGGGGGGGACATTAATTATAGCTACTTGTGAGGAGGGGGGACATTTATTATGACTACTGGTGGGGGGACATTAATTATGGCTACTGGTGAGGGGGGGACATTAATTATGGCTACTGGTGGGGGGGATTAATTATGGCTACTGTGGCTACTGGTGGGGGGACATTAATTATGGCTACTGGTGGGGGGGACATTATTTATTGTTAAGGGGGGGGGAACATTTATTATGGCTACTGGTGAGGGGGACATTAATTATGGCTGCCGGTGGGGGTGATTAATTATGGCTACTGTGGCTACTTGTGGGGGGGCATTAATTATGGCTACTGGTGGGGGGGATTAATTATGGCTACTGGTGAGGGGGGACATTAATTATGGCTACTGGTGGGGGGGACATCTATTATGGCTACTGGTGAGGAGGGGGGACATTTATTATGGCTACTGGTGGAGGGACATTAATTATGGCTACTGTGGCTGCTGGTGGGGGGACATTAATATGTCTACTGTGGCTACTGTGGGGGGGGTCATTATTACTTAGGTAATTGGTGGGGGGGGACATTAATTATGACTACTGGTGAGGGGGGGACATTATTATGGCTACTGGTGGGGGGACATTATTTATGGTTACTGGTGGGGGGACATAATTATGGCTACTGGTGTGGGGGGGACATTAATTATGCTACTGTGAGAGGGGACATTAATTATGGCTACTGTGGTGGACTTTATGTACTGTGCTACTGTAAGGGGGCATTAATTATGGCTACTGGTGGGGGGACATTAATTATGGCTACTGGTGAGGGGGGAAATTAATTATGGCTACTGATGGGGGGGATTAATTATGGCTACTGTGGCTACCGGTGGGGGGGGGCATTAGTTATGGCTACTTTTATGGCTAATGTGTGTGGGCTTATTGGTGGGGGACATTAATTAAGGCTAACTTGGTGGGGACATTAATTATGGGCTACTGGTGGGGGGGGACATTTATTATGGCTACTGGTGAGGAGGGGGGACATTTATTATGGCTACTGGGTGGGGGGGCATTAATTATGGCTACTTGGTAGGGGACATTACGAATGGCTACTGGTGGGGGGGATTAATTATGGCTTCTGTGGCTACTGGTGGGGGGACATTAATTATGGCTACTGGTGAGTGGGGGGATTAATTATGGCTACTGTGGCTACTGGTGGGGGGGCATTAATTATGGCTACTTGTGAGGGGGGACATTAATTATGGCTACTGGTGGGGGGACATTAATTATGGCTACTGGTTTGAGGGGCATTAATTGGCTACTGGTGGGGGGAACCATTAATTATGGCTACTGTGGTGGGGGGACTTTTATGGCTACTGGTGAGAGGTGGGACATTTATTATGGCTACTGGTGAGGGGGGACATTAATTATGGCTACTGTGAGGGGGGACATAATTATGGCTACTGGTGGGGGGGTTAATTATGGCTACTGTGGCTACTATGTCGGTAGGGGGCATTTATTAATATGGCTACTGGTGGGGGGGGACATTATTAGGCTATGGTAAGGTGGGGGGCATTAATTATGGCTACTGGTGAAGGACCAATATTGGCTACTGGTGGGGGGGACATTAATTATGGCTACTGGTGAGGGAGGACATTAATTTGCTATGGTGGGGGCATAATTATGGCTACTGGTGGGGGGGGACATTATTTATGGCTACTGGGGGGGGGACATTACTTATGGCTAATGTGGCTACTATGTGGGGGGGGCATTATTATGGCTCTGGTGGGGGACATTAATTATGGCTACTGGTGTGGGGGGGGGGGCATTAATTATGGCTACCGGTGAGGTGGGGGGACATTTATTATGGCTACTGGTGGGGGTACATTAATTATAGCTACTGTTAGGGGGGGACATTAATTATGGCTAGTGTGGCTACTGGTCGGGGGGACATTAATTATGGCTACTGGTGGGGGGGGCATTAATATGGCTACTGGTGGGGGGACATTAATTATGGCTATTGGTGGGGGGGACATTAATTATGGTCATTTGGTGGGGGGCATAATTATGGTACTGGTGGGGGACATTATTTGGCTAGCGTGGTGGGGGGGACATTAATTATGGCTCCTGGTGAGGGGGGGACTTACTTATCTACTTTGGGGGGGGGGACAATTAATTATGGCTATTGGGGGGGGGGGGCATTAATTATGGCTCTGGTGAGGAGGGGGTGACAGTTTAATTATGGCTACTGGTGGGGGGACATTAATTATGGCTACTGTGGCTACTGGTGCGGGGGGACATTAATTACGGCTACTGGTGGGGGGGACATTAATTATGGCTACTGGTGGGGGGGACATTAATTATGGCTACTGTGGCACTGGTGGGGGGGGGGGGGACATTAATTATGGCTACTGGTGGGGGGACATTTTAATGTAGGCTACTGGTGTTGGTGGGGGACATATTAGTTGGGCTACTGGTGAAAGGGGACCATTAATTATGGCTACTGGTGGGGGGGACATTATTATGGGCTTACTGTGGGCTACTGTGGGTGAGGAGGACATTACTTATGGCACTGGGTGGGGGCATTAATTAATGCTACTGATGGGGGGGAACATTATTATAGCTCTTTGAGGAGGGGGGGACATTTATTATGGCTACTGGTGGGGGGAATTAATTATGGCTACTGGTGAGGGGCGGACATTAATTATGGCTACTGGTAGGGGGGAAATTAATTATGGCTACTGGTGGTGGTGGGGGGAACATTAATTATGGCTACTGGTGATCATTGCGATCAGCGGATCTAAATTGAAAGCTTTAAAGTCTTGAGGATTTAGTGAGACCTGAACCACCAAATACCTAAATTGAGATACTACCAATAGTCGAACAGCGAGAGCTATATCCATTTAACCCGTAACCCAGAAAAGGACCCAAACCTCTCAATCAATTCTGAAAGAGATGGGGAAGCAACATCGTCAACAAGGTACACAAGAGTGTCATCAGCGCACATGGACACTTTTTATATGGAGCTCCTATCAATACGTTTAATAAGAGTAGACTTCCGAATAGCTACCGATAGTGGTTCAATGACCAAAGCGAATAAAAGAGGGGACAAGGAACACCCCTGTTGAGTCCCTCGTTCTAAGGGAAAGGATTTAGAGATATAATGGTTTGTTCCCACCCTGGGTCGAGGGAGAGGATAAAGTAGATGGATCTAAGCCTGAAAGCGGGGTCCAATAGCATAGCCAGGAATAGCCATAGGTATTCTCACTCAACTAAATCAAAAGCCTTACATGTGTCCAGGGATAGAACAAAGTCTTGACCCGCAGCTGCAATATTTAAAAACAACCTTTGGATATGTATATCCGTCCCCTTCCCAGGCATAAACCCAGTCTGATCCGGATGGACTAGGGATAAGATAACTTTAGCAATGATTTTAACATTTTCATTAAGCTCCAATTCTCTGGAATGCCCTTACCTGGACTCTCAGACTAATACCCACTCTCCAAAGTTTCAAACGTGCTCTTAAAACCCACCTTTTTAGGCAAGCCAATCACACTCGCTAACTGCATGAAGTGTCAACTCTCTGCAACATCCCCCACCGGGGCCTAGCCTTTTCTCGGGGCCTGGAGTCAGCCGGGGCCTGTAGTACCTGAGTGGCTGGCGGTTGCGGCCTAGGCACGCTAGTGTCACGGTGCTTGGTATGGGGAACCGGAGGGCTGTCCTACAGCCTGGCAGGTCTCCAGCAGGGTGGTGTTGGCAAGAAATGTTGAGGGAGAGGCTGCTATAGCGGTTCTCCCTGGGGCAACCCTTTGGTGTCTAGAGTATGGGTCTCTGTGTGGTGGACAGGGTGCCCGTGATGGTGACAGCCGTAGCAGCAGGGACCAGACGGAGGCAGACGTTGAACAAAAACAACTTACAGTTCTTTATTGGAACCGACAGGAACCGCAGCAACTTGCCTTAACAGAATGGTAGATTGCTGAGATGCAGTTGGAGGGAGCCACAGGAGTAGATCATCAGCCTGGATGCAATGGCAGGCTGGGAGATAGCTGTGGTCTCTACGTAGGATGCCTCTCCGTGTATCCTTGTGATTTTGTCTCTAGGTAGCACCCTCGAAGGTTAGGATTTGCATATCCACCCTTTCCTCTCTCTCTGTCTAACTCTTAGCTGTACTCAGTCTGACTTGTTCAGACTCCCTGGTCTGACTGACTAGACTGCTCTTCAGACTCTCTGGTCTGACTGGAACTGCCCTCTAGAAGTTTCCTGAACAGGGAACTTGTTACTCCTCCTGGTCAGGTGGTGGCTACTCCTCCAATTACATCTCAGCTCACAGAAAAAGAGTGTAACGCATGTGATTGGCTGACACATATTACATCACAGGAAACAATTAACTCCTGCCTTACCAGGCAGGGTCTACCACTGCAGAGTTCATCTGTGTTATCTAGTGTTATGTAGTGGCATGCTGTGAGACTAATCAGACCCTACACAGGCTGCAAGCTACATGGTGGGACGTATTCGCAACCACTCCTCTGCCTTGCATCGGCGAGCTTATTGCATCTCTCTTTACTAATCCATCCTTTATCCTCCTCCTGTCTGTTATCCGGCAAACACCAGATATATACCAAGCTCCAGACTTATCTGCAGTCACTTTCCCCTTGGACCTTGTAAATAAGATGGCTGCTGATGGCTGGTTCAATTTTAATTTCTTAAATTATTTTATTTTGTTCCATTATAAAGAATGGCTGGAACATTATACAATCTCTTTTACCTCTTGTATCACCCCCTCATCCTCATAGACTATAAGTTCTTGTAAGCCTGTCCCTCACTCCTATTGTTCCATATGAATGTTTGAAAAGAGCGAACCTTGGTTTCTTTTAAAATGATTTTTCCATTTCAACTGATATTTTAAGAGGTCGTTCAAGGCTGAATCTGGGCTGCGCCGCGGCACTACAGGAACTGCTTAAACTGTTGGAAGAGATCTATGGGGTGGTTTCCAAGTCATGCTGGCTTGGGAAGAAATGCCATTTGGACATTGAAGGCTTTTATCAACCATTGGAATTTCAAAGATTATTGTGTTTAAGATTCTGACAGTTTGATGATATTTATCACTAATGGATAGCGGCCTCTCTTCCAAAGTCTGTCTTGGTGTTCTGTTATATCAGGTAACGGGCCTGTGAAGATGCATCATGAAGGGCTGCTGTCTGTAGGCTCATGGCAAAATTTTAAAAGGGACTCTGTAGAAGGCGGAGGGCACGGAAAAACAAATATTAAAACAGATTCAGTCATGCGTGCCTGGATTCGAGTAAGTGTCCCTGGTTTCTCATTTTCATGGTTACATGTCCTGATAGTTGAAGGTTGGACCACTTTCCCACCCCCCTGTGAAATTGGGAAGAACAAGGTAGTCCTCTGTGCTTGGTATTTCTATGGCCAGTTTGCTCAGCTTGTCGTTAGGTAGATAGGGGATAACATTGGGCTTTGTTCTCTGACGGGCTTTAGGAGGATGATTGCCGCGTCAGGTCTAAAGTGGAGCTGAAGCTGAAGCGGGCATCTGTGAGACCCTGGGGTGGGGTGTCAGTGTATGACCATACACCCCTTTAACCATAAATGACAATACTGTGAACAAAGGCAAAAATTATAACGCAATCCTACTTATTATATTACGACCGCTTCCGTAACGGACACATGGCGTACCAACTCAGTATTGAACCTGGCACAGTGATCAATGTAAGGAAAAAATAAAACTCCAAAAACAGTATTATGATTATTACCATTCATCCATCAACAATGCCTATAAAAAGTGACAAAAAAAAAAGTCTATATAACTATGTATTGGTGCACAAAATACAACCTGTCAGCCAAAACACAATCCATCAACCACCTCCGTTTAGATTTTAAATAAAAAAATTCTGCCACTTGGTGGACAGCGAGCCAAAACTATAGATTGTTCCCACATTAGGTTTTATTTAGCACATTTGTATTTAGTAATTTAGTTTGGTTAACCTTGTCAGTAAGGATCATTAGATAACGTTTAAAAGTTTAGGTAGGCTATATGGTTGAATGCAAAGAAGAGTCAAAAAACTATTCCAGAATTGATGCTTCACTTCTCCTTTGCTCCAAAATAGTTAATACGTTTTCACCATTTTGGGGTGGTCATGCCCTATTGTTATCACTGTAAAATGCATCTCATCCCGCAAAAAAGTGCCAATTTTATGCCTACGTAAGGGGCCAAAGAGGAAATAAAGTATGCTACTTCGATCGGACAAACTAGCAGCTGCCCGACACTCCTTTCCATTCTGCGACCGATCTCTGTGTACCCGTACAACCAAAAAACCATCCACGTCTCGCACTATTGCTGACAGAATTGGACAAAATTTCACCTCATTTTGTTTTAGGACTATGCAGTGCTCGAAGGGTTCCATCTACCTAAAAGCGCAGTTTATAGTTTGAGGGATATACTTGAACCTTGGGGCAGGGGGGGGGGGTGATGCCATGGTGAATTCGAATAAGTTAAATTTCAAACTCTGTAACAAAAACAAACTAATAATCACCACAAAATTTCAATTTAGATTTTGTGAGGAAAAAACAATGGGATCTCGAATCGGATTATTTAGAAATTAAAAAATTTTTTGGTAATTTGAACCCCTACCACCGAAGCCGCTTTATTTTCACCTTCCTGACACGGCACATATTTTTTTTAAATTGCCCTGTGTCACAAAGTGGTTTCCCTTTGGAACGCTTCCACATATCAAAGGATTTTGAAATAGTTTCCCATGTACACTTGTATTTCATGTTTGGATGGGAAGTTTTGTGTGTTATTATTGATTTTGATTTTCGAAAATTCCAAAATGTTCTATTTTTTCAAACATATAGTAAAACAGCAACAATCCTGATAACTAACATTAACTGAATGTCTGCTTGGCCATCTTGACTGGTTTTTTTGCATCATTTCATTTGTAGGAGGCTTTGAACTTTATGTGCGATCTTGGGAGCACCATTTGTTATGAGGGACCTACTCAGATTTAAAGTCCATTTGTGAGGACCTAAATAATAGGGAAATGACCCCATTATGGTAAGCAACATCCTGGAAGTTCGTTAACTTTATTGTGTTAAGGTATATGTTAAAACTCATGTGCTGCAATTTGAAAGTTCGATTTTTTTTGTTTTTTTTTTTTTTTTTTTTTTTTTGTTTAAATGAATGTTGTTTTTAAAAAAAATGTACAGTTCTCTGTGGATAACAATGCCACACAATACAAAAATTTGATACCGATTTATAATGATCACAACAAATACCCATATGTGGGTGGTTGAATTGCGTATGGGCAGACGCCAGGGATTGAAGGGAAGATGCGCCATTGAGCAGATTATGCATTGTCGACTTTTTATGGGCTATACAATCTTTATTTTTTTGGCAATTTGGACAACTAACGGGCTATTTTCTGCACATGAGAGCCCTTACAACTATTTCATTTTACTTGGTCATTAGCTTATTGATGAGAGTTTATTGATTTGAAGTGATGGCGGTAAAGAAAATCGACAATTTGGTTTCCTTCTATTTTGTATTTTGGTGGGGCCGTTCACCGTACTCCAAAATAAATTTATTATTCTATGATCACCAACCCCTTATTGGTGATCCTTATTTCATAGTTTTTTATCATCAATTTTACAAAATTTACGAAGAAAAAGTGATGTAGAGAAAGAAAAGCTAATTAATTTTGTGTCACCATCTTTGGAGGCTTTTATGTTTGGGACAGAGCTGTTTAGGCTTATTTTTAGGGTGAGTGTCCTTTTTAGTGGGACACATTTGGCGCACAGAACCTTTTTTGAGCACTTTTGGAACATTTTGTGAAGGGGATTTTATGAAAATTAACCATTCTTGGCAAGTTTTGTTCTGGGTTTTGTTTTTACATTCACTGCGCGGATCCAAAGGTATGCCTTTCCCTTACAGATTGTTTCAGGAGCGGGATTTCAACTTATTTTAATTATTTATTAAAGCTTTTATGGGTGTTTTAACTTTTTTTTTTTTTTTTTCTTTAACCTACAGTGCTTTATCGAGTTTGTTAGGAAGCGAGCCTGATTTCTTACCTACCCCGTCCACGGTGTGTTGCCCCCCCTACACACGTGTAACACAGTGTAGTTACCAGAGAGTGTAGACCACAGGTGCCTTGCAGTCAGTCAATCACTTAGCGGCGTGTTTTGAAGCTGATCAGTGTGTGTTCAGACCCGTCGACGTGTCTGGCTAGACTGGATTAAGGTAGACCAGTCACAGGGAGGATGTGCAGAACCCAAAACTGCCATTGGAGCAGCAGACCCCCCCTCAGGTATGCGCCGAAGAATGTACGGGGTTAACACACCCGCGATCCGAGGAATCTCTGATCGCAAGTGTTGAGTGGCAGGTGTACGGCTCTATTATGAGCAGGTGCCCGAAGTGGGACGTAGTACTAGTCACAATGCCTCATCACGTCCCTGCTGCCCGTTGAATAGTACGACGGCCAATGTCGGGGAAAAGGGTTAATAAATCAACTCAAAAACATATCAAGCACACTTAACCCACCAAAATGAAAGACAATGCATCATGAAAACCAGTTAAATCATTTTTGTCATTAAAGGTTCAAAAGTATAATTCATCCAGCGACATATGCAGTATTACAAAAAGAGAGGCGGAGTCCTAATGTTCAAACTGGCTACGTTAGTGAAGGGGTATGTTAAAGCAAAAACATGTTAGGTTTTTAGAATGATGAAAAGTATCTGTAATCCAGTCTCCTTGTCTTGGTCAGTGAGTATGGGTTCTAGACCTTATGCTTCCTTTCAATCATAGTAGGCTTGCTTACATGTATAGAAATCTGTCCATGGTCACATCATAGTAGGGCTCAATCACAACGCCTGGTATGAGATAAACAACGTGGACACAGGGTCTGTGAATCGGTAACCCAAAATTCCAAGGCTCAATTGCCTAACTTGACAACGACACCAAATGGCGACTACCACCAGACCTGGTGTTTTCCAGGGTCACTCTAGTAGTGCTAAGATCTAGCAGGCATTACCTTCTTCATTGCCTGTTGTACACTCGTGGTCCCACCCTGCTGAGTTACAATCGGGATGGACGTTGTACATTGGTGCGGAGGCCAAGTCTCTTTGCGCTCCTGTCTGGTCCTGAGTCCTGATCTGGTTGAATACGCCGGTCAGGAACCAGAGGATCCTTTGCATTATTATGTCACTCAAGAGGATTTGCATATTTAGATAAAGAGGTATTCCGTATTACTCTACGGCACTCCAGGCGGAATTGCTACTTTTTTAAACCGCTTTCTCTTGGCCCCCTAGGATTTAGTCCAGGGATTATAAGGTTACATTCTTTAATCAACAGGGATGCCAGGGATTGTTAGCTGAGATCAGCTTCAAAAACACTTTGTGCAAGTGGTTGATGCCTTCCAGTTAATAATGGGGTGATATTACTGTCATTGTGTGTTCTTTGTATTTCGGACAGGTGAGAGCCTTAAAAATGAAACTGCACCATGGACAGCAGGGTGGGGATCTCGATATATCATGGGATCAGGTATTGTGTTTGCTCCCCGTTTATAGAAATCTTATTTACTGCGGAATCATCATCAGATTTCATTATTTTTTTACTTCAGGGGAAACCTTATTTGAGATCAGCAGAGGCTTTTTTAAACCGAAAAGGGGAACTAAAGAGATTAAAAGGCTTTGGAGGAAGTTGAGGAGCAAGGGACATTACTAAGGGAGCCAACTTCGTATGTCGAGAGTTCTCCTACATATCTATAATAGATACACAACTACGCGTTTTTAGCATTCTCTTATAGGCGGGGCATCACCACTCTTGTTTAAAAGACTTTAAAAACCTTGATATAGGAATTTCGGAAAAACTACCATGCTAAAGCACGTACTGGCGATAGCGGCTTACATCCAAGCTGACCAGCTCTTTGCCACACTTGCTGTTACGGCAACCTGGTGGACTTCTACCTTGTCGCAGCCAGTGATTATGTGGACACTATTGGGTTCTTTCTAACTTCCGAATTTTAATTTAATAGAATCTTGTTCTGCCACGATTTGGAAGAGTTGTCTAGTCGGTTAAGTACCTGTGGTCGTTCTTCTCCAACCCATGAGTTGCATGTCGTTTCTTTAGCACTTCAGAGGCTTTCAAATGGTGCAGTAAATGCTCTGAAAAGTCATATATATATGTCACTAAATGGCCATCGTGTAAACAAAAAAAATGGCGATTGGGTGGCTTTTGCAAACAGACACGAGCACATCTGTGGAGTGTTTAAATAATTATGTATCTGAAAAATAAACGTAAAAAAAAAAATCCAACTAATCTTTAATATGAAGAAACTTTGCAGTACAAACCAAGCGTAAATCTGGTCTTTTTTTTATACAAACAGCTGGTATAAAGGTTTTCTAGGCGGATGTTTTATTGTTAAAAAAATTAAGAAGATAAAAATGAGTGTTTAATCAAATGGAATCTGATGTATTGCATCTCTTCCTCCCCCTTCAGGGTCACTCCTATCAAAACTATCTCCTCCTTCTGAGTTTGTTGTACCTCTTCACTGTCTAGAAAACGAGCTCGACTTCACATTTTTAAAAAAAAATTTTTTTAATTATTATTTCAGACTCTCTAGGGGGGGTACTTTAACCATACAGGGTCTGATGCTCATACAATAGTATTGCAGGAATATAGTATTGCAGTATATAGATTTTGATGATGATATCAATATCTGACCATATGCAGACATTGGATATCCGCATATTATTATTGGACTATTGATAATGAGCATTTTTTTTTTTTGTTTTTAATGTATCGGATTGTTCAGTTCATGTCAGAGATATCAGTCACCTGAAGCAGAGATCCAGCAGAAAAGCGTACGTGCTGTCCTGAAGACATGAAGTTCCACAGAAAGCTCCTTGACACCATGATAGAAGGGCATAACAAAATTGATTAGGCCAATGTAAGTGAACATTTGCTTCAAACGACCTTTAGGCTGTCAAATGTGCAGAACACAAATGTGATGTTAACAGTTTTTATTTCTGTTTCAGTGTAGTCATTGTGTGCTTCTTTGCCATAAAAAACTCTATATATTACGTGAATTACTAGTAAAATAAAATTTGATTCCTCGGTATTCGGGACCGGCACGTAGGAGCAGTGACAACTGGGAAGCTCCGCCCCCGTGCTATAAACCTTCACCAATATAAAACAGAACCCCCATGTCCTGAACAAGGGACCAGCACACCAAGCGCCGGAAAGGACCATGCATAAGTGTAGGTAGAAAACTGTGGTTACCACGCGAAACTGATTTTTACGGTGTAATTACAAGAATCCCAATTTCCCTTTTTTCCCCCATGAAAGCACTAGGGGAGCACCCACTACAGAGTGGCCAGCCTCTGAAATCAGGTAAGCGCTATGTTATTGCATAGGAAGCAACCTTCAAGCAAGGAACATAGATACCTCCTGCAGGGGCTCCTGACGGAAGATGAGATGAACACCAAGTGTATCTGGAAACAGGGATGGACGAAACAGAGACTGACCCTGTATAGAGGCATACTCAGGCCAGGGTCCAGCCCCAACTGTAAGAAGAAAGGAGCTTGGAAAAAGGAACAGACCAAAGGATGAATCCTTTGGATCTCAGCAATGCGATTTCTATAGCCACCTCAAATGGGAGCCCAAGATAAACTAGGTGCCCATCGCTGACCTAGGACATCGGTCAGGAGAAGGGAAGAGCCCATATATATCTACAAGAGATAAACATCAGATCTGCGTACCACGCCCTGCCCTGCAAATGTGGGCAACAGGATGGCTGGGACACCCTTTCTACCTTTTTGCTTCCACGACAATCCCCAAGCAAGTAAAGGAGGGAAGCGGATTCGAGTATTAACATTGTGTCCACTGCGATCCCTTGCCTTTGCCTCATAAGAGGGGAGCTTGTGATTGAGACAAATAATATAAGCAATGTCACGGTGCCCTACCTCCATTTTCAATTGAACAAAGCATTAAAGATGGAGGACCACTCGGCTAATCAAACCATTGTGGCTCAATTACTTATTCCATCTGATTCCTTTAATACCCTGGCCATCCAGAAATGCTTGTGGCATCAGTGGTTATACCTCCCAATGAAGGGGGAGGAGGGAAGGCCACTTATGAGAATGCTGGAGAGGGAAGACAGGCAAGAATAAGCCAGGATTAGAAATGCCCAAAAGGGGCCCAGTGCCCCAGCATTTACTATCACCAATGTCTTTAGGTGCCATGTGGATATCGATTGTAGCCTTGCACTATCTTGGGCACTGGAATGCCTTATGCTATGCACGTGTGGGGCCAAAGGGACAGGCAAAAACGCCCTTCAGAAGCAGCCCCTATTGCAGCATTGGCCCGGCTTAAAAAACTAAGCTCTGCACCTAAAGAGGGAGGGAAAAAACGGTTAAATTTCTTCTCATCAGACAACTAGGTAAAAACGTATTAGCTGAGGGATTGTGGTGCGATATACGCCCCCCGGAAAAGAGCCAACACTTTTTTATCTACTTATGGTCCGCTTCATAAGAGCCAGCCTCTATACCCATAGTGGGGTCCCAATGGTTTAGAAAGAGAAAAGCCCATGCAAGATTTCATTTTTATAATGGCGGTACCCCGCCTCTTTAACCCTCAATGATCAATTTTGTGGTGATAGGACATGCTGTATATGTTCTTCTCGGACATACCCAAAAAATGTCAATGGACAGTTAGTGTAATGAAAAATGTTCTAGACTATAATTCCTGTTTTTTTCCCTTTGTGTATAGATATGACACTTCTGAGCCCAGTTTAGACTTGGGGTGCTCTTTTGAGTTAAACGTGAACACTTGTGCTTTGAAGAACCATGCGAGCACGTGCTGGCAAATACAGGGAGGATTATTATGAGAATTAGGATAAAACTGGAAAGTCCGCAATTCAGTAGACTACGTTCCTACTGAGCAGATCCAGTATTAAGATATCAGTCTAACAGCTCGAAGCGTATAAACCGGTGAGCTTTTTAATGCATATACCACCAGGATGAAGGATGTAACCAAGCACCACGGACATGCTGGTTGGTGCGCCTGGGGGAGGATCTTTTTTTTTGTTGTTTTTTTGTTTTATTACGGCTTTAAAATTATGCAAATTATCTTAGGGGTCTGGGTTCCATAAGTGTTAAAGAGACTGGAGCATCATGCTCATTTGCTAATTTTTATAAAGGGGCAGAAGAATTCTTAAAGACGACAGGTCCTCTGCCAGATGGGCACACCCCCGCATTGTCCTTGATTACACACTTTATCCTGTTGGTAGTTCTTAAAATGAACTTATGTTTGGAACTAGATGTACCAATATATTAGAAAAATACAGTCAGGTTTATCCTGGACAAGTCCGATTGGTCAGGCTTTGGGCAGCGCTGCGTACTCGTTGTGCGCTATTATAAATAAAATTATTATTATTATTATTAATTGTGCTCATCTTCGTCTGTTTTTCCATGTAAATTTACTGAATATTAACATGGGACTTTGTGTATTTTGAAATAGATAGTACGTAATATGAGAGAAGAGCGGCGTGTCATATAAAATGAAAACCGGAAGACCTTGGATCTTATATAAACGAACATTTAAGCTATATATGCCAAACATTTTTCAGTTGCGGTCCCCTATAGTAATTGTCACATAACTGTTTGTGTGTGATTGCATTGTTATAGATGGGCGTACAGGAGGCATCGGTCCAAGAAGTGAAGGTGTTGTACCAGAGCGAAGGATCAGATGATGTGCTGTCTTATTACCAATGCTGCATATGGAAAACAAATATTAAAAAGTATTTGTAAGTGATTGGATTTTGTTTTACAGAGAAGACAAATCTTTGTACTGGACAAGTTTAATAGGGTAAAGATTCCAGAAGAGATACTGCTGCAGCCTCCAGTAATGCTTGCTATTATTCTATTTGATACGGGAACATTTTGAATGTATAAAGTTCACAGACTTTCTGTGTAAGAAAAGTCATTATTATATTCTTTACAATACAATTATTTTCATACTACTGAAAGGGTTCTTTTTTTGTTTAGAGTATGTTTATATTCTGTATTATAAATGGGTCAGTATTGCTTATTAACCTTTCAGGCACCTGCCCTTTTTGTTTTTTCATTTTGCACTCCCCATGATCAAACATCCATAACTTTTTTATTTTTCATGTTCCAGAAGCGGTGTGACAAACTTGTGTTCTGCGTAACAAATTACCAATGCATAGAGCTGGTATTATTATTCCAGCCGTGTACTGGGAGAGGAAGCGGGAAAAAAAAAATATCCAAATGAAGGGAAATTGGTTAAAAAACAAACGCATTTGTGCGTTTTCTTGTGGGCTTGATAGCGTACGGATTTCGCACTAAAAAAAAAATTAAAAACCTCCTGTCCAAAAAAATTTGGGAGGATTTCTTCATCTTCTGGCGCTAATAAAGTTTTTTGATACTTAGTGATACAGAGCTGTGGGGGGTGTGTTTGCTTCGGTTACAATGTTATCCATTTAGGACGGTTCGACCTTCTGTGATCACTTTTAGAGAATTATTTTTTTGTTTAAATGACAAAAAAAGTGCCGTATTTTAAACTTGGGCGCACTTTTAATTATACGGGAGTAAACGCAGTGAAAAACGTTCCTCATATTTTGATTAGGGCATTTTCGGACGCGGCGATACCCAATGTGTTATGATTTTTACTATTTAATCAGTTATAGGGAAAGGGGTGATGAGTTTTTTGAGTTTTTTAGGGTTGTATTTTTATTTTTACTATTTTTCAGACTCCATAGGGTACTTTAACCCCTATCTGGTTGTCTGTACGATCCTCTCTATACTGCCTACTACAGTATGGCAGTATATGTGTATTTTACTATCATACATTACAATGTGCTATAGCCATCTAATGCATTGGTTGAACCCGAGGCTACCATGGGCGACGGATCGCCGACTCCATGCGCCGCAACCTTTTGAAGAAGGCAGCGTATCAGCGGGAAAACAACCGCATTATGCAGCAAAGGACCTACCGGCTCTATGGAGAGGGCTCGACGTGTGAGACTCTCCATGCACCCGCGGGTCGACCTGTGACTTGCTATTACGTCACGGGTCGTGAAAGGTTTAATTGCAAAATCTGTCTTACACCAAAACATAAATCCTTTTCTCTTCCATGCAAAGAATGTTTCTAGTTTGGCTACAAGTTGCCTCTATTACGCGCCACAAGTTGACAAAAACTCAATCCACGCTAAACATCAAGTTTTTTGGAAATTATGCAATATTGCTGATACAGCCATAACCGTATAATGTGAATTATTTAAATGTAGACTTTTAAAGAGTCAATAGATGGTTAACCTTTGTACTATGGCATAGCCATAGGAAGCATCGAGATGGTGGGTGAACCCCGCCACAAAACCCAAAATTGCCAGCGCAGGCCGAACATGTCTGAAAGGTTATTAACTATGTTTGAGAGCCTGTAACCTGAAGGAATATGCTGGTAAACTAAGACAAATGACTAAACAGAAAAATGTACTTGTCCGTCTTGGCCTCTTATACAGTAAGTTGATCAAATTTACAAAGATCTTGCATCAACGTGGTTGTTTGGAATACTATGAAACTTGTAGTCTTGTAAAACATCCCAACCTGGTGACAGCGCATATAATGGATGAGTGGAATGCCACGATTGAGGCTCCAAACAAAATCAGCACAGGATTCGTTGGTTGTAATCATTTGACAGTAGTTTATATGGTGTTTTTCTTCTTGCAAAAAGATCTTATCTGTAGTTTGACCGACTTTTTTTTTTTTTCTACTAAATTGCAGTGGTTTATATTGTCCTTGTATGTAATCCATTGTCAAATCCATTTATGTACAACAGCTTTAATATTAGCTTTATCACAGGCAGAAACAAAATCATTTTCCCATAAGATCTTCTGCAATATGCTGGTGGCATCTGGACCTTTCCCAGGCTGCTGCCTCTGTACCCCCTTACACACAAATGGAAGCTTAGGTAAAGTCATTTTTTCATAGAAACCAATGGATGGTTTAAGATGGCTGGTGATGTATGCTCTGTTTTAACTTGAGACCTGCCACAAAAAAAACCTCTGTAAAAGTAAAAAAAAA
Source organism: Engystomops pustulosus (assembly GCA_019512145.1). NCBI lineage: Eukaryota > Metazoa > Chordata > Amphibia > Anura > Leptodactylidae > Engystomops > Engystomops pustulosus. The sequence goes on along the minus strand of CM033642.1, from coordinate 84,315,902 downwards.
AAAAATTTTTAAAAAAAGCTTTTGTAAAGACAAAGAGATGATAATGCAACATAACATAATTAATCAATTACAACCATTAATGTGTGTTGTAATTAGAGTGTACTAAATTTTCTATTTGAAAGTTGACAAAGCGATAATTAAATAAAAGTTGTAAAGAATGAATATAAATTTGCTATTTGGAAGTGAGAAAAGAAATTGCAACCGCACGGATCTGAATAAGCTAACTAGCACAAAGTGTCATACACTCAACACGCGACAGACAGACCCTAGTTAAAGACTGACCCCTCTGCCCCCTGTGACCTCTGGTTTGGAAAGCTCTCTGGATACTTTTACTCTATAGTCCAAGGACTGAATCATCAGCTGTAGGTGTCTGTAATTAAGCTTATTGATAATACTTGGTCCCCACTTACAGCAAAAAATTTGTAAAACTCCAATTGTCAATGGGCCAAAAAATGTTTTTGTATGGATCTACACTTAAAATATACAGTCGACTTGCATACAAAATTCACCTAAGAACAACTATGGAAACCTATATTGTATGTACCTGGGGCACTCCTGTTCCGGTTTTGCAGTGGTTAACACCTACCAAAGTTGGCCAGGAAGTGTAACTGGTAGCTGGATATGGATGACCCAGAGTTATTCATACAATAGGGTTATGGACTGCAATCTCAGTGTGGAGACAAAACAATGGGATGTGTTTAAATAAACTGGTGCGTACACTGAGCCCTCCATTTTGCAGTGGATCTATGCCAACATGATGCCCATTTACACCACGGGACCTTTAGAGGAAATGATTGTAACTTTACACTTACAGGACTGTTTTTTTTTTTTTTTTTTTCTGGTTTTGCATTGTATATCGCTAGTTTACTGCTTGGTTATTAGACCGTGGTCCACAATGGGATTTGAAGTTTTGTAAAATAACCAAGAAACTGTATGTTGTAGGGGACTTAAAATAAAAGTACTTTATTTAATGCTGGATCCACCTTTACACTTTTAATTGTTTGTTAGGTTCTACCCATTTTTTCATTGCCAAAACAAAATAAAAACTACATGACGAACCGATACGGGTCTTCCAATGTGCTTTTTTCCATCTCCAAGAAGTGGATATAAATGATATGGTCTGGTTTGGTTTTGCCCCACCAGTATGGAATAGATGGCCACAGATAACATGGACACGACAAATCATTTCATAACAACAATGGCTGATAGTTTCTTGTTCCACATATTCCTCAGTGTTGGCTCTCTGTAATGTAATAGAAACTACACAGAAACTTTACAGATACTAAGACGTTAAATTCAGTGTGGAGTTTCCATTGAACTCTAATTCTGTTTGTTGTGATCAGGGATTCAGAATGGAAATAAGTTGTGAAAACGAATCAATCAATCATGTAATAGTACTGCCAGGTTGTACATGTATTACTCTCACGCGGGAATGTACAGAGATGATTTTGATAACCAGAGATATTGCTTGTGCCAGAATGTTTACTTCATACTCAAAATCAAAAGGGAATATGTTAAATGCAGACATTTTAAGTTCTTAAAACCTGTCCAAGAAAAGGTGTGTTTTCAAGGGAACCTGTCAGAGGAAAAACTGACACAATAAACCACTACCTGTAGGGTGTAAAGCGAGAACACCTTACAGTCATGTTTCTGTCATGACCAGTCCGGTGGCAACATGCAGAAAATTAACTGTTTGAAATGTTTGCACTGAAGTAAAGCCTCTCCTGACCTCAGAAAATCCCTCTGCTGTGATCGATTTCATGGGTACAGGGATGCAAGTATTGAAGGTCTGCTACATGATGCAATCACAGTAAAGGGACCTTTGAGGTTAGGAGAGCTTGGACTTCACTGCTAAACGTATGCCTCCGTACATTTGACAACCGATTACCATCTCACTTTTCAAGTGGTTTTCTGGATGATGCCACCAACAGCGGCATTAACTAAAAGGGTTACTTTTTCATAAGTGCTTTTAAAGGAAACATACCATTTCAGTCGTCGGTGTAAGCTGTAAACACCGAGCACCAGCTCAGGTGAGCTGTGCCGCTCGCTTAGTTTAGTTAGTGGAGTGTATACACCGCAGGGGATCGCGGTTTTACACTTTTTAAAACGTATAGGCAGAAGCCGGCGTCGGCGCTGCGTTGCGGACGTGCGCGCGCAACGCATGCGGCATTTCCTATGTAGCGGCGCTGCGCACGATCGTGCGACACGCAGCGCGAAGCAGTTTCTGCGATAAAGTTTAAAAAGGGTTAAAACAGCGATACCGCGGTTTCGAATAAACACTAACGAAATACTAAGCACCGGCACCAGCTCCCCTGAGCTGGGCTCGTGTTTACAGTTAACGAGATCTGAAAATGGTAGTAGGTTTCCTTGAACTATGGATCTAATAACCAATTGCGCTTTGCTAACGAGTTCCCTGTGAAGAGTAAGTAATGACACATGATGAACAAACTTTTGACCTTAACTTAGGTGCTTTATGTAGTGTAGAGGGGGGGAACTATTTGTCTATAGTACTTAAGCTAAGTGTCCACTATTCTACTGAATGGTATTGTAAAACAATTGGTTCTAGGATCAATCTGGAACTCAGTGTTGCAGCGTAATTTAGATAAAGCAATGTGCCCTTTTACAACTTGTAAAAGGAGACAGGATTTTGTTGTCCATTATATAAAACCCATCTATCGTATATATAGATAAATATAATAACCAGTCCATTAGTGGAGCAGGACAGCGAGCGTTAGAGGATCAAGTCCAAGTGTGGTGGCTCACCTCCACCATGCACCATCCACAGGATGATACAGCAAGAGTCAAAAAGCACCATGAGACCAACCAAACTTCCAGTGAAATCAAAAAGGTATCTTTATTAACCCATGGCACCCTATTTTGCCATGGGTAAATTAAAGATCTCTTTGATTTCACTGAGAGGGCGGGCCTCATCGCCATGGTCTTTGAATATATAAATAACAGGATTGGAATCTATCTCACCATGAAATATATGGTACTTTGAGTTTCATTACATGCTGGGGCATAAGTGGATCCACATATCCCGTGTATGCAGTTATGAAATGCATGTGATGCTCTGAGGACAGGGACTGTAGATTATCACCCCTAGAATAAGGAACTCTTGAGGATTCTGCTGTAACCAGTCATTGATATCACGTAGCGATTTCCTAGAAAATAAAATGAAAAACAAAATCGTGAACTGAGCTGATAGGTATAATATGCACAAAGAAGCAAGTAAAAATAAAAAAAAATACACCAAAAAAAACAATGTATCAAGAAGTAGCAGGGTGATGTGTAATTCGAAATGTCATTGTAAAGTGCTATGCATAATATATAAAGATTCTTATATTGTTATTAACATCAGGTCTCTAGAAATGTCTGCACCACAGTTTCTAAAAAAGATAGCTGTCTTTTTTTTTTTTTTTAAACAAGTATTTAGAATTTTGCAAGGACTTGTACAGGAAGATGTATATACAAGCATCTGTTACCAATTTAAAAAACTGAACATATAGTTTGTAAGAACAGCGATACCAGAGGTGTTGTACAGTCAAATCAATAGGCGGTCTACCTGCTTAACAGGAGAATTGCAAATAAAAGACAGCACCTCCCATCCACACCTCACGACAAGCTCAACAACCCCCCACCTTTGCATGTGCATATACTGGCATTCTAATATTGGGCAAGTCATGCTTTTTCTCCAATATCCAAATATGGGTTTGATGAATCGTTGTATAGTAAATTAGGTAGTTATCTAGGAATTTAACAAGCCCCACCACCTTTTACGCCATCCTAGGCCATCCATGCCATGTTGGGGCCTATGTTCACATAGCCTTTTTCCCTCCTTGTAAGGCTAAAACAACAGAGGGCTAGAAATATCCAAAGTATGCTAGGAAAGAGGCAAACATCCGCCAGCAGGCGGGGACTGGCTCAAAGGTTTTATTGTAAATCAAAAAAGCTATATAATAAGACAGATCCCCCCCCCCCACAAATGAAAAATGGGGCAAGCCCAGATGATAAAGGGTGAAAGTGACATTTAGAATAAGTAGGAGGACTATCAAAGATCGACATCGTTTGTCAGCAGACTCACAAAGGTAAAAAATAATTGGTTTCAAAAATGTTATTCACTAGATGGCAATTTTCATTGGAGCCCGAGCCGCCTCTCATGTATATTTTGTATACCAGTTCAGCACTATACTTGGAGGGCATAAGCTAACAGACTTGCGCAATGATGTAATTGAGTGCAATCACTGCCTAATGTTGTTTATGTCATTTTTTGTTTCCCATGTTTGATTTTTATCGACGCAAGACTTTACTTATGCGTTTGACAGTTATTTCCAGCATTTAATACAAATAAATAAATGCAATCAAGGCAAAGGCCGGGTCCACACCCATCTTTTTAATAGAGACATGTTAATTTCGTTCCTGATTAACAGAGACGATAGAAGCAAAAAGAATCTCTAAGAAGGGAAGCATAGAGCGATTTATCAAAACAGAGATCCTTGGAGTCAAGAATATATAGGATTATTTTTTTTTAATAAACCCCTATTCTTAACTGTCAATGTATATATGGATATCTCCCTGATTCCTCACGTACGCTAAGTTTCCCCCTTCATCTTCCGCCCCCGTTGAACTTATTTACGCCATAAGAAAAGACTCCGAAACCATGAATCATCCTTATAAAATGACGACCCCTACCCTACTGCCCAATTGGTCTAAGGAGCACTCCCACAGCAAGTCCTGATTGAGAGGAACTATAGAAACAGTTCCTCAAGGTCCCAATACAGTCTTTTCTTGCCAGATGGGCGCGGATTAGATAAGATACCCACCCAGTTTTATCTTTGCTTTAACCAGTAGGCTTTAAATTGTAAGTTTACGTTGTGTTTACTAATGTGTAAAACTACTTGTTACTCACGACCTACGTTTTAAGAAAACACGGGAACGGACGAGGCACACCATTTAAATCAGGTTTGCACGCTGATTTTGGGATATGTATGAATCATCCCATAACGCAGGTGAACAGCAGTCCTTCCACACTCCCTTTCCAGGTTCTACATCTTTATTGCATCATCATCCTCTCTACGCCACGTACCAACCCGTTGAGTAAGGTTTATTCCTTTTAAGGGAAGAATGAATAAAGAATAAATATGTTTTAACATCTATGAAGGTTTCCCTTAAGCAACTGGCATATTTGAGCAGCCACCTTTATTTGAGGGACAGACACGATCACGTAGTAGTAGGTAAAAGACCACTTACAGTGGCATCAGTCTCACCCTGACATGTTTTTTCGGGGGTTTTTTTCCCAGAGGTAAGCAGGATGAAAAAGTACTGTCTACCTACGCTATTCCATCCATGCCAATCTAGAGGAGCTGTTCCTGGGTTGGCCTTAAAAAAAACTAAAACCAGCTGTAAATGGGCCTCATACCTACAAGGGAGGAAAACCTCCCTTTGAGTAGTAGTCGCTAGCAAAATGACAAATGTAATATGAAGTAAAAAACAAAAAAAAAAAAAGCTAAAATTGTATACACATAGAAAACTTGGGAATTGCTGAACATTCTGTAAAATAAACACAGAAAGTTGCAAAAGAACTACTAAAAAAACCACAACCCCCTCTGCTAAAAGTATTAACTTGGACAGAACATGGAAAGAATAGCAATACTATGTGTTGCGTCAGAAGGACCAAGTGAGTTGAGAAACATGCACCAAAGGCTTCGTGTTGGGTTGTACAGATCCAAAATTACCCAGTATTCATTTGAATAAACATGTGTTTATATGTGCCATTTTGCATTACCATCTACATTCTGGGTTGTATAAAGGGGCCGGTGTACAAAATAGAGGTCTTGAGAACACATCAGGTCGGGGAAGCAATTCGGTAGATCCAGTATGATATTCCTCCAGCGTCAGCTGCTCAATAACACTTAAACGTCTGTAAGCAACAATGAATAATATGTAGAAATGATATACATAATAACTGATGTGGCAGCAATCAAAATCAGTCCAATCTCAAGGGATAAATGTTTATATAAAAACTATAATGATAACTTTGTTTTTTTTTTTTTTAAATTTAAAGCTACTTTGACGGCGACGATGTGCCCCACTGTGCGCCAATTCTGGGAAAATAGGACATGCCACACATCGTTTGCCTGGGCTACGAGAACTGTACGTGTAGCCTGCGCCCATTGCTGTACTATGGGGGACGTATATACGTCGGCCCTACAGCGTGTTGACCCTACCCATTTAAGGATACATTCATTCCTGACTTGTGTGCTTATGACACAGAAATAATGAAACACAGAATTATGAACACAGAATTATGAAACACAGAATAACACCTGAACAAGAACAATCTGGGCTCATCAGTCTAGGTTTTGCGAGGTTTGTAATGAGACATATTTTAATTTTAAATAGTTGAAAGAACTCGTTACCAACCAGAAAACAAAGCAGTTCTCGACAGAAATGGTTTCAATCTGCTTTAATAGAGCTTATTTCAATCCAGTGATGACTTAGAATGTGGCACCCCCCCCCCAAGACTGATAGTTGTGGGGTGGAGTGGAGGGGAGTGGGTAGAATATATGGGCAAATGGCATTGTTTTTTGTAACTTAGTCTTTATAAATTATCGTGTTCAGAATAGGTAATAAAAAAATGCTATAAAACCTGAATATTTGCCCTCCATCTGATGGTAACCTATCTGAATGGGAATGACGTAAAGGAAGCATAAAAACTCTGAAATACCTGTGTATGCAACTTTTAAAATTAAAGGACGCGTTGATGGCAGCCCTATGTCTCAAAAAAGAGCACAACTTGGAAGAACTCGGGTCACTGCTTTGACGTTTGTCTAAGCCAATATTCATGTGTCATGACTTTTCGGAAAATAAAAAATTAAGAAGACAACTCACGTATTACACCAATTTCTAAATATTGACCGACTAGGCCCATACTTACCTAACACACGAGTTATAGTCCCATTAACACAAGTGGGACAGGTCACAGAGAACACTGTAAAAATATTGGGTTTCTAGTCCTCTGTAAGACACTTACAAAATGTAGAAAAATGTTACATACTCATTCTAAGCACCATTATGATTTTTTTGGCGCCACTTTTTATGTGGAAGACTAAAAGCACAAACAACAAATGATATTCAAATGTCTACCTGGACATGATAGATTGTAACAGGGGAATCCCACCAGTGTCTTACAAAGATGGGACATCCATTAGATGGTTTTCCTGACATTTGGGTTTGTCACCTTTCTGAAAAAGCTCTGCCATTTTGTCACTGTTCAGGAGCCTGAAAGTATAAGGAAATCACTTTTGATAAAGTGTGTGGTACCTATATGAGCAATGTTTTGAACATACGTTAGCATAGAATCTCTTCTCATTGGTTTTTAATATGTCTAGTCCTATGCCTTTCCCTGGGGACAAAAAAAAAAAAAAGTATTATATGTTTGTTCGTCATCCACAGTCATCGTAACACCACTCACTTTTTACATTGAGAAGAGCTTTTGAACTTGAGGATCGGAATGTTTGGACGGTCTAAGATCCTTCTATATTGGGACATTTTATCAGTATAACTAACTGTGGGTGGAGGCGTTAACCAACCCAACGTTCATCCTTAGCAGAAAAAAAATCCCAAATACAAGGGGATTCTGCACATTTCAGTCCACAATACGAATGAAGTATAGCACGAAACGGGATGGGATCAAGGTAAACTAATACATGAATAGTGTTGGCGACAAAATTAATAATGGAGTCTACAATTACCACTACACTCTCCTAACCAAGTGCCAAATAGATCACCTTAGATCTAAGAACTACTAAGCCATATGTCAACTTAAACAAGGGGATGTAGATATGAGCAAATCACTTTATTTTTATTTAATAGAGTTGGCACTAAAGGACATTTGTACATACGACTGTATAGACAAGTTCTTCTGAAATTCCCATCAGATGTGAAAAGGTTTCATTTAGGGTTAACTTTATATGGATGCATGACAGCAATGGTAATGTCTAGAACTAGATGTGAGGTTGACACAGAGTGGCAGCTTACTAGTACAAGGCTCTCTCCTAGGTTTAACAACCTTAAGGTCAAAGTTTTTAAAGGTTATGGGATATAGGCCAGGAGCCAAACCATTAAGTCCTACATTTTACATGATAGGTCTACGTGTTTGTGTTTCCAATGGACCAACTTTAAGATCTGTCCATGCCAGCTGAGCTTCAAAAACCAACTGCTGCCCTTGTGTCCAACTACTGCCCCATCCTGAATAAATTATTTATAAATAGTAAACTAACGAAAACTGTCACATACAGCTGAGCTATCGACTCTATTCCTCCTCTCAGTTGAAAATCTTATACCAATTGCCATCACGACACCTCTGTAGCCTTCATTACACGATATTGTGAAAGGCCTTCCACACTCTCCGTTTGCATGATCACGTCAGAGTTGATGCACGGAGCTGATCAGGGTTTGGTCAGTTGAAAAACTGACAATTGCATCAGAGTTCATCAGTTGTTCAGTCAGAGTTCTTTGTCAGTTGTCCTCAGTCTTTTCTTACGTGCATTTCCAGACGTATTTTTCATGCCACAGGATAAACGCGTGAACGGACTCAGATTGAGCTCTAATCTTTTTCTATGGAATTGTCATAAAAACGCATGTTGCACTTCATGGGTCTCCATTAGACTGTTGTATGGTGCGTTTCTCACCGCTGATTGCAAAAGTAGAGCTCATGCCCGAGATTTTATAAAACGACGCGTATGTGACGTGATGACAAAACTGCAAGTCTAAAAAACCGCATGTTAAAATGGGTCAGACGTGCAAAAGCAAATCCTTAGTGCCACCAAAAGCACGGCCAACATACGCATGAAAACGCAAGTGTAGAAGGGGGGCCTAATGGTGAAACCATCTCCTTCAGACCAGTTTGTAATTAAGATAATTGGTAAAACCTGGTCAAAAAACAAGTGAGTTTCAAAAAAATCATGTTTTTTTTTTTTAACGCCCTCCACGCCGCTTTTTTGCAACGGGACCTTGCTTTACCAAAACGACCCACGAACCACACGGCAGGGTTCAACCCGCCAGGTGTGGCCCATACCCCTCAGTCTTTTTACTTCTGCCTGGAAATTTAAAGGGAAAGAAGTAAAAAATAAATCCATGATTGGTCCTTGAAATAAACCTTATAATGGGAAGTGGGTCAGTCGTATTCCAAACGATAGTTATCTCTAATCCCGAGAAGCCATGTATGCAGCCACAAATGCTCCACTTCTCACACAAAATTAGAATATGAAACAAGGAACCTAATTAAAAAAAACAAAAAAAAAAACACTCCATTTATTGCATAGCCACAAGATAAGCGATTCAAGACCCCAATCCCGTAAAACGAGACAGCTAAACTTGCCCCTGACTGCTGCTAGCCTGCAGATCTATGAACATTGTAAAAAGTGACTAGTATGCAGCTAACGGTTCAGTATGGCCCTTCCAACTAGCGTTGCATTCTCTGTCAGGCGTGAGAGGGTTGCGTGAAAACTGAACTGTTTTTGACTGGTTTTTTTGTTCCATTGTTTCCTTGGCGTAATTAAGTCGGTTTTTGCGTTCTTATGTCTTTCACGCGAGCCCTGTTTTTTAGCGTTTTTTTGCGCTAATTCTCGCGCGGTTTTTCCACCGCGCGATTCATGGGAGGACCGAGCATTTTTTTCAAATGGGACCATGTTTTGGGATTAAAAATGGTTTATTTAATTGAAAAATATGGTCTTACATATAGTTGCAAACATATGCGATCTATTCTTCATGTCGAGAGTATTTATCTCCCGACAAGTTAGCAGATGTGAAGAAACAGGTGAAGAATAGAATAAAACATTGAACACAGTGAACAAGGATTCATTTAAGAGAAAAACACAGTGCAGAATAGATTACAGAGTTCGGCACTTGCTTACTTTTCGGGAGATACGCGCGGCACGGTGCGAACCAAAATGAGAATTGTGACGAAACATATATATGTGTGGGGAAGAACACATGCAGCTGTTAAATACTCGGCACTGTGTTCTCACACTATATATGGTTCTTCCATGCATTTGGCGAACCGTCAGTGCGCATCTACACGACAAGCAGATGTGCCGAAACATCGGTAATCTATTTGCACTGTGTTCGCAAGTGTTTTCACTTTAATGATCTGATGGTCACTGTGTTCACGTTTTCTTTGATTCTTCACTGTTCGCATTGTGTTTTTTTAAGTAAATGCGCGAGCAGGGAAATAAATGTTAGTTGTCACCTAGCAACCTTACGTTTAAAACGCATTTGCACTCGCATTGCACTTGCAATTGATTGCGAGTGCAATGCTTTCTTGATGCATCTCCATAGACTTTGAATGGTGGAGTGGGAACAACATGCGTGACACGCAAAGGAGACGCATGCTGCGATTTTGACGCGCGTGGACAACGAACGCTAATGAGAAAGACCCATTGATACAATGGGACAGAGTGCACTCAAGTTCTGCGCTGGTCAATGCACGCGCGTGAAAAACGCCAGTGGGGCGGGGCTAAACCCACATAAGTTAATTTGGGGTATGAAATCAGTGTATCTCATGGTCTTATCGAATTCATTCCTATGCAAACATATAGAGGAAGGGACCTGAGTTCATTAGACCCTTTTAAGAAATATCTTGTGGATATGTCGGGCAGATTAAGAGAAAAATAATCTCATACAATGGTTGTACCTTTATGAATTGTCAGGCATATCAAGCAGTTCGCCAGGAAAACAGGCAGATAGTACAAACATATTTGAATAGGAACCAAAAAACTACAAAGGAACTATGAGATGTTGTTGATCAGGGGGGAGGTTTATGTTTGTGTACTAAGTAGGGTAATCCTGGCAGAGCAGCACACAGCTCCACACCATACAGCAAGAGCGCGCACAAAAATCTACAGCAAGAGCGGCGGCACAACATCATACAGCCAAGAGAGCGCCAAAAAAATCTTCAGCAAGAGAAGCGCCAACACTACAGCAAGAGCGCGGCACCACAATAAGTAAAGCAAGAGCCAGAACCCAGCTACACCACCAATTCCAGCAAGAGCAGCCCATTAACAATCATACAGCAAGAAAGGCAGCACACAGAAACACCATACAGGCAAGAGGCAGCCTATAGATAAACACACACACTAGACCACAAGCCTAAAGTGTCAGCACTTAACTGTGATTCAGCAGAGGATGCCCGAGCATATTACAAAGGGAAAGAGCATCTAATAGTATTGGTTTACCGCAACTGCTGAGGCGAGGGGATCAGGGAGAGACCACCTGAGCGCTGAGGACCATAATGAAGCCCGGAGCTAGTTACCCCCCGGCACCACTGAATGACTGCCCGTTACAAACAATACAAAGGATAACAGCCCGCCCAAATAGAAGCCCATTGGTCAGGGAATAAATGTTCCTCCCCGTAGGGTAGCATATGATCAGACCAGTAGTGAGTGTTTATTGCTGTCTGGGTAGATGGAATGTTTGCATTACGTTTAGAAGGGGGAGGGGGGGGGTGAGGTGACACATAAATCAATCATACGCAGAAGAATCTGCACATAGCGATTCTAATTAATAGTTAACCCAAACACATTCCACACAGTATGTGTAGGATTTTTTAATTAAAATAAACTTTTTCTTCGTCTATGCCAAATTATGACATAAAGTAAATTGACAAAAGTCATGTGTTTATTGCCAACGTGTGTGTTAGATCTATGAAATTGGAACCATTTTAAACTATTATGAACCCTTCAGGACGTAGCAGTTCCTATATATAAAGGGGTTTTGTTTTAAAAAACCTGATGGCTGCGGAGATTTTTTAAAAACGAAAGTGTATGAACTTCCTCTGCGGATTCCCAGTGGCCCAATGCCGCTGTCTCGCCGGGCTGCGCCCTTTTTGTTCAGGGGCACAGAAGCTGCGCGGGGGCGTCAGCCAGACCACGCAACACATGGCAGCATATCTCAGAACCGATTACAACTTTGGGAATAGGGGAATTGGCATGTATTGCCGGGGTATTAGAACTTGTCAGCTCTATGCGGATGAAGAAGCTGATTTACTGCATGAAAGGGCATGTCTGTGACAGGACCTTACAGGCATTACTATGGACAGCCCTGCGTCTTAGCTCAAACCCCTGGGTGCCATAGAAATAATCGAAACACTTGCCGGCACGCCACCACTGGCTGCAGCATTAAAGGATCCTGCTTCAACCGCAGGTATTATACGGGGAGTGTCCAGAGCGTAGCATACCGCCAATACAAAACATGATGGTTCAGCTCCGTTGAACCAACCTGACTTGACGCCGTATTATTTAGGGCTAGGGGGCTACAGTAGCTACTTTATTCACTGGATCAGCTGGCCTGCGACATTGCACACTTTCACTGAAAAGGGTTCTATGGTCACCTTCCTTTTAGTTAAATATGTATTTTGTGTCCAGCGTCGTGAGTTAGCTACCCTATTCTAGAACCTGAAATGAGTGGCCCTCACCAATCACCCTCTTCATGGGAAGGCACGGTCCAGATGGATTGGGTGCAGCAGAGTGGCTACAAAAGTAGATGTGATTTCTCTGCCTAGGTTTGAAAGGGCTTTTGAAGCAGCGCGCGGAGCGGGGGGTCCTCCCGGAAGGTCTATGCATGAGGCAGGCAATTGTGGGTACGGGAGGCCAATCCTCCCCCGAATAATCTCTCTCAATAATAATAATAATCTCTTAGTATATAGCCATCAAATCCCGTGGCACTTTACAAATCATAGGGGACTATACAAATATAATAATACATACTAGTACAATGTTCCATATTTACATTGGATGGCCAGCTCAATTTCAGGTTCTAGAATAGGGGTATCTAACTCACACGCTTGGACACAAAATCACATATTTAAATAAAAAAGGGAGAGTGACCAGAGAACCCTTTTCAGTGAAAAGTTGTGCAATGTAGCAGGCCATCTGAGCCAGTGAATAAAGTAGCTACTGCTCGCCCCCTATCCCTAATAATACGGCGTCAAGCCAATGTTGGTTCAACGGAGCTGAACCATCAATGTTGGGATCGTCGGTAATCTACCTCTGACATCCCCGTATAATACCTGCGGTTGAAGCAGGATCCCTTTAAATGCTGCAGCCAGTGTGGCGTGCCGGCAGTGTTTTCGATTATTTCTATGTCAACCCAGGGGTTTGAGCTAAGACGCAGGGCTGTCCATAGTAAATGCCTGTAAGGTCCTGTCACAGACAGGCCCTTTCAGGCAGTAAATCAGCCTCTGCATCAGCATAGGCTGACAGTTCTAATACCCTGCAATACATGCCAATGTCCCTATTCCCAAAGTTGTATAGGTGCTGAGATATGCTGCCAGGTTGGCGTGGTCGGCTGGACTCCGCGCAGCTTCTGTGCCCCTGTAAACAAAAAGGGGCACAGCCCGGCGAGACAGCGGCATGGGGCACTGGGATCCGCAGAGGAAGTTAATAAAATTTCGTAGCCCCCTAGCCCTAAATAATACGGCGTCAAGTCAGGTTGGTTCAACGGAGCTGAACCATCATGTTTTGTATTGGCGGTATGCTACGCTCTGGACACTCCCCGTATAATACCTGCGGTTGAAGCAGGATCCTTTAATGCTGCAGCCAGTGGTGGCGTGCCGGCAAGTGTTTCGATTATTTCTATGGCACCCAGGGGTTTGAGCTAAGACGCAGGGCTGTCCATAGTAATGCCTGTAAGGTCCTGTCACAGACATGCCCTTTCATGCAGTAAATCAGCTTCTTCATCCGCATAGAGCTGACAAGTTCTAATACCCCGGCAATACATGCCAATTCCCCTATTCCCAAAGTTGTAATCGGTTCTGAGATATGCTGCCATGTGTTGCGTGGTCTGGCTGACGCCCCCGCGCAGCTTCTGTGCCCCTGAACAAAAAGGGCGCAGCCCGGCGAGACAGCGGCATTGGGCCACTGGGAATCCGCAGAGGAAGTTCATACACTTTCGTTTTTAAAAAATCTCCGCAGCCATCAGGTTTTTTAAAACAACCCCTTTATATATAAACTGGCTACGTCCTGAAGGGGTTCATAATAGTTAAAAATGTTCCAATTTCATAGATCTAACACACACGTTGGCAATAAACACATGACTTTTGTCAATTTACTTTATGTCATAATTTGGCATAGACGAAGAAAAAGTTTATTTTAATTAAAAAATCCTACACATACTGTGTGGAATGTGTTTGGGTTAACTATTAATTAGAATCGCTATGTGCAGATTCTTCTGCGTATGATTGATTTATGTGTCACCTCACCCCCCCCCTCCCCCTTCTAAACGTAATGCAAACATTCCATCTACCCAGACAGCAATAAACACTCACTACTGGTCTGATCATATGCTACCCTACGGGGAGGAACATTTATTCCCTGACCAATGGGCTTCTATTTGGGCGGGCTGTTATCCTTTGTATTGTTTGTAACGGGCAGTCATTCAGTGGTGCCGGGGGGTAACTAGCTCCGGGCTTCATTATGGTCCTCAGCGCTCAGGTGGTCTCTCCCTGATCCCCTCGCCTCAGCAGTTGCGGTAAACCAATACTATTAGATGCTCTTTCCCTTTGTAATATGCTCGGGCATCCTCTGCTGAATCACAGTTAAGTGCTGACACTTTAGGCTTGTGGTCTAGTGTGTGTGTTTATCTATAGGCTGCCTCTTGCCTGTATGGTGTTTCTGTGTGCTGCCTTTCTTGCTGTATGATTGTTAATGGGCTGCTCTTGCTGGAATTGGTGGTGTAGCTGGGTTCTGGCTCTTGCTTTACTTATTGTGGTGCCGCGCTCTTGCTGTAGTGTTGGCGCTTCTCTTGCTGAAGATTTTTTTGGCGCTCTCTTGGCTGTATGATGTTGTGCCGCCGCTCTTGCTGTAGATTTTTGTGCGCGCTCTTGCTGTATGGTGTGGAGCTGTGTGCTGCTCTGCCAGGATTACCCTACTTAGTACACAAACATAAACCTCCCCCCTGATCAACAACATCTCATAGTTCCTTTGTAGTTTTTTGGTTCCTATTCAAATATGTTTGTACTATCTGCCTGTTTTCCTGGCGAACTGCTTGATATGCCTGACAATTCATAAAGGTACAACCATTGTATGAGATTATTTTTCTCTTAATCTGCCCGACATATCCACAAGATATTTCTTAAAAGGGTCTAATGAACTCAGGTCCCTTCCTCTATATGTTTGCATAGGAATGAATTCGATAAGACCATGAGATACACTGATTTCATACCCCAAATTAACTTATGTGGGTTTAGCCCCGCCCCACTGGCGTTTTTCACGCGCGTGCATTGACCAGCGCAGAACTTGAGTGCACTCTGTCCCATTGTATCAATGGGTCTTTCTCATTAGCGTTCGTTGTCCACGCGCGTCAAAATCGCAGCATGCGTCTCCTTTGCGTGTCACGCATGTTGTTCCCACTCCACCATTCAAAGTCTATGGAGATGCATCAAGAAAGCATTGCACTCGCAATCAATTGCAAGTGCAATGCGAGTGCAAATGCGTTTTAAACGTAAGGTTGCTAGGTGACAACTAACATTTATTTCCCTGCTCGCGCATTTACTTAAAAAAACACAATGCGAACAGTGAAGAATCAAAGAAAACGTGAACACAGTGACCATCAGATCATTAAAGTGAAAACACTTGCGAACACAGTGCAAATAGATTACCGATGTTTCGGCACATCTGCTTGTCGTGTAGATGCGCACTGACGGTTCGCCAAATGCATGGAAGAACCATATATAGTGTGAGAACACAGTGCCGAGTATTTAACAGCTGCATGTGTTCTTCCCCACACATATATATGTTTCGTCACAATTCTCATTTTGGTTCGCACCGTGCCGCGCGTATCTCCCGAAAAGTAAGCAAGTGCCGAACTCTGTAATCTATTCTGCACTGTGTTTTTCTCTTAAATGAATCCTTGTTCACTGTGTTCAATGTTTTATTCTATTCTTCACCTGTTTCTTCACATCTGCTAACTTGTCGGGAGATAAATACTCTCGACATGAAGAATAGATCGCATATGTTTGCAACTATATGTAAGACCATATTTTTCAATTAAATAACGCATTTTTAATCCCCAAACCATGGTCCCTTTGAAAAAAATGCTACGAGTCCTCCCCATTGAATCGCTCGGTGTGAAAAACTCGCCGAAAACGCAAAAAAACGCTAACAACACTCGCGTGAAAAACGCAAAAACGCTAATTACTCCAAGGAAAATGACAAAACCAGGCAAAAACGTCAGTTTTCACGCACTCTCACCCTGACAGGAAGGCAACGCTATTGGAAGGTGCCTACTGAACCGTTAGCTCATCTATCACTTTTTACAATAGTTCATAGATCTGTCAGCTAGAGGTCATGGGCAAGTTTCGCTGTCTCGTTTTGAGGGATGTGGGTCTTGAATGCTTATCTTGTGGCTATGCAATAAATGTCGTTTTTTTTTTTGTTTTTTTTAATTAGTTCCCTTGTTTCCTATCTAATTTTGGTGAGAATGGAGCATGTGCTGATACAGTGCTTCTCGGGATTAATATATAACTATGTTTTTGGATATTCGACTGACCCATCCTATCAGTTATTCAAGGACCAATCATGGATTTCTTTCTTCTTTCCCGCTTAAATTTCCAGGGCGAAGTAAAAGACTGAGGGGATGCCACCCTGGCTTTTTTGAACCTCCCGTTTTTGGTCCGTTTTTAAGCAGTCCCGGCAAAAAACGCAGGGCGTTAAAAAAAAAAAACACATGATTTTTTGAAACTCCTCTGTTTTTTGACCAGGTTTTTCCAATTATCTTAATTCAACTGTCTGAAACGATGCGTTTATCACCTTAGGCCCCTTCTACACTTGCGTTTTTCATGCGTATGTTCTGGCCGTGCTTTTGGGGCACATAAATTGCTTTTGTCACTCTGACCCATTTTAATCAATGGGCCTTTTTAGAACTTTGCAGTTTGTCATCACTCACATACGCGCGTTAATCTCGGCATGCTCTACTTTGCAATCACGGTGAGAAAGCACCATACCAGTCTAATGGAGACCCATGCAAGTGCAATTGTTTTTCATGATCAATGTGCCATAGAAAAAGATTAGAGCCAATCTGGGAGTCCGGTTCACGCGCTTTTATCGTGGGCATGAAAACGCATGGAAACTGCACGTAAAAGACTGAGACAACTGAAGCAACTCTGACTGACAACTGATTGACTCTGAGGCACTTGTCAGTTTTTCATACTGACCAACCCGGATCGCTCCCTGATCATACTCTGACGTGATATGCACGGAGAAGTTTGGAAGGCCTTACAATATCCCGTGTAATGAAGGCTACAGAGTTTGTCTTGATGGCATTGGATTAAGATTTTCAACTGAAGAGGAGGAAAGATTAGCTCCAGCCTTTGTGCAGTTTCGTTAGTTACCTATTTATAAATAATTTATTCAGGATGGGGCCGTTGCCAAGGCAGCAGTTTTTGAAGCTCAGCTGGCATGGACAGATCTTATAAGTTGGTCCATTGAACCAACACCCACCCGTACCTATCATGTAAATGTAGGACTTAATTGGTTTCCCTCCTGTGCCCTATATCCCATAACCTTTAAAAACTTGACCTTAAGGTTTGTTACCTAGGGACGCCTTAAGTCTAAGTAGCTGGCACTCTTGTCTAACCTCCATCTAGTTCTATCACATTCCATTGTGGTCTGCATCCATATAAAGTTAACGCCTAAATGAAACCTTTTTCACATCTGAGGGAATTTCAGAAGACCTTTGTCTAGACATGTCGTAGTCAAATGTCCTTAGTGCCACTATTAATAAAAATAAAGTATTTGCATCAATTACCATCCCCTTTTTAAGTTGACATATGGCTTAAGTATGTTCTTAGATCTAAGTGACTCTATTCACTTGGTTAGGAGAAGTGGTAAGTAGACTCTTAAATTTTGTCGCCAACACTCATGTATAGTTTACCCGATCCCACCCTCGTGCTAACTCATTCGTATGCTGTGGATCTGAAATGTGCAGAATCCCCTTGTATTCTGGGATTTTTTTTCTGGCTAAATGTAACGTTTTGGTTAACCCTCCCCACCCACATTATTATACTGTAAAAGTCCCAATATAGAAGCTTAGGACCTGTCCAAACATCCAGACCTTCAGTTCAAAAGCTCGTTCCTCAATTAAAAAAGTGAGTGGTTTACGATTGACTGTGGATGCGGAACACACAATAATACTTTTTTTTTTTTTTTTTTTTCCCCAGGGAAACATAACCTATACATTTTACAAAACCTAATTGTAGACAACTGTTCTATCCTAGAACACTCTCACAGCTCAATGTACACACACTGTTACTCAAAGTGATTTTCCTTATCATTTCAGGCTCCTGAACAGTGACAAAATGGCAGAGCTTTTTCAGAAAGGTGACAAACCAAATTGTCAGGAAAACCATCAATGATGTCCTCTTTGTAAGAACTGTGGGATCTTCCCCTTTACAATCTATCATTCCAGGTAGACAGTTTGAATATCATTGTGTTGTTTTGCTTTTTAGTATTCCCATAAAAGTTGCTCCAAAAAATCATAATGGTGCTTATAATGGAGTAGTGTAACATTTCTTCTACATTTTGTAATGTCTTACAGAGACTAGACCCAAATTTTTAAGTTTCTCTTTGGACCTGTCCCACGTGTTAATGGTGCTATAACTCGTTGTTGGTAAGTATGGGCCTAGTCTGTCATATTTAGAATGGTGTAATACTTGATTTCTTCTTAATTTTTTATTTTCCGCAGAAGTCATGCACATGATATTGGCTTTAGACAAAACTGTCAACCAGTTGACCCGAGTTCTTCCAAGTTGTTGTCTTTTTTTGAGAAATATGTGCGCCTTCCATCACACGCTCCTTTATTTTAAAAGTTGCATTACAAGGTATTTCAGATGTTTTTTTATGACTTCCTTTACGTCATTCACCATTCAATTAGGTTACCATCAATGGAGGGCAAATATCAGGTTTTGATAGCAGTTTTTTCTTACCTATTCTAACACGATAGATTTTCAAAGAATAATTCAAAAGCAATGCCATTTGGCCCAATATTCTCCCGACTCCCCCTCCACTCACCCCACACTATCAGTCTGGGGGGGGGGGGGTGCCACATGTCTAAGTCATCACATGTGATGAAAAGCCATTAAAGCAGCATTGAAACATTTTCTGTCGAAACTCTTTTCCTGGTTTAGGTAACGCAGTTTTTTCAACTATTTAAATAAATTATGTCTCATTACAAACTCGCAAACCTAGACTGAGGCCCAGATTGTTCCTGTTCAGTGTTATTCTGTGTTTCATCATTCTGTGGTTCATATTCTGTGTTTCATATTCTTGTTCATAAGCCACAAGTCAGGAATTTGAATGTCATCCTTAATGGGTAGGGTCACACTGCTGTAGGGCCGACGTATATACTTCTCCCCATATACAGCAATGGGCGCGTCACCGTACCGTTCCTCGTAGCCAGGCACGAGTGTGGCATGTCCTATTTTCCCAGTAATTTGCGCACAGTGGGCCCAACTCGTCGCGTCAAAGTAGCTTTAATTTAAAAAAAAAAAAAAAAAAGTATCAATTTTATATGAAACATTTTCCCCTTGAGTTGGACTGATTTGTGCTGCCACATCATTAATTATGGTATAATCATTTCTACTATTATTCATTGTGCTTTCAGACTTTAAGTGTTATTGAGCACTGACGCTGAATCATATACCTGGATCTCCGAATGCTCCCCGACCTGATGGTTCTCAAGCCTCTATTTTGTACCCGGCCTTTATACAACCCATACTGAGAGGTAATGCAAAAACTGGCACATATAACACATGTTTTGTCAAATGAATCTGGTTATTTTGATTTGTGACAACCCCCAACTATCTGAAAGCCTTTTCATGTTTCTCAACCACTCTGGTCCTTCTGACCGCAACACATATATTGCTCATTCTTTCCAGTTCTGTCCACCTTTAATACTTTTACAGAGGGGAGTTTGTGGTTTTTTTTTAAGTAGTTCTTTTTCCTGCAACTTTCTTCTTGTTATTTTACAGAATTTCACATTCCCTCAAGTTCTATGTGTTACAATTTTAGCTTTTTTTTTTTTTTTTTTACTTAATATTACAATTTTGTCATTTTCTGCGACCTCTACTCAAAGGGAGTTTTCCCTTCCCTTGTACGGTATGAGGCATTTACAGCTGGTTTTATTTTTTTTAAGCACCCAGGAAAGCCTCTAGTATGGCATGGATGGAATAGCGGGTAGACAGTACTTTTTCAATCCTGCTTACTCTGGGAAAAAAACCCCCAAAAAACATGTTCCGGGGAGACTGATGCCACTGTAAGTGGTCTTTTACCTACTACTACTGATCGTGTCTGTCCCTCAAATAAAGAGTGGCTGCTCAAATATGGCCATTACTTTTAAGGAAACCTTTCATAGATGTTAAAACATATTTATGCTTTATTCCTTCTTCCCTTTAAAAGGAACATCACGAGCGTAGAGTGAGATATAAAGAGTAGACCTGGAAAGGGAGTGTGAAGGACTGCTGGTTCACCTGCCGATGGCGCTTCATCTTGCCTCAAACACTCAGCGTGCACAACCTGTATTTAAATTGTGTCTCCGTAACACGAGTAACAAGTATGTGTTACACATTAGTTAACACAAGTAAACTTACAACTTTAAGCCTCTGGTTAAAGCATAAAACTGGGTGTATCTTATCTATATCCGCGCCCACTGGCAAGAACTGTATGGGACCTTGAGGAACTGTCGTCTATAGTTTTCCTCTCCAATCAGTACTTGTGTGGGAGTGCTCCTTAGACCAATGGGCATTAGGGTAGGGGGTCGTCATTTTATAAGGATGACTTCATGTTTCGGAAGTCTTTCTTATGGCGTAACACTCAAGTTCAACGGGGGAAGAAGTATTACTGAGGAATCAGGGAATTATCCCATAATACATTTCCATTAATGTAATAGGGGTTTTATTAAAAAAAAAAATCCTATATCATTCTTGCTCCCAAGGCTCTGTTTTGATAATGCCATAGGCTTCCCTTCTTAGAATTCTTTTTTGCTTCTATCGTCTCTGTTAATCAGACGATTAACATGTTCTATTAAAAAAGGGTGCCCCCTTTGCCTTGGTTATTGATTTTTTATTTTTTATATGCTCGTGAATACTGTCAAACGCATAAGTAAAGTCTTGCCGATAAAAATAAACATGGGAAACAAAAAATGACATAAACAACATAGGCATGCATCTGCAACTGCACATAATCAATTGCGCAATTCTGTTACTTATGCCTCCAATATTAGTGCTGAACTGTATACATAAATATACATAGAGGTCGTCGCCCAAAGTAAATTGCCATCTATGAATACATTTTTGAAACCCATTATTTTTTCCTTTGTGTAGTCCCTCTGCAAACATTCGAATCTTTGATATTCCTCCTACTTATTCTAAATGTCACTTTCACCCTTTATCATCTGGGCTTGCCCCATTTTTCATTTGTGGGGGGGGGGGATCTGTCTTATTATATAGCTTTTTTGATTTACAATAAAACCTTTGAGCCAGTCCCCGCCTGCTGGCGGATGTTTGCCTCTTTCCTAGCATACTTTGGATATTTCTAGCCCTCTGTTGTTTTAGCCTTACAAGGAGGGAAAAAGGCTATGTGAACATAGGCCCCAACATGGCATGGATGGCCTAGGATGGCGTAAAAGGTGGTGGGGCTTGTTAAATTCCTAGATAACTACCTAATTTACTATACAACGATTCATCAAACCCATATTTGGATATTGGAGAAAAAGCATGACTTGCCCAATATTAGAATGCCAGTATATGCACATGCAAAGGTGGGGGGTTGTTGAGCTTGTCGTGAGGTGTGGATGGGAGGTGCTGTCTTTTATTTGCAATTCTCCTGTTAAGCAGGTAGACCGCCTATTGATTTGACTGTACAACACCTCTGGTATCGCTGTTCTTACAAACTATATGTTCAGTTTTTTAAATTGGTAACAGATGCTTGTATATACATCTTCCTGTACAAGTCCTTGCAAAATTCTAAATACTTGTTTAAAAAAAAAAAAAAAGACAGCTATCTTTTTTAGAAACTGTGGTGCAGACATTTCTAGAGACCTGATGTTAATAACAATATAAGAATCTTTATATATTATGCATAGCACTTTACAATGACATTTCGAATTACACATCACCCTGCTACTTCTTGATACATTGTTTTTTTTGGTGTATTTTTTTTTATTTTTACTTGCTTCTTTGTGCATATTATACCTATCAGCTCAGTTCACGATTTTGTTTTTCATTTTATTTTCTAGGAAATCGCTACGTGATATCAATGACTGGTTACAGCAGAATCCTCAAGAGTTCCTTATTCTAGGGGTGATAATCTACAGTCCCTGTCCTCAGAGCATCACATGCATTTCATAACTGCATACACGGGATATGTGGATCCACTTATGCCCCAGCATGTAATGAAACTCAAAGTACCATATATTTCATGGTGAGATAGATTCCAATCCTGTTATTTATATATTCAAAGACCATGGCGATGAGGCCCGCCCTCTCAGTGAAATCAAAGAGATCTTTAATTTACCCATGGCAAAATAGGGTGCCATGGGTTAATAAAGATACCTTTTTGATTTCACTGGAAGTTTGGTTGGTCTCATGGTGCTTTTTGACTCTTGCTGTATCATCCTGTGGATGGTGCATGGTGGAGGTGAGCCACCACACTTGGACTTGATCCTCTAACGCTCGCTGTCCTGCTCCACTAATGGACTGGTTATTATATTTATCTATATATACGATAGATGGGTTTTATATAATGGACAACAAAATCCTGTCTCCTTTTACAAGTTGTAAAAGGGCACATTGCTTTATCTAAATTACGCTGCAACACTGAGTTCCAGATTGATCCTAGAACCAATTGTTTTACAATACCATTCAGTAGAATAGTGGACACTTAGCTTAAGTACTATAGACAAATAGTTCCCCCCCTCTACACTACATAAAGCACCTAAGTTAAGGTCAAAAGTTTGTTCATCATGTGTCATTACTTACTCTTCACAGGGAACTCGTTAGCAAAGCGCAATTGGTTATTAGATCCATAGTTCAAGGAAACCTACTACCATTTTCAGATCTCGTTAACTGTAAACACGAGCCCAGCTCAGGGGAGCTGGTGCCGGTGCTTAGTATTTCGTTAGTGTTTATTCGAAACCGCGGTATCGCTGTTTTAACCCTTTTTAAACTTTATCGCAGAAACTGCTTCGCGCTGCGTGTCGCACGATCGTGCGCAGCGCCGCTACATAGGAAATGCCGCATGCGTTGCGCGCGCACGTCCGCAACGCAGCGCCGACGCCGGCTTCTGCCTATACGTTTTAAAAAGTGTAAAACCGCGATCCCCTGCGGTGTATACACTCCACTAACTAAACTAAGCGAGCGGCACAGCTCACCTGAGCTGGTGCTCGGTGTTTACAGCTTACACCGACGACTGAAATGGTATGTTTCCTTTAAAAGCACTTATGAAAAAGTAACCCTTTTAGTTAATGCCGCTGTTGGTGGCATCATCCAGAAAACCACTTGAAAAGTGAGATGGTAATCGGTTGTCAAATGTACGGAGGCATACGTTTAGCAGTGAAGTCCAAGCTCTCCTAACCTCAAAGGTCCCTTTACTGTGATTGCATCATGTAGCAGACCTTCAATACTTGCATCCCTGTACCCATGAAATCGATCACAGCAGAGGGATTTTCTGAGGTCAGGAGAGGCTTTACTTCAGTGCAAACATTTCAAACAGTTAATTTTCTGCATGTTGCCACCGGACTGGTCATGACAGAAACATGACTGTAAGGTGTTCTCGCTTTACACCCTACAGGTAGTGGTTTATTGTGTCAGTTTTTCCTCTGACAGGTTCCCTTGAAAACACACCTTTTCTTGGACAGGTTTTAAGAACTTAAAATGTCTGCATTTAACATATTCCCTTTTGATTTTGAGTATGAAGTAAACATTCTGGCACAAGCAATATCTCTGGTTATCAAAATCATCTCTGTACATTCCCGCGTGAGAGTAATACATGTACAACCTGGCAGTACTATTACATGATTGATTGATTCGTTTTCACAACTTATTTCCATTCTGAATCCCTGATCACAACAAACAGAATTAGAGTTCAATGGAAACTCCACACTGAATTTAACGTCTTAGTATCTGTAAAGTTTCTGTGTAGTTTCTATTACATTACAGAGAGCCAACACTGAGGAATATGTGGAACAAGAAACTATCAGCCATTGTTGTTATGAAATGATTTGTCGTGTCCATGTTATCTGTGGCCATCTATTCCATACTGGTGGGGCAAAACCAAACCAGACCATATCATTTATATCCACTTCTTGGAGATGGAAAAAAGCACATTGGAAGACCCGTATCGGTTCGTCATGTAGTTTTTATTTTGTTTTGGCAATGAAAAAATGGGTAGAACCTAACAAACAATTAAAAGTGTAAAGGTGGATCCAGCATTAAATAAAGTACTTTTATTTTAAGTCCCCTACAACATACAGTTTCTTGGTTATTTTACAAAACTTCAAATCCCATTGTGGACCACGGTCTAATAACCAAGCAGTAAACTAGCGATATACAATGCAAAACCAGAAAAAAAAAAAAAAAAAAACAGTCCTGTAAGTGTAAAGTTACAATCATTTCCTCTAAAGGTCCCGTGGTGTAAATGGGCATCATGTTGGCATAGATCCACTGCAAAATGGAGGGCTCAGTGTACGCACCAGTTTATTTAAACACATCCCATTGTTTTGTCTCCACACTGAGATTGCAGTCCATAACCCTATTGTATGAATAACTCTGGGTCATCCATATCCAGCTACCAGTTACACTTCCTGGCCAACTTTGGTAGGTGTTAACCACTGCAAAACCGGAACAGGAGTGCCCCAGGTACATACAATATAGGTTTCCATAGTTGTTCTTAGGTGAATTTTGTATGCAAGTCGACTGTATATTTTAAGTGTAGATCCATACAAAAACATTTTTTGGCCCATTGACAATTGGAGTTTTACAAATTTTTTGCTGTAAGTGGGGACCAAGTATTATCAATAAGCTTAATTACAGACACCTACAGCTGATGATTCAGTCCTTGGACTATAGAGTAAAAGTATCCAGAGAGCTTTCCAAACCAGAGGTCACAGGGGGCAGAGGGGTCAGTCTTTAACTAGGGTCTGTCTGTCGCGTGTTGAGTGTATGACACTTTGTGCTAGTTAGCTTATTCAGATCCGTGCGGTTGCAATTTCTTTTCTCACTTCCAAATAGCAAATTTATATTCATTCTTTACAACTTTTATTTAATTATCGCTTTGTCAACTTTCAAATAGAAAATTTAGTACACTCTAATTACAACACACATTAATGGTTGTAATTGATTAATTATGTTATGTTGCATTATCATCTCTTTGTCTTTACAAAAGCTTTTTTTAAAAATTTTTTTTTTTTTTACTTTTACAGAGGTTTTTTTTGTGGCAGGTCTCAAGTTAAAACAGAGCATACATCACCAGCCATCTTAAACCATCCATTGGTTTCTATGAAAAAATGACTTTACCTAAGCTTCCATTTGTGTGTAAGGGGGTACAGAGGCAGCAGCCTGGGAAAGGTCCAGATGCCACCAGCATATTGCAGAAGATCTTATGGGAAAATGATTTTGTTTCTGCCTGTGATAAAGCTAATATTAAAGCTGTTGTACATAAATGGATTTGACAATGGATTACATACAAGGACAATATAAACCACTGCAATTTAGTAGAAAAAAAAAAAAAGTCGGTCAAACTACAGATAAGATCTTTTTGCAAGAAGAAAAACACCATATAAACTACTGTCAAATGATTACAACCAACGAATCCTGTGCTGATTTTGTTTGGAGCCTCAATCGTGGCATTCCACTCATCCATTATATGCGCTGTCACCAGGTTGGGATGTTTTACAAGACTACAAGTTTCATAGTATTCCAAACAACCACGTTGATGCAAGATCTTTGTAAATTTGATCAACTTACTGTATAAGAGGCCAAGACGGACAAGTACATTTTTCTGTTTAGTCATTTGTCTTAGTTTACCAGCATATTCCTTCAGGTTACAGGCTCTCAAACATAGTTAATAACCTTTCAGACATGTTCGGCCTGCGCTGGCAATTTTGGGTTTTGTGGCGGGGTTCACCCACCATCTCGATGCTTCCTATGGCTATGCCATAGTACAAAGGTTAACCATCTATTGACTCTTTAAAAGTCTACATTTAAATAATTCACATTATACGGTTATGGCTGTATCAGCAATATTGCATAATTTCCAAAAAACTTGATGTTTAGCGTGGATTGAGTTTTTGTCAACTTGTGGCGCGTAATAGAGGCAACTTGTAGCCAAACTAGAAACATTCTTTGCATGGAAGAGAAAAGGATTTATGTTTTGGTGTAAGACAGATTTTGCAATTAAACCTTTCACGACCCGTGACGTAATAGCAAGTCACAGGTCGACCCGCGGGTGCATGGAGAGTCTCACACGTCGAGCCCTCTCCATAGAGCCGGTAGGTCCTTTGCTGCATAATGCGGTTGTTTTCCCGCTGATACGCTGCCTTCTTCAAAAGGTTGCGGCGCATGGAGTCGGCGATCCGTCGCCCATGGTAGCCTCGGGTTCAACCAATGCATTAGATGGCTATAGCACATTGTAATGTATGATAGTAAAATACACATATACTGCCATACTGTAGTAGGCAGTATAGAGAGGATCGTACAGACAACCAGATAGGGGTTAAAGTACCCTATGGAGTCTGAAAAATAGTAAAAATAAAAATACAACCCTAAAAAACTCAAAAAACTCATCACCCCTTTCCCTATAACTGATTAAATAGTAAAAATCATAACACATTGGGTATCGCCGCGTCCGAAAATGCCCTAATCAAAATATGAGGAACGTTTTTCACTGCGTTTACTCCCGTATAATTAAAAGTGCGCCCAAGTTTAAAATACGGCACTTTTTTTGTCATTTAAACAAAAAAATAATTCTCTAAAAGTGATCACAGAAGGTCGAACCGTCCTAAATGGATAACATTGTAACCGAAGCAAACACACCCCCCACAGCTCTGTATCACTAAGTATCAAAAAACTTTATTAGCGCCAGAAGATGAAGAAATCCTCCCAAATTTTTTTGGACAGGAGGTTTTTAATTTTTTTTTTAGTGCGAAATCCGTACGCTATCAAGCCCACAAGAAAACGCACAAATGCGTTTGTTTTTTAACCAATTTCCCTTCATTTGGATATTTTTTTTTTCCCGCTTCCTCTCCCAGTACACGGCTGGAATAATAATACCAGCTCTATGCATTGGTAATTTGTTACGCAGAACACAAGTTTGTCACACCGCTTCTGGAACATGAAAAATAAAAAAGTTATGGATGTTTGATCATGGGGAGTGCAAAATGAAAAAACAAAAAGGGCAGGTGCCTGAAAGGTTAATAAGCAATACTGACCCATTTATAATACAGAATATAAACATACTCTAAACAAAAAAAGAACCCTTTCAGTAGTATGAAAATAATTGTATTGTAAAGAATATAATAATGACTTTTCTTACACAGAAAGTCTGTGAACTTTATACATTCAAAATGTTCCCGTATCAAATAGAATAATAGCAAGCATTACTGGAGGCTGCAGCAGTATCTCTTCTGGAATCTTTACCCTATTAAACTTGTCCAGTACAAAGATTTGTCTTCTCTGTAAAACAAAATCCAATCACTTACAAATACTTTTTAATATTTGTTTTCCATATGCAGCATTGGTAATAAGACAGCACATCATCTGATCCTTCGCTCTGGTACAACACCTTCACTTCTTGGACCGATGCCTCCTGTACGCCCATCTATAACAATGCAATCACACACAAACAGTTATGTGACAATTACTATAGGGGACCGCAACTGAAAAATGTTTGGCATATATAGCTTAAATGTTCGTTTATATAAGATCCAAGGTCTTCCGGTTTTCATTTTATATGACACGCCGCTCTTCTCTCATATTACGTACTATCTATTTCAAAATACACAAAGTCCCATGTTAATATTCAGTAAATTTACATGGAAAAACAGACGAAGATGAGCACAATTAATAATAATAATAATAATTTTATTTATAATAGCGCACAACGAGTACGCAGCGCTGCCCAAAGCCTGACCAATCGGACTTGTCCAGGATAAACCTGACTGTATTTTTCTAATATATTGGTACATCTAGTTCCAAACATAAGTTCATTTTAAGAACTACCAACAGGATAAAGTGTGTAATCAAGGACAATGCGGGGGTGTGCCCATCTGGCAGAGGACCTGTCGTCTTTAAGAATTCTTCTGCCCCTTTATAAAAATTAGCAAATGAGCATGATGCTCCAGTCTCTTTAACACTTATGGAACCCAGACCCCTAAGATAATTTGCATAATTTTAAAGCCGTAATAAAACAAAAAAACAACAAAAAAAAAGATCCTCCCCCAGGCGCACCAACCAGCATGTCCGTGGTGCTTGGTTACATCCTTCATCCTGGTGGTATATGCATTAAAAAGCTCACCGGTTTATACGCTTCGAGCTGTTAGACTGATATCTTAATACTGGATCTGCTCAGTAGGAACGTAGTCTACTGAATTGCGGACTTTCCAGTTTTATCCTAATTCTCATAATAATCCTCCCTGTATTTGCCAGCACGTGCTCGCATGGTTCTTCAAAGCACAAGTGTTCACGTTTAACTCAAAAGAGCACCCCAAGTCTAAACTGGGCTCAGAAGTGTCATATCTATACACAAAGGGAAAAAAACAGGAATTATAGTCTAGAACATTTTTCATTACACTAACTGTCCATTGACATTTTTTGGGTATGTCCGAGAAGAACATATACAGCATGTCCTATCACCACAAAATTGATCATTGAGGGTTAAAGAGGCGGGGTACCGCCATTATAAAAATGAAATCTTGCATGGGCTTTTCTCTTTCTAAACCATTGGGACCCCACTATGGGTATAGAGGCTGGCTCTTATGAAGCGGACCATAAGTAGATAAAAAAGTGTTGGCTCTTTTCCGGGGGGCGTATATCGCACCACAATCCCTCAGCTAATACGTTTTTACCTAGTTGTCTGATGAGAAGAAATTTAACCGTTTTTTCCCTCCCTCTTTAGGTGCAGAGCTTAGTTTTTTAAGCCGGGCCAATGCTGCAATAGGGGCTGCTTCTGAAGGGCGTTTTTGCCTGTCCCTTTGGCCCCACACGTGCATAGCATAAGGCATTCCAGTGCCCAAGATAGTGCAAGGCTACAATCGATATCCACATGGCACCTAAAGACATTGGTGATAGTAAATGCTGGGGCACTGGGCCCCTTTTGGGCATTTCTAATCCTGGCTTATTCTTGCCTGTCTTCCCTCTCCAGCATTCTCATAAGTGGCCTTCCCTCCTCCCCCTTCATTGGGAGGTATAACCACTGATGCCACAAGCATTTCTGGATGGCCAGGGTATTAAAGGAATCAGATGGAATAAGTAATTGAGCCACAATGGTTTGATTAGCCGAGTGGTCCTCCATCTTTAATGCTTTGTTCAATTGAAAATGGAGGTAGGGCACCGTGACATTGCTTATATTATTTGTCTCAATCACAAGCTCCCCTCTTATGAGGCAAAGGCAAGGGATCGCAGTGGACACAATGTTAATACTCGAATCCGCTTCCCTCCTTTACTTGCTTGGGGATTGTCGTGGAAGCAAAAAGGTAGAAAGGGTGTCCCAGCCATCCTGTTGCCCACATTTGCAGGGCAGGGCGTGGTACGCAGATCTGATGTTTATCTCTTGTAGATATATATGGGCTCTTCCCTTCTCCTGACCGATGTCCTAGGTCAGCGATGGGCACCTAGTTTATCTTGGGCTCCCATTTGAGGTGGCTATAGAAATCGCATTGCTGAGATCCAAAGGATTCATCCTTTGGTCTGTTCCTTTTTCCAAGCTCCTTTCTTCTTACAGTTGGGGCTGGACCCTGGCCTGAGTATGCCTCTATACAGGGTCAGTCTCTGTTTCGTCCATCCCTGTTTCCAGATACACTTGGTGTTCATCTCATCTTCCGTCAGGAGCCCCTGCAGGAGGTATCTATGTTCCTTGCTTGAAGGTTGCTTCCTATGCAATAACATAGCGCTTACCTGATTTCAGAGGCTGGCCACTCTGTAGTGGGTGCTCCCCTAGTGCTTTCATGGGGGAAAAAAGGGAAATTGGGATTCTTGTAATTACACCGTAAAAATCAGTTTCGCGTGGTAACCACAGTTTTCTACCTACACTTATGCATGGTCCTTTCCGGCGCTTGGTGTGCTGGTCCCTTGTTCAGGACATGGGGGTTCTGTTTTATATTGGTGAAGGTTTATAGCACGGGGGCGGAGCTTCCCAGTTGTCACTGCTCCTACGTGCCGGTCCCGAATACCGAGGAATCAAATTTTATTTTACTAGTAATTCACGTAATATATAGAGTTTTTTATGGCAAAGAAGCACACAATGACTACACTGAAACAGAAATAAAAACTGTTAACATCACATTTGTGTTCTGCACATTTGACAGCCTAAAGGTCGTTTGAAGCAAATGTTCACTTACATTGGCCTAATCAATTTTGTTATGCCCTTCTATCATGGTGTCAAGGAGCTTTCTGTGGAACTTCATGTCTTCAGGACAGCACGTACGCTTTTCTGCTGGATCTCTGCTTCAGGTGACTGATATCTCTGACATGAACTGAACAATCCGATACATTAAAAACAAAAAAAAAAAATGCTCATTATCAATAGTCCAATAATAATATGCGGATATCCAATGTCTGCATATGGTCAGATATTGATATCATCATCAAAATCTATATACTGCAATACTATATTCCTGCAATACTATTGTATGAGCATCAGACCCTGTATGGTTAAAGTACCCCCCCTAGAGAGTCTGAAATAATAATTAAAAAAATTTTTTTTTAAAAATGTGAAGTCGAGCTCGTTTTCTAGACAGTGAAGAGGTACAACAAACTCAGAAGGAGGAGATAGTTTTGATAGGAGTGACCCTGAAGGGGGAGGAAGAGATGCAATACATCAGATTCCATTTGATTAAACACTCATTTTTATCTTCTTAATTTTTTTAACAATAAAACATCCGCCTAGAAAACCTTTATACCAGCTGTTTGTATAAAAAAAAGACCAGATTTACGCTTGGTTTGTACTGCAAAGTTTCTTCATATTAAAGATTAGTTGGATTTTTTTTTTTACGTTTATTTTTCAGATACATAATTATTTAAACACTCCACAGATGTGCTCGTGTCTGTTTGCAAAAGCCACCCAATCGCCATTTTTTTTGTTTACACGATGGCCATTTAGTGACATATATATATGACTTTTCAGAGCATTTACTGCACCATTTGAAAGCCTCTGAAGTGCTAAAGAAACGACATGCAACTCATGGGTTGGAGAAGAACGACCACAGGTACTTAACCGACTAGACAACTCTTCCAAATCGTGGCAGAACAAGATTCTATTAAATTAAAATTCGGAAGTTAGAAAGAACCCAATAGTGTCCACATAATCACTGGCTGCGACAAGGTAGAAGTCCACCAGGTTGCCGTAACAGCAAGTGTGGCAAAGAGCTGGTCAGCTTGGATGTAAGCCGCTATCGCCAGTACGTGCTTTAGCATGGTAGTTTTTCCGAAATTCCTATATCAAGGTTTTTAAAGTCTTTTAAACAAGAGTGGTGATGCCCCGCCTATAAGAGAATGCTAAAAACGCGTAGTTGTGTATCTATTATAGATATGTAGGAGAACTCTCGACATACGAAGTTGGCTCCCTTAGTAATGTCCCTTGCTCCTCAACTTCCTCCAAAGCCTTTTAATCTCTTTAGTTCCCCTTTTCGGTTTAAAAAAGCCTCTGCTGATCTCAAATAAGGTTTCCCCTGAAGTAAAAAAATAATGAAATCTGATGATGATTCCGCAGTAAATAAGATTTCTATAAACGGGGAGCAAACACAATACCTGATCCCATGATATATCGAGATCCCCACCCTGCTGTCCATGGTGCAGTTTCATTTTTAAGGCTCTCACCTGTCCGAAATACAAAGAACACACAATGACAGTAATATCACCCCATTATTAACTGGAAGGCATCAACCACTTGCACAAAGTGTTTTTGAAGCTGATCTCAGCTAACAATCCCTGGCATCCCTGTTGATTAAAGAATGTAACCTTATAATCCCTGGACTAAATCCTAGGGGGCCAAGAGAAAGCGGTTTAAAAAAGTAGCAATTCCGCCTGGAGTGCCGTAGAGTAATACGGAATACCTCTTTATCTAAATATGCAAATCCTCTTGAGTGACATAATAATGCAAAGGATCCTCTGGTTCCTGACCGGCGTATTCAACCAGATCAGGACTCAGGACCAGACAGGAGCGCAAAGAGACTTGGCCTCCGCACCAATGTACAACGTCCATCCCGATTGTAACTCAGCAGGGTGGGACCACGAGTGTACAACAGGCAATGAAGAAGGTAATGCCTGCTAGATCTTAGCACTACTAGAGTGACCCTGGAAAACACCAGGTCTGGTGGTAGTCGCCATTTGGTGTCGTTGTCAAGTTAGGCAATTGAGCCTTGGAATTTTGGGTTACCGATTCACAGACCCTGTGTCCACGTTGTTTATCTCATACCAGGCGTTGTGATTGAGCCCTACTATGATGTGACCATGGACAGATTTCTATACATGTAAGCAAGCCTACTATGATTGAAAGGAAGCATAAGGTCTAGAACCCATACTCACTGACCAAGACAAGGAGACTGGATTACAGATACTTTTCATCATTCTAAAAACCTAACATGTTTTTGCTTTAACATACCCCTTCACTAACGTAGCCAGTTTGAACATTAGGACTCCGCCTCTCTTTTTGTAATACTGCATATGTCGCTGGATGAATTATACTTTTGAACCTTTAATGACAAAAATGATTTAACTGGTTTTCATGATGCATTGTCTTTCATTTTGGTGGGTTAAGTGTGCTTGATATGTTTTTGAGTTGATTTATTAACCCTTTTCCCCGACATTGGCCGTCGTACTATTCAACGGGCAGCAGGGACGTGATGAGGCATTGTGACTAGTACTACGTCCCACTTCGGGCACCTGCTCATAATAGAGCCGTACACCTGCCACTCAACACTTGCGATCAGAGATTCCTCGGATCGCGGGTGTGTTAACCCCGTACATTCTTCGGCGCATACCTGAGGGGGGGTCTGCTGCTCCAATGGCAGTTTTGGGTTCTGCACATCCTCCCTGTGACTGGTCTACCTTAATCCAGTCTAGCCAGACACGTCGACGGGTCTGAACACACACTGATCAGCTTCAAAACACGCCGCTAAGTGATTGACTGACTGCAAGGCACCTGTGGTCTACACTCTCTGGTAACTACACTGTGTTACACGTGTGTAGGGGGGGCAACACACCGTGGACGGGGTAGGTAAGAAATCAGGCTCGCTTCCTAACAAACTCGATAAAGCACTGTAGGTTAAAGAAAAAAAAAAAAAAAAAGTTAAAACACCCATAAAAGCTTTAATAAATAATTAAAATAAGTTGAAATCCCGCTCCTGAAACAATCTGTAAGGGAAAGGCATACCTTTGGATCCGCGCAGTGAATGTAAAAACAAAACCCAGAACAAAACTTGCCAAGAATGGTTAATTTTCATAAAATCCCCTTCACAAAATGTTCCAAAAGTGCTCAAAAAAGGTTCTGTGCGCCAAATGTGTCCCACTAAAAAGGACACTCACCCTAAAAATAAGCCTAAACAGCTCTGTCCCAAACATAAAAGCCTCCAAAGATGGTGACACAAAATTAATTAGCTTTTCTTTCTCTACATCACTTTTTCTTCGTAAATTTTGTAAAATTGATGATAAAAAACTATGAAATAAGGATCACCAATAAGGGGTTGGTGATCATAGAATAATAAATTTATTTTGGAGTACGGTGAACGGCCCCACCAAAATACAAAATAGAAGGAAACCAAATTGTCGATTTTCTTTACCGCCATCACTTCAAATCAATAAACTCTCATCAATAAGCTAATGACCAAGTAAAATGAAATAGTTGTAAGGGCTCTCATGTGCAGAAAATAGCCCGTTAGTTGTCCAAATTGCCAAAAAAATAAAGATTGTATAGCCCATAAAAAGTCGACAATGCATAATCTGCTCAATGGCGCATCTTCCCTTCAATCCCTGGCGTCTGCCCATACGCAATTCAACCACCCACATATGGGTATTTGTTGTGATCATTATAAATCGGTATCAAATTTTTGTATTGTGTGGCATTGTTATCCACAGAGAACTGTACATTTTTTTTAAAAACAACATTCATTTAAACAAAAAAAAAAAAAAAAAAAAAAAAACAAAAAAAATCGAACTTTCAAATTGCAGCACATGAGTTTTAACATATACCTTAACACAATAAAGTTAACGAACTTCCAGGATGTTGCTTACCATAATGGGGTCATTTCCCTATTATTTAGGTCCTCACAAATGGACTTTAAATCTGAGTAGGTCCCTCATAACAAATGGTGCTCCCAAGATCGCACATAAAGTTCAAAGCCTCCTACAAATGAAATGATGCAAAAAAACCAGTCAAGATGGCCAAGCAGACATTCAGTTAATGTTAGTTATCAGGATTGTTGCTGTTTTACTATATGTTTGAAAAAATAGAACATTTTGGAATTTTCGAAAATCAAAATCAATAATAACACACAAAACTTCCCATCCAAACATGAAATACAAGTGTACATGGGAAACTATTTCAAAATCCTTTGATATGTGGAAGCGTTCCAAAGGGAAACCACTTTGTGACACAGGGCAATTTAAAAAAAATATGTGCCGTGTCAGGAAGGTGAAAATAAAGCGGCTTCGGTGGTAGGGGTTCAAATTACCAAAAAATTTTTTAATTTCTAAATAATCCGATTCGAGATCCCATTGTTTTTTCCTCACAAAATCTAAATTGAAATTTTGTGGTGATTATTAGTTTGTTTTTGTTACAGAGTTTGAAATTTAACTTATTCGAATTCACCATGGCATCACCCCCCCCCCCTGCCCCAAGGTTCAAGTATATCCCTCAAACTATAAACTGCGCTTTTAGGTAGATGGAACCCTTCGAGCACTGCATAGTCCTAAAACAAAATGAGGTGAAATTTTGTCCAATTCTGTCAGCAATAGTGCGAGACGTGGATGGTTTTTTGGTTGTACGGGTACACAGAGATCGGTCGCAGAATGGAAAGGAGTGTCGGGCAGCTGCTAGTTTGTCCGATCGAAGTAGCATACTTTATTTCCTCTTTGGCCCCTTACGTAGGCATAAAATTGGCACTTTTTTGCGGGATGAGATGCATTTTACAGTGATAACAATAGGGCATGACCACCCCAAAATGGTGAAAACGTATTAACTATTTTGGAGCAAAGGAGAAGTGAAGCATCAATTCTGGAATAGTTTTTTGACTCTTCTTTGCATTCAACCATATAGCCTACCTAAACTTTTAAACGTTATCTAATGATCCTTACTGACAAGGTTAACCAAACTAAATTACTAAATACAAATGTGCTAAATAAAACCTAATGTGGGAACAATCTATAGTTTTGGCTCGCTGTCCACCAAGTGGCAGAATTTTTTTATTTAAAATCTAAACGGAGGTGGTTGATGGATTGTGTTTTGGCTGACAGGTTGTATTTTGTGCACCAATACATAGTTATATAGACTTTTTTTTTTGTCACTTTTTATAGGCATTGTTGATGGATGAATGGTAATAATCATAATACTGTTTTTGGAGTTTTATTTTTTCCTTACATTGATCACTGTGCCAGGTTCAATACTGAGTTGGTACGCCATGTGTCCGTTACGGAAGCGGTCGTAATATAATAAGTAGGATTGCGTTATAATTTTTGCCTTTGTTCACAGTATTGTCATTTATGGTTAAAGGGGTGTATGGTCATACACTGACACCCCACCCCAGGGTCTCACAGATGCCCGCTTCAGCTTCAGCTCCACTTTAGACCTGACGCGGCAATCATCCTCCTAAAGCCCGTCAGAGAACAAAGCCCAATGTTATCCCCTATCTACCTAACGACAAGCTGAGCAAACTGGCCATAGAAATACCAAGCACAGAGGACTACCTTGTTCTTCCCAATTTCACAGGGGGGTGGGAAAGTGGTCCAACCTTCAACTATCAGGACATGTAACCATGAAAATGAGAAACCAGGGACACTTACTCGAATCCAGGCACGCATGACTGAATCTGTTTTAATATTTGTTTTTCCGTGCCCTCCGCCTTCTACAGAGTCCCTTTTAAAATTTTGCCATGAGCCTACAGACAGCAGCCCTTCATGATGCATCTTCACAGGCCCGTTACCTGATATAACAGAACACCAAGACAGACTTTGGAAGAGAGGCCGCTATCCATTAGTGATAAATATCATCAAACTGTCAGAATCTTAAACACAATAATCTTTGAAATTCCAATGGTTGATAAAAGCCTTCAATGTCCAAATGGCATTTCTTCCCAAGCCAGCATGACTTGGAAACCACCCCATAGATCTCTTCCAACAGTTTAAGCAGTTCCTGTAGTGCCGCGGCGCAGCCCAGATTCAGCCTTGAACGACCTCTTAAAATATCAGTTGAAATGGAAAAATCATTTTAAAAGAAACCAAGGTTCGCTCTTCAGTAGCTACTTTATTCACTGGCTCAGATGGCCTGCTACATTGCACAACTTTTCACTGAAAAGGGTTCTCTGGTCACTCTCCCTTTTTTATTTAAATATGTGATTTTGTGTCCAAGCGTGTGAGTTAGATACCCCTATTCTAGAACCTGAAATTGAGCTGGCCATCCAATCCCTCTCTCCTGGGAAGGCACGGGGTCCAGATGGATTGGATGCAGAGTGGTACAAAAGTAGATGTGATTCTCTCTGCCCTCGGTTGAAAGAGCTATTTGAAGCAGCGGCGGAGAGGGGGGTCCTCCCGGAGTCTATGCATGAGGCCCTGATTGTGGTACCGGGTAAGGACCATTCCTCCCCCGACTCATCTCTCTCAATAATAATAATAATAATCTTTAGTTATATAGCCCCATCAAATCCCGTGGCACTTTACAAATCATAGGGGACATATACAAATATAATATTACATTACATATTACATGTTCCATATTACATTCAAACATTCATATGGAACAATAGGAGTGAGGGACAGGCTTACAAGAGTGAAATAAAGTAGCTACTGTTAGCACCCCTAGCCTAATAATACGGCCCGTCAAGTTCCAAGTTGGTTCAACGGAGCTGAACCATCAAATGTTTGTATTGGCGGTAATGCTACGCTCTGAAACTCCCGTATAATACCTGCGGTTGAAGCAGGATCCATTATAATGCTGCAGCAGTGTGGCGTGCGGCAGTGTTTCGATTATTTCTATTGCAACCCAGGGGTTGAAGCTTAAGACGCAGGGATGTCCAAGTAATGCCGTAAGGTCCTGTCACAGACAGGCCCTTTCAGTGCAGTAGATCAGCTTCTTCATCAGCATAGGCTGACAGTTCTAATACTCCTGGCAATACATGCCAATGTCCCCTATTCCCAAAGTTGCATATCGGTGCTGAGATATGTGCCAGGTTGGCGTGGTGGCTGGCTGGACGCCCGCGCAGCTTCTGTTGCCCCTGAACAAAAAGGGTCGCAGGCCGGCGAGACAGCGGCATTGGGCACTGGGATCCGCGGAGAGGAGTGAGTTAATACATTTCGTTTTTAAAAATCTCCGCAGCATCAGGTTTTTTAAAACAAACCCCTTTATATATAGAACTGCTACGTCTGAAGGGTTCATAATGTTTAAAATGTTCCATTTCATAGATCTACACAACACACTTGGCAATAAACACATGAACTTTTGTCAATGGTTACTTTAGTCAAATTTGGCAAACGAAGAAAAAGTTTATTTAATTAAAAAATACCTACACATACTGTGTGTAATGTGTTTGGTTAACTATTAATGTAGAATCGCTAGTGTGCAGATTCTTCTGCGTATGAGTGATTTATGTTGTACTCACCCCCTCCCCCTTCTAAAGTAATGCACATTCCTCTACCAGACAGCAATAAACACCACTACTGGCTGATCATGATTTACCTACGGGGAGGAACATTATTTCACTGACCATGGCTTGTCTATGTTGGGCGGGCTGTTATCCTTGTATTGTTTGTACGGGCAGTCAGTCAGTGGTGCGGGGGTAACTCCGGGCTTCATTATGTCCTCAGCGCTCAGGTGTCTCCCCTGATCCCCCTCTCCCTGCAGTGCAGGTAAACCAGATACTTATTAGAGCGCTTTCCTTTGTAATATGCTCGGGCATCCTCTGCTGATCACAGGTTAAGGTGCTGACACTTTATGCTTGGTCTATGTGTTGTTTATCTATAGGCTGCTCTTGCGATTGTGTTAGCGTGTGTGCTGTGTGTATGTTTATTGCTCCTTCTGTATGGTGTTTAGCGTGTGCTGCTCTGTGTATGATTGTTGAATGGCTGCTCTTGCTGTTGATTGTGTGCGCTGTCTTGCTGTATGATGTGGTGCGCTGCTCTTGCTGTATGATTGTTGTGCGCTGCTACTGGCTTGTATGATGTGTGCCGGCTCTTGCTGTATGATTTGTTGTTCGCTGCTCTTGCGTATGGTGTAGTGTGTGCTGCTCTGAGGATTACCCTACTTAGTAAAACATAAACCTCCCCGATGCAACATCTCATAGTTCCCTTTTAGTTTTTGGGTCTTATTCAAATATGTTTGTTACTATCTGCCTGTTTTCCTTGCAGAACTGCATGTGATATGCTGCTGACAATTCCATAAACGTACAATTTTATAGATTATTTTCTCTTAATCTGCCCTAATATCCACACAGATATTTCTTAAAATGTCTAATTGAACTCAGGTCCCTTCTCTATAGTGTTTGAGATAGGAATGAATTCGAGTAAAACACATGAGATACACTGATTCATACCCCAATTAACTTATGTGGGAGTTAAGCCCTCCCCACTGGCGTTTTTCACGCGCGTGCATTGAGCGCAAACATTGCATTGCACTCTGTCCATTGTATTCAATGGGTCTTTCTTCATTAGCGTTCGTTGTCACGCGCGTCAAAATCGCAGCATGCTCTACTTTTGCGTGTCACGCAGTTTTTCACCCTCCCCAATTCAAGTCTAGGAGATGCATCAAGAACGAATTGCAATCGCCATCATTGCAGTGGCAATGCGAGTGCAATGCGTTTTAAACGTAAGGGTTGCTAGGTGACCAATAAACATTATTTCCCTGCTCGAGCCTTTACTTAAAAAACCAATGAAGAACAGTGAAGAATAGAATAAAAACAGTGAACACAGTGACCACAGGATCATTAAAGTGAAAAACACGTGCAGAACACAGTGCAGAATAGATTACAGATGTTCGGCACATCTGCTTGCGGTAGATGCGCACGAACGGTGTCGCCAAAAATAGCATTGAAGAACAATATATAGTGTGAGAACACAGTGCAGATGTATTTAACATCTGCATGTGTTCTTCACACACATATATTGTTCTTCAAATTCTTTTTGTTCGCACCGTTTCCGCGCGTATCTCCCGAAAAGTAAGCAATGGCCGAAACATCTGTAATCTATCTGCACTGTGTTTTTCTCTTAAATGATCCTGTGTTCACTTGTGTAATGTTTTATTCTATTCTTCACCTGTTCTTCATCTGCTAATTGTCGGGAGATAATATACGCGGAACATCGACAGTGAAGAATAGATCGCAGATGTTTGCAATTATATGAAGACATTATTTTTCAATTAAATACACATTTTAATCCCAAACCATGGTCCCTTTGAAAAAATGCTCGAGTCTGCCATTGAATGCGCGTGAAAAACGCGCCGAAAACGCAAAAAAAGCTAACAACACGCGCGTGAAAAACGCAAAACGCTAATTACTCCAAGGAAAATGGAACAAAACGCAGGCAAAAAGTCAGTTTTTCACGCATTGCACCCTGACAGATGCAACCTAGTGTGGAAGGGGCCTACTGAAGCTTAGCTCATACTATTCACTTTTTACAGTCATATAATCTGCAGCTAGCAGCAGGGCGCAGGTTTCGCGTGTCTCGTTTTAGGGATGTGGGTCTTGATGCTTATCTTGTGGCTATGCAATAAATGTCGTTTTTTTTTTTGTTTTTTTTTTATTAGTTCCCTGTTTCCTATTTAATTTTGTGAGAAGGTGGAGCATGGGGCGTGATACAGGGCTTCTCGGATTATATTAAACTATGTTTGGATATACCGATGACCCCATCCAATCAGTTATTCAAGGACCAATCATGGATTAGTTTCTTCTTCCCACGTAAATTCCAGGCAGAAGTAAAAGACTGGGGGTGATGCCACACATGGCGTTTTGAACCCGTTTTGGTCCGTTTTTAAGCAGTCCCTCAAAAAAACGCATGCTGTTAAAAAAAAAAACACATGATTTTTTGAAAACTCATCTGTTTTTGACAGGTTTACCATATCTAATTAAAACTGTCTGAAACGGATGCGTGTTATCACCCTTAGGCCCTTCTACACTTGCGTTTTTATGCGTATGTTCTGCAGTGCTTTTGTGCACAGAAACTGTTTGCACTCTGACCCATTGTAATCAATGGCTTTTTTAGACTTGCATTTTTTCACGCACATACGCGCGTTTAAATCTCGGCATGCTCTACTTTGCAGTCACGTGTGTGAGAAAGCACCCTACCAGTCTATGGAGAAGCATGCAAGTGCAATGCGTTTTTCATGCATCAATTGCCATAGAAAAGATTAGAGCTCAATCTGGGTCCTCTTTCACGCGCTTCTCTGCTGGCATGAAAACGCATTGAAAATGCAACGGAAGACTTGAGACATGAACAAACTCTGACTGAAACTGATTGACTCTGATGCAAATTGTCAGTTTTTCAATGACCAACCGGATCGCTCCCTGATCGACTACTGATGACTGCAACGTAGTGTGGAAGGGGCCTTACATATACACGATGTAATGAAGTCTTACAGAGGTTGTTTGATGCAATTGGTTAAGATTTTCAAACTGAGAGGAGGAAAGATTAGCTCCAGCCCTATGTGACAGTTTCTTTAGTTACATATTTATAAATTAATTATTCAGGATGGGGCGAGTTGACAAGGCGCGGCAGTTTGAGCTCCGCTGGCATTCGGACAGATCTTATAAGTTGTCCATTGGAACCAACCCACGGTGACTATCATGAATAAATGTAGGACTTAATTGGTCTGGTGCCTACATCCATAACCTTTAAAAACTGACTATAGGTTGTTAACCTAGGAAGAGCCTTAGTCTAAGTAGCGCACTCTTGTCTAACCTCATCTAGTTCTATCACATTCCATTGTGTCCTGCATCCAATAAAAGTGGTAACGCCTAAATGAACCTTTTTCATGCTGGGGAATTTCACGAAAGACGTGTTAACACGTATTACAAAATGTCCTTAGTGCCACTATTATAAAAATAAAGTATTGCATCAATTTAAACCATCCTTGTTTAGAGTGACATATGGCTTAAGTATGTTCTTAGATCTAAGTGAATCTATTTGACTTGGTTAGGAGAAGTGGTAAGTAGACTCATTTAATTTTGTCAACACTCAATGTATATTTTACCCGATCCACCCTCGTTGCCATAACTCATTAGTATGCTGTGGATCTGAAATGTGCAGAATCCCTTGTATTCTGGGGATTTTTTTCTGCTAAATGTAATGTTTTGTAACCCCACCCACATGTATTATACTGTAAAATGTCACAAGATAGAGATCTTAGACCTGTCAACACATCAGACCTTCAAGTTCAAAAAGCTCTTCCTCAATTTAAAAAGTGAGTGGTTTACGATTGACTGTGGGATGCTGAAACACAGATAATAATTTTTTTTTTTTTTTTTTTCCCCCAAGGGAAACATAACTATACATTTTACAAAACTAATTGTGTACAAACTGTCTATACAGAAACACTCCTCACCTACTCAAGTACACAACCACTTTACTCAAAAGTGATTTCACTTATATTTCAGGCTCTGAACAGTGACAAAATGGCAGAGCTTTTCAGAAAGGTGAAAACCAAATTGTCAGGAAACCATCAATGGATGTCCATCTTTGTGAAGAAACTGTGGGATATTCCCCTGTACAATCCATAATTCCAGGAACATTTGAATAACTGTGTTTGTTTTGCTTTTAGTATTCCATAAAAAAGGGTGCGCCAAAAAACTAATGGTGCTTAAATGGTATGGTAAATTTCTTCTACATTTTGAAGTTTCTTACAGAGACTAGAAACCCAAATTTTTAGTGTCTCTTTGGACCTGTCCACTTGTTTAATGGATAGAACCGTGGGTTAGTAAGTATGGGCCTAGTCGTCATATTTAGAATTGGTTTTAATACTTGATTTTCTTAATTTTATTTTCGAAGTCATGACAAAATGACTATTGGCTTAGACAAACTGGCACCAGTTGACCCGAGTTCTTCCAAGTTGTTGCTCTTTTTTGAGAATATGTGCCTTCATCACACCGCGCCTTTATTTTAAAGTGGGCTACACAGGTATTTCAGTGTTTTTATGACTTCGCTTTACTTCCACCAGTCATTAGGTTACATCAATGAGGGCAAATATTCAGGTTTTATAGCATTTTTTTATACATATTCTACCATATATTTTCAAAGAATAAGTTCAAAACATGCCATTTTCCCCAATATTCTACCCACTCCCCTACCTCCACTACCCCCAAACTACAGTTCTGGGGTTCCAAGTCTAAAGTCATAACATGTGATGAAAGCCATGTAAAGAGCCATTGAAAACATTTCTGGCGAGAACTCGTGTACTGTTTAGGTAACCAGTTTCATAACTATTTAAATAAATTATGTCTCATTACACCTCTCCAGACCTTAGACTGATGCCCAGATTGTTCTTTCAGTGTTATTCTGTGTTCATAATTCTGTGTTATATTGTGTTCATATTCGTGTTCATAAGCCACAAGTCAGGAATTGAATGTTAGCCTTACAACTGGGTAGGGTCACACTGCTGTAAGGGCCGAGTTCTTACTCCCCATAGACAGCAATGGGCGCAGGCACCGTACCGTTCTGTAGCCAGGCAATAGATGGTGGCATGTCCTATGGTTTCCCAAATATGGCGCACAGTGGGCACATCGTCGCTCAAAGTAGCTTAAATTTAAAAAAAAAAAAAAAAAATATCAATGTATATTTAACATTTTCCCTGTGAGATTGGACTGATTTGGCTGCCACATCATTAATTATGTATATCATTTCTACATATTATTCATTTTGCTTTAAGACTTTAAGTGTTATTGAGCAGCTGGACGCTGGAATCAGATACCTGGATCTCCGAATTGCTCACCGACCTGATGTGTTCTCAAACCTCTATTTTGTACACGGCCTTTATACAACCCAGACTGTAGAGGTAAGGCAAACGGCACATATAACACATGTTTGATCAAAATGAGATCTGGGTAATTTGATTTGGGATCAACACTCTGAAAGCCTTTTCATGTTTCTCAACCACTATTGTCTTCTGACTGCACACATAGTATTGCTAAGTCTTGCCATTTCTGTCCACATTTAATACTTTTAGCAGAGGGGAGTTTGTGGTTTTTTTTAGTAGTTCTGCAACTTTCTTTGTTATTTTACAGAATTTCACATGCAATCAAGTTCTATGTGTATACAATTTTAGCTTTTTTTTTTTTTTTTTTACTTATATTACATTTTGTCATTTGCTGCTACCTCTACTCAAAGGGAGTTTTCCTTGTACGGTATGAGGCCATTTACAGCTTGTTTTATTTTTTTTTAAGGCACCCAGGAAAGCTCCTAGATGACATGGAATGGAATAGCGTAGTAGACAGTACTTTTTCATCCTGCTTACTTCTGGGAGAAAAAACCCCCCAAAAAAACATGTTCAGGGGAGACTGATGCCACTGTATAGTGTCTTTACCCTACTACTACTGATCGTGTCTGTCCCCTCAAATAAGTGGCTGCTCAAATATGGCC
This sequence comes from Engystomops pustulosus, assembly GCA_019512145.1. Classification (NCBI taxonomy): domain Eukaryota; kingdom Metazoa; phylum Chordata; class Amphibia; order Anura; family Leptodactylidae; genus Engystomops; species Engystomops pustulosus. The sequence goes on along the minus strand of CM033642.1, from coordinate 84,271,867 downwards.
AGTTACTTTAAGGGAAACCTTCATAGATAGTTAAAACATATTTATCTTTATTCCTTCTTCCTTTAAAAGGAACATACACGAGCGGTAGAGGGAGAGATAAATTAGTAGAACTGGAAGGAGTGTGAAGGACTGCCTGTTTCACGCTGCTATGAGCGCTTCATCTTGCCTCCAAAACACTCAGCGTGCACACCTGTATTTAAATGGTGTCGCCGTAACACGAGTAAACAAGTAATGTTTACACATTATGTAACACAAGTAAACTTACAACTTTAAAAGCCTCTGGTTAAAAGCAGAAACTGGGTGGATCTTATCTAGATCGCGCCCACTGTGGCAAGAACTGTGATTGGACCTTAGAGGGAACTGTCTTCTATAGTTTCCTCCAATCAGGACTTGTGTGGGAGTGCTCCTTAGACCAATGGGACATGAGGGTAGGGGTTCGTCATTTTATAAGGAGGAATTATGGTTCGGTCTTTCTTATGGCGTACAACTAAAGTTCAACGGGGGAAGAAGTATTAATGAGGAATAAGGGATTATACCCATAATACATTTCCATTAATGTAATAGGGGTTTTATTAAAAAAAAATCCTATATCATTCTTGCTCCCAAGGCTCCTGTTTTGATAATCCACTATGCTTCCCTTCTTAGAAGTCTTTTGCTTCTATCGTCTCTGTTAATCAGAACAGGAATTTAACATGTTCTATTAAAAAAGGTGCCCCTTTGCCATTGGTTATTGATTTATTTATTTTTTATGCTCGTGAAATAATGTAAACGGCATAAGTAAAGTCTTGCCTGTATAAAAATAAACATGGGAACAAAAAATGACATAAACAACATAGCATGATCTGCACATAATAAATTGCGCAATTCTGTGACTTATGCCTCCAATATTAAGTGTCTGTACTGTATACATAAATATACATAGAGATGTCGGCTCCCAAATTTAAAATTGCCTCTAGGAATACATTTTTGAAACCAATTATTTTTTCCTTTTGTGTAGTCTGCTGCAAACGATTCGATCTTTGATAGTCCTACTTATTCTAAATGTCACTGTCCGTTATCTGCCACAGTTTTCATTTGGGGGGGATCTGTCTTTATTATATAGCTTTTTTGATTTACCATAAAACCTTCTGAGCCAGTCACTGCCTGCTGCGGATGTTTGCCTCTACTGCATAAGCATACATTTGGATATTTTCTAGCCCTCTGTTGTTGTATCCTTACAAGGGAGGGCAAAAATGCTATGTGAACATAGCCCCACAGTGGCAGGGATGTGCCTAGGAGGGAGATCAAAGGGGGGGGGCTTGTTAAATTCCTAGATAACTACATAATTTACTATACACGATTCATCAAACACCATATTTGTGATATTGGAGAAAAAGGCATGACTTGCCAATATTAAGAATGCCATTTATAATGCACATGCAAAGGTGGGGGGTTGTTGAGCTGGTCGGAGGTGTGGATGGGAGGGTTGCTGTCTTTTTATTGCATTCTTCCTGTTAGCAGGTAGACAGCCTATTGATTTGACTGTACAACAACTCTGTATCGCTGTTCATTACACTATATGTTCAGTTTTTTAATTGGTATACAGATGCTTGTATATACATGCTTCTGTACAGCCTTGCAAAAATTCTAATAAATTGTTTAAAAAAAAAAAAAAAAAAGTACAGCTAGCTTTTAGAAACTGTGGTGCAGACAGTTTCTAGAGACTGATGTAATAATAACAGTATTAATAATCTTTATATATTATTCCATAGCACTTTACAAATGACATTTCGAATTACACAGCACCATGCTAGTTCTTTATAAAACATTGTTTTTTTTGGTGTATTTTTTTTTTATTTTTTTAACTTGCTTACTTTGTGCATATTATACCTATAGCTCAGTTACACTATTTTGTTTTTCTTTTATTTTCTAGGAAACGCTACGTGATATCAATGACTGGTTACAGCAGAATCCTCAAGAAGTCCTTATTCTAGGGTGTGATAATCTACAGTCCCTGTCCTCAGAGCATCACATGCATTTAATAAACTGCATACACGGGATATTTGGATCCAAATTATGCCCCAAGCATGTATGAAACTCAAAAGTAACCATATATTTTCATGTGAGATCCAATCCTGGTTATTTATATATTCAAAGAACATGCGATGAGGCCGCACTCCAGTGAAATCAAAGAGATCTTTTATTCACCCATGGCAAAATAAGGTGCCATGGGTGAATAAAAGATATCTTTTGATTTCACTGGAGTGTGGTGGTCTCATAGGTTCTTTTGAATATTGCCTGTACAATCCTGTGGATGGGGCATGTTTGAGGTGAGCACCACACTTGGACTTGATCCGCTACGCTCGCTGTGCTGCTCCACTAATGGACTGGTTATTATATTTATCTATATATACAGATAGATGGATATAAAATGGACAGACAAAAGCCTAGTCTCCCTTTTACAAGTTGTAAAAAGGGCACATTGCTTTATCTAAATTACAGCTGCAACACTGAGGTTCCAGTATTGATCTAGAACCAATTGTTTTTACAAGACCAGTTCAGTAGAATAGTGGACACTTCAGCTTTAATACCTATAGAAAAATAGTTCCCCTACTACACTACATAAAAGCAGCCTAAGTTAATATTCAAAAGTTTGTTCATCATGTTCATTTACTTACTCTTCAAAGGGAACTCGTTAGCAGAAAGCGCAAATGGTTTATTAGATCAATATGTTAAAGGAAACCTACCATTTCAGATCGTCGGTGTAAGCTGTAAACACCGAGCACCAGCTCAGGGTGAGCTGGTGCCGGTGCTTAGTTTTCGTTAGTGTTTATTAACCGCGGTATCGCGTTTTAACCCTTTTTAAACTTTATCAGCAGAAACTGCTTCGCGCTGCGTGCGCACGATCGTGCGCAGCGCCGCTACATAGGAAATGCCGCAGGCGTTGCGCGCGCAACGTCCGCAAGCGCGCGCCGAAGCCGGCTTCTGCCTATAAGTTTAAAAAGTGTAAAACCGCGATACCGCGGTGTATAACTCCACTAACAAACTAAGCAGCGGCACCAGCTCACCTGAGCTGGTTGCTCGGTGTTTACAGCTTACACCGACGATCTGAAATGGTATGTTTCCTTTAAAAGCACTATGAAAAAGTTAGACCCTTTTAGTTAATGCCGCTGTGTGGTGGCATCATCCAGAAAACCAACTTGAAAGTGAGATGGTAATCTGTTGTAAAATGTCAAGGAGGCAGACCGTTTAGCAGTGAAGTCAAGCTCTCCTAACCTCAAAGTTCCCTGTACTGTGATTGACATCATGTAGCAGACTTCAGATTACTTGCATCCCTGGACCCAGGAACATCGATCACAGCAGAGGGAGTTTTCTGAGGTCAGGAGAGCTTGACTTCAGTGCTAAACATTTCAAACAGTTAATTTTCTGCATGTTGCCACCGGACTGGGTCATGACAGAAACATGACTTGTAAGGTGTTACTCTGCTTTACAACCTACAGGTAGTGGTTTATTGGGTCAGTTTCCTCTGACAGGTTCCCTTTAACCACACCTTTTCTTGGACAGGTTTAAGAAATTAAAATGTCTGCATTTACATATTCTCCTTTTGATTTTGAGTATGAAGTAACAATTCTGCAAAAGCAATATCTCGGTTATCAAAATAATCTCTGTACATTCCCTTGAATGCCTCCTGGCAGTAATTAAATGTACAACTGGCTATTACTAATGAACATGATTGATTGATTGTTTTTCACAACTATATTTCCATTATGAATCCCTGAATCACAGAATTTAGAGTTCAATGGAAACTCCAAACTGAATTTAACGTCTTAGTATCTGTAACAGTTTCTGTGTATGTTTCTATTTACAGGAAGAGCCAACACTGAGGAATATGTGGAACAGAAACTATCAAGCCATTGTGTGTTATGATAATGATTTGTCGTGGTCCTATGATTATCTGTGGCCATCTATTCCATACTGGTGGGCAAACACAACCAAGACCAGATCATTGATCCACTTCTTGGAGATGAAAAAGCACATTGGAAGACCAGGTATCGGATTCTTCATGTATGTTTTATTTTGTTTGTGGCAATGACAAAATGGGGTAGAAACAGAACATAACAATATAAGAAGTGGTAAAGGGGGATCCCAGCATTAAATAAAGTACTTATTTAAGTCTCTTACAACATAACATTTCTTTGGGTTATTTTACAACTTCAAATCCCATTGTGACCACGGATCTAATAACCAAAGCAGTAAACATAGCGATATACAATGCAAAAACACAGAAAAAAAAAAAAAAAAAAAACAGTCCTGTAAGTGTAAAGTTACAATCATTTCCTCTAAAGGTCCCGTGTGGAAAATGGCATCATGTTGGCAGTAGATCCACTGGCTAAAATGGGAGGGCTCAGTGTACAGCACCAGTTTATTTAAACACATCCCATTGTTTGTCTCCACACTTTGAGATTGCAGTCCATAAACCTACTTGTATGAATAACTCTGGGTCATCCATGATCCAGCTACCAGTTACACGTTCCTGGACAACTTTGGTAGGTGTTAACCACTGCAAACCGGAACAGGGAGTGCCCAGGTTACATACGAGATAGGTTCCATAGGTTTGTTCTTAAGTTGAATTTGTATGCAAGTCGAAACTGTATATTTTATAATTGTAGATCCAGACAAAACATTTTTTGCCCCAGTGACAATTGGAGTTACAAAATTTTTTGCTGTAATGGGACCAAGGATTATCAATAAAGCTTAATTACAGACACCTTACAGCTGATGATTCCAGTCTGGGACTATAGTAAAAGTATCCAGAGAGCTTCACCAGAGGTCACAGGGGGCAGAGGGGTCAGTCTTTAACTAGGGGCTGTCTGTCGTCGTGTTGGAGGTGATATGACAACTTTGTGCTAGTTAGCTTATTCAGATCCTTGCGCTTGGCAATTTCTTTTCTCCTTCCAAAATAGCAAATTTATTCATTCTTTACACTTTTCATTTAATTATAGCTTTGTCAACTGTTAAAATAGAAAATTTAGTACCACTCTAATTACAAAACACATTAATGTTTGTAATTTGATTAATTATGTTATGTTGCATTATCATCTCTTCGGTCTTTACCAAAACTATTTTTTTTTTTTTACTTTTACAGATGGTTTTTTTGTGGCAGGTCTCAATTTAACAGAGAATACACCATACATCTTAAAACATCCATTTGGTTCTATGAAAAAAATGACTTTACCTAAGCTTCCATTTTTGTGTAAGTGGGTACAGAGGCAGCATCCGGGGAAGAGCAGAGATGCCACCAACATTATTGCAGAAGATCTTATTGGTACAAATGATTTTGTTTCTGCTGTGATAAAGCTGAATATGAAGCTGTTGGACAGAACTGATGGAGATTTGAACAATGGATTACATACAAATAGGACATGAATACCACTTCAATTTAGTAGGAAAAAATTTATTTTTTGGGTAAAACTAACAGATTTTTTTCAAGAAGAAAAACACCATATAAACTGCCAAATGATACAACAAATCCTGTGCTGATTTGTTTGGAAGCCTGCATCGTGGCAATTCCACATAATCCATTATATTGAGCTGTACCAGGTTGGGATGTTTACAAGACTACAAGTTTCATAGTACTTCCAAACAACAAAGTTGAATGGCAAGATGATGTTTAATTTGATCAAACTTACTGTATAAGAGGCCAAAGACGTACAAGTACATTTTTCTGTTTAGTCATTTTGTTTTAGTTTACACAGCAGTATTCCTTCAGGTTACAGGCTCTCAGACATAGTTAATAACCTTTCAGATATGTGTCTGCCTGCCGCTGGCAACATTTTGGGTTTTGGGGCGGGGGGGTTCACCCACACATGCTCGATGCTTCATATGGCTATGCCATAGTACAAAGGTTAACCATCTATTTGACTCTTTAAAATTCTACATTTAAATAAGTTCACATTATATGTTATGGCTGTATTCAGCATATGCATAATGTGCCCAAAAACTTGAATGTTTAGCTGTATTGAGGTTTTGTCAACTGTGCTTCTTAATAGAGGCAACTTGTAATCCAAACTAGAAACATTCTGTGCATGTAAGAGATAAAGGATTTATGTTTGGTGTAGACAGATTTTGCAATTAACCCGTTCACGACCCGTGACGTAATAGCACGTCACGGGTCGGCCGCGGGTGCAGGGAGAGGGCTCACACGCTGAGCCCTCTCCATAGCCGGTAAGTCTTTGCTGCATATTGCGGGTGTTTTCCCGCTGATCGCCGCCGGCTTCAAAAGGATGGCGGCGATCCGTCGACATGGTAGCCTCCGGTCAACCCATGCATTACAATGTGCTATCAGTAGTAAAATACACATATACTGCCATACTGTAGTATGGCAGTATATGATAGGATCGTATCCATTATATTGAGCTGTACCAGGTTGGGATGTTTACAAGACTACAAGTTTCATAGTACTTCCAAACAACAAAGTTGAATGGCAAGATGATGTTTAATTTGATCAAACTTACTGTATAAGAGGCCAAAGACGTACAAGTACATTTTTCTGTTTAGTCATATTGTCTTAGTTTACACAGCAGTATTCCTTCAGGTTACAGGCTCTCAAACATAGTTAATAACCTTTCAGACATGTGTCTGCCTGCCGCTGGCAAAATTTTGGGTTTTGGGGCGGGGGGTTCACCCACACATGCTCGATGCTTCATATGGCTATGCCATAGTACAAAGGTTAACCATCTATTTGACTCTTTAAAATTCTACATTTAAATAAATTCACATTATATGTTATGGCTGTATTCAGCATATGCATAATGTGCCAAAAAACTTGAATGTTTAGCTGTATTGAGGTTTTGTCAACTGTGCTTCTTAATAGAGGCAACTTGTAATCCAAACTAGAAACATTCTGTGCATGTAAGAGATAAAGTATTTATGTTTGGTGTAGACAGATTTTGCAATTAACCCGTTCACGACCCGTGACGTAATAGCACGTCACAGGTCGGCCGCGGGTGCATGGAGAGGGCTCACACGCTGAGCCCTCTCCATAGCCGGTAAGTCTTTGCTGCATAATGCGGGTGTTTTCCCGCTGATCGCTGCAGTCTTCAAAAGGATGGCGGCGCATGGAGCGGCGATCCGTCGCCATGGTAGCCTCGGGTCAACCATGCATTAGAATGTGCTATCAGCACATTGTAATGTATGAGTAGTAAAATACACATATACTGCCATACTGTAGTATGGCAGTATATGATAGGATCGTACAGACAACCTAGGGTTAAAGTACCCTAGGGAGTCTGAAAAATAGTAAAAATAAAAAATAAAAACCCTAAAAACTCAAATCACCCCCCTTTCCCTAGAACTGATATAAATAGTAAAAATCATAAACACATTGGGTATCGCCGCGTCCGAAAATGCCCTATCAAAATATGATAACGGTTTTTCACTGCGTTTAATCCCGTAAAGGAAAATTGCGCCCAAAGTTGAAAATGGCACTTTTTTGTCATTTAAAAAAAAAATAATTCTATAAAAAGTGATCACAAGGTCGAACAGTCCTAAAATTGATAACATTGTAAACGTCATCAAAAAACTACACCACCCACAGCTCTGTACACTTAAGTATAAAAAAAAGTTATTAGCGCCAGAAGATGAAGAAAATCCTCCCCAAATTTTTTGTACAGGAGGTTTTAATTTTTTTTTAGTGAAATCCGTAAGATACAAGCCCACAAGAAAACGGCACAAATGCGTTTTTTTTACCAATTTCACTGCATTTGGAATATTTTTTCCCGCTTCCCAGTACACGGCCTGGAATAATAAATACCATCTCTATGAAGTGTAATTTGTTACGCAGAAAACAAGTTGTCACACAGCTCTGGACATGGAAAAATAAAAAAGTTATGGATTTTTGATCATGGGGAGTGAAAAATGAAAAAACAAAAAAGGGCAAGGTCCTGAAAGGGTTAAAAAAAAAAAAAAAAAAAGATCCTCCCACAGGCGGCACACACCAGCATGTCCGTGTGCTTGGTTTACAATCCTTCATCCTGGTGGTAGATGTGCATTAAAGCCTCACCGGTTTACAGCTCTGAGCTGTTAGACATGATATCTTAATACTGTATCTGCTGCAGTAGGAACAGTATTACATACCTTAATTGCGGACTTTCCAGTTTTATCCTAATTCTCATAATAATCCTCCCTGTATTTGCCAGCACTGTGCTCTCAATGGATTCTTTCAGCAGGTCCACGTTATAACCAAGAAGAGCAGACACAAGTATAACGGGCTCAGAAGTGTCATATCTAATACACAAAGGAAAAAAAAAGTATATTATAGTCTAACATTTTCATTATCGTAACTAACTTCCATGGACATGTTTGTGGGGTATGTCAGAGAAGAACAATATTACAGTCATGTCATATCAACCACAAAATTGGATAATTGAGGGTTAAAGGAGGCATGGACCTCCCTTAATGAAATCTTGCATGGGCTTTTCTCGTTCTACCATTGGGGGACACCTCACTATGGGTATAGGCCTGGCTCTTAGGAAGCGGACAATAAGTAGAAAAAAAGTGTTGGCTCTGTTCCGGGGGGCTATATCCTCACCACAAGCCCTATGCTAATCAGTTTTTAACCTAGTGTCTGTAGGAGGAAGAAATTACCTTTTTTCCCTCCTCTTTAGGTGCAGAAGCTTAGTTTTTGAAGCAGGGCAGATGTCTGCATGAGTTGCTGCTTCTGAAGGTGCTTTTTTGCTGGTCACTTTGCCCCACACTGTGCATCAGCAGAAGGCATTCCAGTGCCCAAATACGGTGCAAGGCTACCAAGAGGATGATCACATGGCACCTAAAGACATTGGATAGGTAAATGCATGGGGCACTGGGCCCCTTTTGGGCATTTCTAAGTCTGGCTTATTCTGCCTGTCTTCCCTCTCCAGCAATTCTCATGGAATTGTCCTTCCCTCCCCCTTCATTGGGAGGTGATAACCACTGATGCCAGCATTTCTGGATGGGCAGCGGTATTAAAGAATCAGATGGAATATTAATTGAGCCACATGGTTTGATTAGCCGAGTGGTCCCTCCATCCTTTCAATGCTTTGTCAGATTGAGAAATGGAGGGGAGGGCACCGTGGACATTGACTTATTTGTCTCAATCACAAGCTCCCCGCTTATGAGGCAAAGGCAAGGGATCGCAGTGGACACAATGTTAATACTCTATACCTCTTCCCTCCTTTACTTGCTTGGGGATGCGGGGAAGCAGAAAAGGTAGAATGGGTCCCAGCCATCCTTGTGGCCCACATTGGCAGGGCAGGGCTTGGTACGCAGATCTGATGTTTCTCTTGGTAGATATATATGGGCTCTTCCACTTCGTCCTGACCTATTCCTAAGGTCAGCTATTTCACCTGAGTTTATCTTGGCTCCATTTGAGGGTGGCTATAGAATCAGCATTGCTGAGATCCAAAGGATTCCATCCTTTGGTCTGTTCCTTTTCCAAGCTCCTTTCTTCTTACAGTTGGGGCTGGACCCTGGCCTTAGTATTGCCTCTATAAAGGGTCAAGTCTCTGTTCTGTCCATCCTGTTCCAGAGAACACTTGTTGTTCATCCTCATCTCCGTTCAAGCCCCTGCAGGAGGTATCCTTATGCTTCCTTTCTTGAAAGGTTGCCTTCCTGATGGCAATAACATCCTTACCTGGATTTCAGAGCTGGCCACTCTTTCTTGTTGTTCTCCCTAGTGCTTCATTGGGGAAAAAAGGGAAATTGGGATTCTTGTAATTACCGTAAAATCTGTTTCTCGTGGGACACAGTTTTCTACCTACACTTTATGCTATGTCCTATTCCGGGCGCTTGTTGTGCTTTTCCCGGGTTCAGGACATGTTGGTTCTGTTTTATATTTGGTGAGGTTATAGCCACGGTGGCGGAGCTTCCCAGTGTCACTCTCCTAGCGGCCGGGCCTATACCGATGAACAAAATTTAATTTACTAGTAATTAAGTATATATAGAGGTTTTTGATGGCAAAAGAAGCACTACAAATGACTACAATGAAACAGAAATAAAAAACTGTTAACATCAACATTTGTGTTCTGCCACATTTGACACGCCTAAAAAAGGTAGTTTGAAGCAAAATGTTCACTTACATTGGCACTAAATCAATTTTGTTATGCACTTCTATCATGGTGTCAAGGAGCTTCTGTGGAACATTCAGGTTCTTCAGGACAGCAAGTACGCTTTTCTTCTGATTCTCTGCTTCAGGGTGACTGATATCTCTTACATGAACTAACAAATCCTGATACATTAAAAAAAAAAAATGCTCATTATCCAATAGTCCAATAATAATATGCGGATATCCAATAGTCTGCATATGGCAGGATATTAGATATCATCATCAAAATTGCTATATACTGCAATACTATATACTGCAATACTATTGTATGAGCAATCAGACCCTGTAGGGTTAAAAGTACCCTAGAGAGTCTGAAATAATAATTAAAAAAATTTTTTTTTAAAAATGTGAAAGTCTAGCTCGGTTTCTAGACAGTGAAGAGGTACACAAACTCAGAAGGAGGAGATAGTTTGAATAGGAGCGACCCTGAAGGGGGAGAAGAGATGCAATACAGCAGATGCCCATTTTGATTTAAAAACTAATTTTTATATTCTTAATTTTTTACAATAAAAACATCCGCCTTAGAAAACATTTATACTAAGCTGTTGGTAGTAAAAAAAAGAGCCAGAGTTATCGCTTGGTTTGTACTGCAAAAGGTGAGTTAAATATTAAAGTATTAGTGGGATTTTTTTTACGTTGTTATTTCAGATACAATAAGTTATTTAAACACGTCACAGATTTGTGCTCGTGTCCTGTTGCAAAAGCCACCCAATCGCCATTTTTTTTGTTTTACACGATGGCCATTTAGTGACAATATATGATAATGACTTTTCCAGGAGCAGTTACTGCACAACATGTAGAAAGCCATCTGAAGTTGCTAAAGAACTACATGCAACTCATTGGTTGGAGAAGAACGACCAACGGGATACTTACCGAATAGACAACATCTTCCAGCGTGGCAGAAAAAGATTCTATTAAATTATGCGGAAGTTGAGAAAGAAACCCAATAGTGTCCACATAAATCACTGGCATGCGACAAGGTAGAAGTCCACCATGTGCCGTGACATCAAGGGTGGCAAAGAGCTGGTCACGTGGATGTAAGCCTATATCTCCAGTAAGTGCTTTTATCAGGGTAGTTTTTCCTGAAATTACATATAGAAAGGTTTTTAAAGGCTTTTAAACAAGAGTGGTGATGCCCAGCATATAAGAGAAGGGAGCACTATTTAAACATAATAAACCTGTACTTACCTCCTCCGGTGCTGCCGATGTCCCGCCCCGCGGCCCGTCTTCTCGTTGCGCCGGTTTCATTACACCGGCGCACAGGGAGCTTCCGGCCGGCCGGATGCTCCCATGCGCACCATCTCCCAGCGCTTACAACGCTGAGAGATAGGGACGGATGGGAGGAGCCGTCCACAACGCGGACCGGAAGCTCCCTGTGCGCGGCTTCCGTGCCCCTGTTTGTTTACAGGGGCACGGATCGAAGTGACCGCGGCGCGGGACATCGGCGGCGCCGGAGGAGGTAAGTCCATGTTTATTATGTTTAACTATCCCTCCCCAGCCCGGCCATAAAAAGATTTTTAAACCCGGATAACCCCTTTAAACAAGAGTGGCGATGCCCAGCATATAAGAGAATGCTACAAACCGGAGTTGGTGTAGCCTATTATAGAGATGATAGGAAACTCTCGACGACTACGTTGGGTCCTTAGTAATTTCCTCTTGCTCCTCAACTTCTCCAAAGCCTTTTTAATCTTTAGTTCCCTTTCTTTTAAAAGCCTCTGCTGGATCTCAAAGAAGGTTTCACCTGAAGTAAAAAAAATAATGAAATCTGATGATGATTACGCATGTAAATAAGATTTCTATAACGGGGAGCAAACACAATACCTGATCCCATGATATATCGAGATCCACCACCCTGCTGGTCCAAATGGGCAGTTTCATTTTTAAGTCTAGACCTGTCGAAAATACAAAGAAAACACAATGACATAATAATCATCCATTATTAACTTTGAAGGAAATCAACCACTTGCACAAAGTGTTTTTGAAGCTGATCTCACTAACAGATCCCTGCATCCATGTTGATTAAAGAGGGTATCTTTATAAGTCCCTGGACTATCCGATTGCCAAGATAAAAGCGGTTTAAAAATATAGCAATTACAGCCTGGAGTGCCGTAGAGTAATACGGAAGACCTCTTTATCTAAATATGCAAACCTCTTGAGTGACATAAGAAGTGCAAAGGATCCTCTGGGTCCTGACGCTGGCGTATTCAACCAGAATCAGGACTCAGGACACAGACAGGAGCAGCAAGAGACTTGGCCTCCTGCACCAATGTACACGTCCATCACTGATTGGACTCAGCAGGGTGGGACAGACGAGTGGACAAGGCATGAAGAAGGAATGCCTGCTTAGATCTTAGAACTACTAGAGTGACCCGGGAAAACAGGTCTGTGGAGTCGGCCATTTTGGTGTAGTTGTCAGAGTTATGGAAATTGAGCAGTTGGAATTTTGGGTTACCGATTTCACAGACCTGAGGTCCACGGCTCGTTATATCAGACAGGCTTTGTGATATGAGCCATACTATGATGTGACCATGGACAGATTTCTATACAATGTAAGCAAGCCTACTATAGATTGAAAGGAAGCAGAGGTCTAGAAAACCATACATAACTGACCAAGAAAAGGATACTGGATTACATTATACTTTTTCATTCTAAAAACAATAACATGTTTTTGCTTTAACCCCTTCAGTACGTAGCCAGTTTGTACATTAAGACTCAGCCTCTCTTTTGTAATCTGGCATATGTCGCTTTATAGAATTATAACTTTTGAACACTTTAATGTACAAAAATGATTTAAACTGTTTTTTCATGATACATTGTACTTCATTTTGGTGGTTAATTTTGCTTGATATGTTTTGAGTTGATTTATTAACCCTTTTCCGACATTGGACGTAGTACTATGTCACGGGCAGCAGGGACTTGAGGCATTGTGACATAGTACTACGTCCCACTTCTGGCACCGGCTGCATAATATAGCCGACACCTGCCACTAACACTTGCGATCAGAGATTCCTCGGATCGCGGGTGTTTACCCCTTACATGCTGCGGCGCATACCTGAGGGGGGGGTCTGCTGCTCCAATGGCAGTTTTGGGGTCTGCACAATCCTCCCTGTGAGCTGGGTCCTGACTTCTAGCAGGACACGGCTGTAACACACTGAGCATGCATGTAACACAGTGTAATACATCTGTAATACACTGTGTTATAGGAATACAAGCTGGAACAAGTGATCAGAGCATCGCTTCTACAAGCTAACCTGTAATAGTTATAAAAGAAAAAAAAAAAAAAAAGTTTAAAACACCCAGTAAAAGACTTTTTAATAAAATAATTAATTAAATAAAGTGAAAGTCCCGCATCCGTAACAATCTGTATATGAAGTCAGTAACATTATTGGATCCGCTCAGTGAATGTAAAAACAAAACCCGAACAAAACTTGCCAAGAATGTTAATTTTTCATAAAATCCCTTCACAAAAATGTTCCAAAAAGTGATCAAAAAAGGTTCTGTGCGCCAAAATGGTACCACTAAAAAGGACAACTCAACACATAAAAAATAAGCCCTAAACCAGCTCTGTCAACCAAAAAACATAAAAGCCTCCAAAAAGATGGTGACACAAAAGTAAATTAGATTTTCTCTACATCACTTTTTCTTCAGTAAATTTGTAAAAATTATATATAAAAAAACTATGTAAATAAGGTATCACCATAATGGTTGTGATCAATAGAATAATAGAATATTATTTTTGTATTACGGTGAACGGCCCCAAAAAAATACAAATAGAAAGGAAACCAAAATGGTCGATTTTCTTTACCTCCATACATTCAAGAGTCAATAAAATCTCATCAATAAGCTAATGACCAAGTAAAATGAAATATTTGTAAAGTGCATCTCATGTTGCAGAAAATAAGCCCTTAGTTGTCCAAATTGCCAAAAAAATAAAGATTGTATAGCCAATAAAAAGTGACAATGCATAATCTGCTCAGAATGGCGCAGCTTCCCTTCAATGCCCTGGCGTCTGCCCATACAGCAGTCACCACCACATATGGGGTATTGTTTTAATCAGTATAAATAGGGTATCAAATTTGTGGATTGTTTTGGCATTTTATCCACAGAGAACATGTACATTTTTTTTAAAAAAAAAATAATTTAAAAAAAAAAAAAAAAACAAAAAAATTCGAAATTTCAAAATTGCACACAATTTAGTTTTAACACCTGTAAAACAATTAAAGGGTTAACGAACTTCATGAATGTTGTCTTACATAATGGGGTAATTTAGGGGGAATTTACTATTATTTAGGCCTCACAAAGTGACTTTAAATCTGAGTAGGTCCCTCAATAGCAAGATTTTGCTCCTAGATCGCACATAAAGTTCAAAGCCTCCTACAAATGAGATGATGCATAAAAAACCATGTCAAGATGGCCAAGCAGACATTCAGTTAATGTTAGTTATCAAGTATTTTTGCTGTTATGACTATATGTTGAAAAAATAGAACATTTTGAATTTCGAAAATCAAAATCATAAATAAAACACAAAACTTACCACCAAACATGAAATACAAAGTGTCATGGGAAAACTATTTCAAAATCACTTTGATATGTTGAAGCGTTCCAAAGTTATAACCACTTATAGTGACACAGGGCAGATTTGAAAAAAAAATGTGCCGTGTCAGGAAGGTGAAAAGCGGCTTCGGTGGTAGGGGGTTAAAAGTAACAAAAAATTTTTAAATTTCTAAATTATCCGATTTCGAGACCCATTTTTTTTCCTCACAAAATCTAAATTGAAATTTTTGGGATGATTATTATTTTTTTTTTACAGAGTTTGAAATATAAATTATTCGAATTCACCCCCCCCCCTGCCCCCAATTTCAAAAGATATCCCTCAAACTATTAAAACTGCTTTTAGGTAGATTGACCCTTCGAGCACTGCATAGTAATAAAAACAAAATGAAGGTGAAATTTTGTCCAATTCTGTCAGCAATAGTGCGGAGACGTGGATGTTTTTTTGTTGTACGGGTACACAGAGAGGTCGCAAAAGGGAAGGAGTGTCATGCAGCTGCTAGTTTTGTCCTATAGAATGTAGCATATTTTAGTTTCCTCTTTGGCGCCCTTACGTAGGCTATAAAATTGGCACTATTTTTGCGGGATGAGATGCATTTTACAGTGATAACAATAGGGCATGACCACCCCAAAATGGTGAAAACTTATTAACTATTTTTGGGAGCAAAGGAGAAGTGAAGCATCAATTCTGGAATAGTTTTTTGACTCTTCTTTGCATTCACCATATAGCCTACTAAACATGTTAACTTTATTCTATGGATCAGTACAATTACAAGGTTACCAAACTAAATTACTAAATACTAAATTTGCTAAATAAAACCTAATGTAGGGAAAAATCTATAGTTTATGCATCGCTGTCATCCAAGTGGCATAATTTTTTTAATTTAAATCTACGGAGGTGGTTGATGGATTGTGTTTTGCTGGACATGTTGTATTTTGCACCAATATCATATGTTTATATAGACTTATTTTTTTGATCACTTTTTATAGCATTTTTTATGGGATGAAATAGGTAAATATCATAATCTGGTGAGTTTATTTTTTACTGTACATTGATCATTGTGCAGGTTCAATAATGAGTTTTACTCCATGTGTCGTTACGGAAGCGGTCATAATATATAAGTGAGGATTGCGTTATAATTTTGACTTTTTTAACATTATATGTCATTTTATGTGTTAATGGGGTGTATGGGCATACAACTGACACCCACACCCAGTGTATACAGATGCCGCTTCAGCTCCAATTATGACCTGAAGCGGCATCAGCTCATAAATCCGTCAGAGAACAAAGCCCAATGTTATCCCATATCTACAGAACAACAAGCTGATCAAAATGCCATAGAAAATAACCAGAGCAGCAGAGGACATACTTGTTCTGTCACACAATTTCAACAGGGAAAGTGGTCAGACCCTCAACTATCAGGACATGTACCATGAAAATGATAAACCAGGGACACTTACTCAGATCCAGGCACCATGACTGAATCTTTTTTATATTTGTTTTTCCGTGCCCTCCTCCTTCTAAAGTCAACTTTTAAAATTTTGCTCATGAGCCTAAAGATCAGCCCCTGCATGATGCAGCTTCACAGGCCGTTACACTGATATACAGAACACCAAGACAGACTTTTGGAAAGATAGGCCGCTATACATTAAGGTGATAAATATAGATCAAACTGTAAATCTTAAAAAACAATAATATTTGTAAATTCCAATGGTTGATAAAAGCCTTCAATTTCCAAATGGCATTTCTCCCAATGCCAGCATGAACTTGGAAACCACCCCATATATCTCTTACAAATTTTAAGCAAGTTCCTGTAGGCCGGCGCAGCCCAGATCAGCCTTGGAACGACCTCTTAAAATATCAATTTAAATGGAAAAATCATTTTAAAAGAAACCAGGTCTCTCTTGACTTTGAGAAGAGCCCAAGTACTACCATTACCCATATCATTGTTATCCACACTGGTGGAATGACATCAAGTAATGTACAATTAATAGTTCCTGCCATTTCAAACCCTTTACCAAAACCAAAAAATCTGAACTAACTTTGGGTCCAAAGACAGATGACTATTTACCCAACTGTTGAATAGTATTAAAAATCAAATCCCAATCTATCAGCTCCGATAGCAGCTCCATTGTGGGAAAAATGCTCACTTGAGCCCAAGACCAAACATTCCCTATGAATTACTGACGCAAATTGAAACTTAGTCACAGGTAAATTATCTGTACGAATGAAAAAAAAGGGGCCTTCCAAATTTTAATATAACTGCTGATAGCAGATACCAGACATACTTTAGAAAAGCAGCTACCTAACCTCAGCCGTTGCCCAATTGGTTCATTTTTGAATGTTTTAGACAAATAAACAAAATAATGTCTTCCAGTAATCCTGAACTTTCATACTGGATGCCATTAACTTCCTCCTCGATACCAATTCATCCAAGCACGACGGTGCTCTAAACACTGTACACATATAAGTGGAACAGCAAACATCTTGCAGAACAGTTTAATCAATAAATCAATTGTAAAAGGCCTCTTCACATCCTTCCTTGAGTGAGAACGCTTGTAACCTCTTAAAAATAGCTTGACCTGGAATTAATTGCCTCCAAATTGAAAAATTTCGAAAAAAAAAGGCTATCCCCTGAAACCGTTTTACCACTGAAAGTAACATATTTACAAATGATAAAGACAAAAAGATTAGCAGTAACAACAGATGTATCCAGCGCACTACGTAAAGACGATGGCAGGAGCATCTGAATGCATGCAACACAGTATTCTCATCCACACATTTGTGAAAACTGAATAAAATAAATTCCAGGTTATTTTCAATAGATGCAAATTGAACAGCGGGGAGACGTTGGCGCAAAGTTGGGGGTCTATGTGAATAAATGGTATGGGATAGGTGTCGCTGCTGGTATAATATGAGCCGCCTGAGCTCATAAAATTGTACAACACAATAGAAGTGGGTTTTTACTGTAGTGACCCTGATGCAGAAACATATATTGTTTAATCCTTGAACTTTATAAAAAAAAAAAAAAAAAAAAAAAACAATTAAAACATTCAGAACCTTGGAATATCTGGGTGCAGGCTGACTGCCGTACATAAACACATTACTTCCACACAAACAGAAGCTTCTTGAATTGTGCAGACAGGACTAATCAACCCAAGCTGGATGACTCATACACAGCAGCTGGGTGATGGTGCAGCGGTTGATAACTTCTGCCTGTCAGGGACAACACAGTGATGACGTATTCTCGGCTTATGCTGGACAGGACAAGGCTGAAGCAGTGCATAATTAGTATGAGGAGAGCATACTTGTATAATAGCAAAACCACTCAATTAAGGCATTAAACAAGACACGTTTCTGCATCAGTGTAGCTACAGCAGGTATGCTTGGTTCATAATGAATAAAAGCAAAATGGTAGGTTTCCTTTAAGGTTCTCCACCTTAAGCAGTCAACCAAAATTACATTAAAATTTTCAAAAAAAAAAAAAAAAAAAATTTTTTTTTCGCAGACTTTACCGGCATTTTTTCATCCAACTGCTGATCGGGATAAATTCTTAGATGTGGCACCATTTTCTACCAGATCACAGAAAGTGTTTTTTTTGTAAAAATTTCTGGGACTGGATAGATTTAATTTCTCAAGGCATTTTGACAGTGTGTGCGCCTCCACAAAAGGAGCACTCATGCTTATTATAACATGTATTTGGCCATTTGCAGGTGCTTTCATTGTATGTGAATCAAACACCTTCCCATGTAAACCACTAGTAGTAGTACGTGGCTGTTTGTTCACACGAACCCTTTGTGACATCATGCTACAACCCTACACCGTTTACTCCACATTTAATATTGGGGTGAACTGCAAGCATCTGTTGAAACATTTCATCGTAAGTCAGCCAAGTTGTTCCACCAACCTCTTGAGCGCTTCTAAGATAATATCCATGCTGGAATAAGGCACTACATAACTCAGGTTACTTTCCACTCAAAACCGCTGAATAAATGCAAAACGCTTGTAGCAAATTATTAAAGGAATGAGAAAAACCCTATTATGTTCCTCCTCCTTCTCATCCTTCTGTCAGAAATCATTTTAAGATGGCAACAGTGATAAAATATCTGCTATTTTTTTCTCCAGATTCTCTCTTTTATTGCTATTGTGAATCGCTATCTCTAGCCCAGTGCTAACCGAGCAAAGACAGTGGAAATATTCCTCACAAGCTCTGTTGCTAAGCTTTCTATCTGGGGAATTACAGACTGACCCACATGAACAGTCTCACTTTCTGTTGATAGTTGCGATGCTCATCTCCACTCCGTCTGGTTGGCCAGCTCCGTTGCTTATTGCTTCCCGCACCAACTTCCCCCAAAGATGTCCCAGCTCTCAGCTTATCACCCTCACAGCTCCTAAAAAACCGCTTCCGGTGCTCGTCTCAGACCTCTGAGACACTGGCTCCGCTGTTGCCGGTAAAGCACTTTGGCTCCTGATGACATCTAAATTGTGCACTTGCACAGACAGGCTTCGCAGACAAGGGTGCACAGCTATGAGGAGCTGCGCGCCCAAGCTATCTCGTAGGAGGATCAAAGAGGCTACTGGGGTGTGGAGCAGCTGCGCCATGTAGCCTCAGCTGTGGCTACTCCACGCCCCAATAGCCTCTTTAAAAAAAATCTACATATTAGGGAAATAAAAATTATAAAAAGATTGCGGGGACGTGCAATAGATGTGCCTACCACCCGATTTACCTTTATAGATAGATCCGTGGTGGTAGGTTTCCTTTAAGGCTGATCTTCACATGTCAGATTAAGATCTGATTTTCCAACAGAAGTCCAGTTCTGCTAAAGATTTACTACAGACATCCAGTTTGAACTGTAGTGGACCAATGCTAACTTCACTTACATTTATTAGGTTAATCCACGTTTTTTTTTACCCAGAATAGGTTACACAGAGCTGATTCCCAACTTAATGTTTGCTTGGAAATTTGCTACGTATGCAAATGGGGGCTGTAGAAACTCTGTTACAAGTCGGGGTGTAAATTACATGTGAATTAACAGTCAAATTAAAAAAAAAAAAACCTTACACACAACAGATCCTGAACAGCTGGTCCAGAAGAACTGGATGAATAATATAATATGTGAAGCCCCTTTAACCCCTGGAGCCCCATGCTAACATATGGGTGAGTTAGACCACCCATGACACTTGAAAATTATTTAGCATCTGGAAATTGGAAACAAGAAAACCAAGAGAACTAAAAAAAAAAAAAAAAAAAAAAAAAAAAGGGAAACCATCTGTTGTCCTTACCTCAGCAGTGGAAGCTCAGCTAGTGCAATCTGTAACTTGGCTTCTTTTGTGCGTGCATTGTAGCGGAAAATACTTAGGACCACACTATATCTATCGAAAACTTTCACTCCCCAGCTGGCTTCCAGCTCTTTCTGTTGTAGTAAGTATAATAAAATAAACATTGTTAAGATCAAGATTGAAATCTACAAAAAAATAAGTTTATTAGCAATAAAGGTTGTCTCAGAGGGTGATGGCTAATCTTAAAGGGGTTGTCTGAGAGTTTGAAAAAAATTAGGAGCCGAGCCGTGTACTCACCTCCTCTGTCGCTCCCGTTTCCCCGTGCTGCGGTCCCTCTGATCCATGTCCCCGTTTGTTTACAAGGGCACGGAAGCTGTGCTCAGGGAGATTCCGGCTGGCAGAGGTGGCTTGCTACTCCAATTCGCCACCATATCTTAACACCTGATATAGTGCTGAGAGATAGGGGTGGATGGGAGTGCCCGGCCACCACAGCTGACCGGAAGCTCCCCAAGCACAACAGAGGCACGGGACACCAGGAGCGATGGAGGAGGCAAGTACATATTTATTTTTTAAAATCCTGTCCAAGCCCGGCTCCTAATTTTTCAGAACTCTCGGACAACCCCTTTAAAGGACATTTGCCATCACTTAACTGACAGTAGATGTGTCCTAATAAGAAGTTTGTCAAGACTACTTTTACTTTAACTCTAGGGCACGGTTATGGAAATAGTTTACTTATAATTAAAATTTATGCTATAAAGGAATGTGATGGAAATTGTCTCTAAATATATAGAGCTGAACAGTATAAATAAAACAAAGAGAGTTTCCTCAACTTCAACTTTACAGTATTTCTGAAGTTCATGAGTGTTTAACCAATGAATTATTCTTATACAATCGTTCAAGCTAGCTAGGGGAAAATGCTTCCCCCCAAAAACAATGTTATTACAGTAGTTCATCATAATAGTTAAAAAAGTAATGACACTAAATATGCATTTTCAGACTTTGATTACATATGGCAGTGAGAGGAAAAGCTTTTATACTTACTAAAATTACACATTCCCCCCAGCCTAATGGAGCTAAACTAGAGTGTACCTCACTGGCAGGTGGGCGCCTTCAAAAGATCTCTGTAGCCGCATTGTCCTCAAAGGCTTGAGCTGATATCCCTCCATTTCAAAAGGAAAAAAGAGTAATTAAAAACTCTTAAACCAATATGTTGATAGGGACAGTAGGATATGTCATCGCAGGCCTAAGGGCAACCACATTTGGTATATTTTTATCTTCAGGGGGTCACAGTGTGGCCCAATTAAAGGCTCTAGCATTCTGGGTCCAACCATATAAAAATATGCTGGGATAGGACCATAGCAAATGTTGTTGGTATCAATGTGATACAGGGATTCACATGGACCAAATAGATACAGAACCCTACCCTATGACTTCCCCTTGAGAAGCTTGATTCTCAAGGTTATGATGTGATTACAAAGGACAGTAGGGACCCAGGACCCTCCTGGGAGGGAACAGAGGTGTGTGTTGCACCTGATAGAATCAGGGACACCTCTGAGAGACCCTGGTCTTTGCTGGAAACTGATTTACTATCAAGTGCAGAGGAAGTCATAAGTGTGATCTTCCATGGTCACAAACAAGGTAGGTAACTAAACTATGACTGTGATACTTGCAGTGCTACCATGTCTCTTTTGTACTCGGTTTAACTATTATATTATATATAGGAATATATATATATATTTGTTATATATATATATATATATATGTATATATATATATATATATATATATACATATATATATAATATGTGTTGTACTGTATTGTCTAGGTGACGTAAGACAATTAAATATAAAATTATCACTTATCTGGGTGCTTTTTTATTTCGTTCCCGAACCCCAGGTCCGTAATTTCGGTTATATATGTTTAGGGTTGGTTACTTACACTATATAATCCCGTTATGGACCGGGGTTATATTCAAGGAGAAAATGGGGTGGCAGCTTAAAATTGGGTGAAAAGGTTGGTTCGTTTCCCAGGGCTAGTGAAAGGGGTCTTTAACCATTTGGGCTGTGATTATTGTTGTGACAGATGCGGGGGGGGTTGTGGACACTTCAATCACTTCCTGCGCCTTCAGAACCATGCGTAAAAAGTATAACTAGTGACCTTGGGTACCCTTCAGGGGCACCAAAAACTTCACGGTTTCCTCACACAGACTATAAGTATGGAGTCCTTAGTCTCACTAAGGCATTACTGAGTACACCTCATTGTTTATGATGGAGAAAGAACCCTTGAAGAAATAACCTTTCCTTTTTTGGCTTTAATTGAAATGCACCTTGAAATGCCAGCATTCCAAGGCTTCGCCGTACAAATTATAATTGGATTCCTGACCACTTTGGTAGTAGTCTACCTTAAAAATATATAGCTACTATGGTTTCAGGTGCAAAATCGCTATGGAGGAACCCCGACACAGTATAGGATGCTGCGATGTCCCCAGAGATGAGACTATAAAGTCTCATACCAGTTAATGCATGCATAATTACTCAGGACAGTTAATAAGACATGTACAGGATATGTAATACCAAGTTTCATAAAGGTCCTCCAGCACTCACTTATTCAATAAAGGACATCTATACCAGGAGCAATGATTGTAAAACCAAGCAAAATTAAATAATGGTATGTGTGCCCCATCTGCAGAATCCGCTCGTCTTTAAAAATCTTATGGCCTGGTGTTTACTAACAATGCTTTAAAAAATGCAAATGACCTGAGGGGCTCCAGCTCATAGGTGTTAAGGAGCTTGGAGCCCATGAGGTCATTAGCATTAATATTTAATCCCTTGTTTCCAAAAAACCAAGGGCGGGCTAAGCAGAAGTAAAGAAGAGCAGTCTGTCCAGGGGCACACTCCAGTATGTCAGTTTGCGTGCGTTTATAAATCCTCATCCTGGGGGTAGCTGTCTTTAAAGACTCTTCTTTATTCCAAACTTTTACAACCTACATATTTCAAAACCTATGATGACAAATTCTTAATATTCACCTCGAGACATGGTGCTGCTTGGTAAGTGACTAAAACACTCCTTCATTCGATCAATAAGTTCTGAAACCAAATTGGAAGAAAGCATATTCCGTGTCATTTATTGTACATCTTCTTATTTTGTTTGATATGAGTCTAAAGACGGTCATCATGCAATAAGAGAACCTGTCACCAGGAAAAGTGTGTAGGGTGGACAAGGTTTCCAATAGCATATGCTATGGTATGTGATTGAAAAATGCTTTAAACATTATGAATAATTTTTGTCAGTTTATATCAGTTTAATTCACATACCTGCCTCCCTGCCGAGTAGGAGGGGGGCAAGCTTAGCCAGTGTGAGCATACATCCGTTATCTCTCCACACTTGCAGCTCCCCACCCCACGTTCCTGTATGTGCCTTGAACTGGGGTGGGGAGGATGGTGGGGAGAAGAGGAAGAATTGCAGAGGAGAACAGGCACATACAGGCGGGCAACTGACACCACCCCCTACAACCCCCCTCCTCTTTCTCCCCCCATAGGAATCACCACATGCTGCAGGCAAAATCACATTCCAATGTATAAACGTACACAAAATATAGGTATGCCGATGTCACAAATCCCAGGAAAAACTAGTACATTGCAACATATGTAGATCTTACCTATTGTGTGAAATATGTCAGATCTCCTAGAAGGTATCTTAACACATTGTCCTGTAACTATTGATAAATGGATAGTTTTCTCAGAATAAAACATTATAAAGTTACAACAAAGTTCATCAGAACATACCTGGAGGTCAAAGCACTAAAGCAAGGATATGTCATTTCCAGTTGAGCCATAGTTAAAATATACAAGGGGGGACATTTACTTAGTTCCATGAACCAGTTTCTGCGGACTTTGCACGTTTCTTTCTAGTGAAAAATGGCTTGCTACAGGTAATTAAGAAGAGTCTGTGACACCATTACGTGTCATGCCCAGATTGCACATTGCCGTCCAAAGAATTGTGTCATGGGCCCATGCTAAAGGGGGCACAAAAAAAAATGAGAGAAACCCTGAATATGGCCCCGGTGCAACTAAACAGGCAAACGCACCAGTTTGCATGTTCTAGTAAATGGGCTGTAATAATACATATACAGTATATGTATAATCCATAAGTAGTAGTGTATGTAATTCTATATGGGTACAAAACAGTCACTGTAAACATGATACGGTAAGTCTAAATCAATCTGGGATAGGGATAACATTTTGCTCATAGAAAAATAATTAAATTCTTAAGTGTTAACTACACCAAACAAATAATGCTCTTATTACCAATGTACATTTTATGCTAATTTAATTAACCCTAATATATTAATTAACGTATATTTGTGGACTAACTAACCACAAACATGTGAAAATGATTATAAACAAAACATAGGATTTTAACCATACTACATGCTGACCTCTTCCTCTGATCAGAACAATCAAGCTGTGAGCACAGAGAATACATTTCCAGCGCCACGGTTTGCAGCTCATTTGAACTGGCTGAAAGGTTCTCACGATGACAATTGACTACAAATAAAGTAAGAATAAATATTATGTTGATGTAACCGCAACATTATTTACTTATATAACACACATGTAGAATACAAGTTGGTTTTCTAGTGTTTTATCTGGTGCTGGAATGCTGGAAAAATCCGTTTGTTTGCGTGGGTTGCCTCGTTGTCCATCCGGTTTCTCCACATCCAAACATTTATTGATGGTGTTTAGGATTGTGGCCCATGGGGACGGGACCAATTGGCAAGCTTTGGCAGCGCTGCGTAATCTTTGTGCCTATAAAATAAAGAATTATTATTACTATATAATCAACGGCTCATAGAAGTGATGGATAGGACTTAAGACTTATATGCGGGGAAAAGTGTTTTATCTGAAGAATGTTAGAGGTTAGGAAAGTTGGGTCTTTTTAGGAAGTGATGACACAACCTAGGCTACACCATCACTTCTAAAGATAGGAAAATTCCTTACAGAGAGAATAGGAGGCTTATTCTCAGGACTGTTAGCGTTAATAAAAACAGTAATACAGTATACAGTATTTGGAAATTCTAAAGGTGGCAACAGAGCTAAAACTTACCTCTTTAACGTAAATCTAGATTCTCTTGATAAAAAGGTAATGTAACATAACTTTTATAGTACTTTCTTCTTTAAAATTAAAACTTATAGTTATTTTGACATATAATATTGGGTAAAATTGGCTGAATCTTAAACACCCGTGTGCTGTTTCTCTGTTACTTGTTCTAGAAATGTATTGATAAATAGGTTTTGCCATTTGGTGGTAGGGGGGGGACTATATGCGTAGTGAGCTACTTACATAGTTGTTAATGATAATGACTGGATTGCAAAGGGATCTTAACCACATTAGAAAATAATGGAATAGCACTACTTGCTATTTATACATTTATCTTAGAAATAATAGGATAACACAAGATTAAAACAGAAAAGTTTTTACCAGGATTCGACATAGTTTTTGTTTGGTAACAGCGGAGCACACTGTCCATAGGCGGTAGGTGCTATTTCTATGTCTCTGCTACCTCAAGGAGCTAAAGCGCAATAACAGTGATAACCCAATGACGGAAGTGGCAAGTTCTAGAAGAAAAAGCTGCCATTCTTATGATCCATTTAATTGATTCAAGAAAACAATATACTGGCTGTCCCTGACTTACAAACACAACTTACAAACCAATCAATATTTACAAACAGACTTCTGTGGTACTGTAACCTGGTGGGAAGCTCTCTGGATGCTGGTAATACTGAAATTTGGCCCCAGGCTGCAAATCAACATAAGCATTGGAATTTGTTAAGTAATCACTCAGTGATACCATAGTAAGAGTCCTGTTCTGTTCTTATTAATTAATGACCCTTCTATATATTTCTGTGACATGTCTTTTTGTAATACTGCTTTGTGCATATCATAGTTATAATACAGCAGCATTCCTATATAGCTTTTTATAGAAAACAAAGAAGAGTACCAAATGACATAAAATGAAAAATACAGAAGGCTGAATTAGCAGAAGACTACCTTTAGCTACTTGAGTGGTAGAGGCAGGGTGGCGCAGCGGCTGGGACTGGCTCACAGCAGCCATCTTACAGAAGCCACCAGGCCACAGTGACAAAGCAAAAATCTTCAAGGGGAATGAAGCGATGGGGTCTGAGCGATGCACATCGCAGGAATGATTGTGTGTATTTTGTGGCTGAGGATGTATTCACAGCGGATGATGCTGTGAGCAGGATGCTGGTTGAGCCAATAGCTGCCTATCTGCAGAGGCAATGCTCTGTTCTGAAATACATTTGCCTGGAACAAAGGATTATTGATGAAGTAGCAAGAGATACATTTCAGTATATAATTCCATGCCCCTTACAGCATGAGCTATACATATATAATATTAATACGAGTTTTCTCCTTTTTTTGATCTAACATGCAGGCTACTTCAAATGAATGAAAAGGGACAAAATAGATAAATATTGTATTTTATTTGCCTCGAGAATGTGGCTATATCTTGCTCTGTCTGATTTCTGAGCTGTATAAACCACATACGCTTGTAATGACAACATCTACAATAGATTCTTTATGTTCTCTTTCTGAACAAAGAGCAAAAGATTGGTAAGGTAAAACCTCACTGGGTATCATAGAAAAAATGTGTTTTTCTTCCTCACCCATTGAATTGCTAATGTGTTTGAAATCTAAATTGAGACTGCCGCTCCTCTCTTCTACATCATCCTTGTGAGTTAGAATACACACGAACCTCTTCGCCACTGTGACCTCTGCTGAAGAGCTCTCTGGATACTTTACTTTAGTCCCAGGCTGCAATGACGACCTATAAGAGTTAAAGCAGCGTGATAATTCTACTGACCTGACAGCACTAATTTTAAAAAGAAAATTTTTTTTATCATTTACCGTCCAATTAAAGGTATCTCAGAGTATGCGTGTAAAATTTCCACGGCTCCTCCCCACTTTTGCATATGTGGTGACCATGGTGATCATCTCCACATCTGGTATCACTGTATAAGGTGCGTTTGGCTATGTTTAATGCCTTATTTGGCCTGAAATTGAGAGCGAATGCTACCATTAGGGTCCGGACTTTTAAGGACTATATCCAAGATACATAAGCATACAGTGGCTCGTTGCTTTTCCATACTCTCATGGCCCAAGTCATTTCCCTGCAGCCTATGAAGATATATACACCCTGGTACTTGCCATCCTTCCCTCAGCATTATATCTTCCCCCTTATATTAGGTGATTTACAGCCGTTTGTATGTTTGGAAATTGTTAATAAATAGTTGAATAAAAATGCTATACTAAAGTTAAAGGGGTTGTCCACTTTCAGCAAACATTTGATATGGTTGTGAAGGAAAATTATCAATTTTCCAATTTACTTTCTTTACAATCCTTATCTTTTCTAGATTTCTGCTTGCGTCCTAGAAAGTCTATTTTTAATTCTATTGGATAGAAATCTGTCCATGTGATGTGATGGACACCGCATGTGCAAGAACAGTTATTTAGCAGAGTGTAATAGAGGTTTTGATAATAAGAACGGCGTCACATCACATGAACAGATTTATATCCACCGATAGTAAAAATAAAGCGTTTATAGAGGACAGCAGCAGGGATCTAGAAAACCATTAGGAATTGATAAAAGTACCTATTTATCATGATTAAGCGAGTTTTTCAGCACAAAAAATGTGCTTAAAAACTCTCACCTCGGCTTTATACACGAGTCAATAAAATATATAAACTTATATATCACCTCCTACGGCAGCCCCGATGTTCGGCGCGGTTCCCATGTATCTCCGTCAGGCAGGCGCAGGCTATGACGTCAGCAGCGGCACTCATAGTATGCGCCTGCAGGCCGGAAAGAAAACATGGCTACGCCCTGCAGGCTTTTGAAGAAGGATAGATGACGAGGAGCCAGAGGAGAGGAAGAAAGAAGGGAGCCGCGCTGACATCGGGGCTGCCAGAGGGGAGTATATAAGTTTATATTTTTATTATAAGGGTGGAATGGCTATACTACAGGGGGCAGGTGCGGGGCTGATACAGGGGGCAGGCTTGGCTATATACTGGGAAGCTGTGACCAATGCATTCCCACCCTCGGCTTATATATCGAGTCAATAGGTGTTCCCAGTTTTGGTGGTAAAATTAGGGTCTCGGCTTATACTCGGGTCGGCTTATAATAGAGTATATACGGTATATTGAAACTTGTATAACTTTCCTTACACAAACCATATCAAATATTTTCTGAAAGTGGACACCCTTTACAAAACCCTCTTATGCTGCTAAGGAGGGTATATCAAACCTCTCCTCCTCCCCTGTGCTTGAATCAAGGGAATTGGCCCATTGTATTCATTGTAGTACCTTTTAATACCTACAGTTTTGTTGTAAACTGGACATGTCCTACTCTTCAAGGTACCTTCTATCTACTAGTTGCAAATCACATTGTCGTGTTTACATTGAACTTCTGTCCGGAATACTGTTATACATTTTATATTTATAAAAGCTGTTACAGTGGTAAAAAAGTGGATATGTTATTGAGCCCATTTTTTACATTCTCTTTGATAACCTTAATTTGTATAGTATGCCAATACAGATCGTTTCATACTATATCTACCTGATTTTAGCTAATAGGTATATACATAATTATAACTATATAGTCTAAACAAAACATAATTTTGGTCCACTCATATTAATATCAATATGTAGTATTGTCATTAAGATTTAACCAAGCTTTGGAATTAGGCCTGATTCACACGAATTTGTACGCCTGGGCAGGACAGAACGGGAAGAAAGTCTTAATGAGGAGAACACGAGATCTATGCTGACCGTTGTGAATACACTTTGTGTTAACGGAGCAGCCAACCTGTAAGTAATGGAGGGTATGAGAACTATAAATCTCGCCTTTATTCCTAATGCAGATCATTTCAGCGGGAAGTGCAAGTTTCTGTTCAGAGCATGCAGCAGATGTGATGCACTAAAATAATAGGTAAAATATGTCAATGTAATAATCCTGCTGGTCCGAAATTAGAAATTTTGATGAATCTAAAGAATTTGGGCATCCAATTGAATTTCCTGAATCAGAAATTTTTAGAAATAATATAAATATATAATTATGCCTTTGACAGCCGAAGTTGATAATAACATGCAGATTAGATGATCCCAGAAGAATATAATTATCATTATGACTCTAAGTAACTGTGCAGGGAGGTTTCCTAGCCTGTTTCTTGTTCATATAACCTTACCACCTTCTGATAGAAGCAAAATCAGCACATATATGAATCCAGAAGCATAATAGAAAACTAAACTATATAGTTCTAAAAAGAAATAATTTTGATCCACCTTCATTATATAACACCTAGCAATGTTGAAGGATACACATTTTGTAGTTTGGAATGGGTATCGCACTAGTGTGCTACCATGACAGAGATACCAGGATTAGATGACAGAACGGTTGTAAAGTCATGCTTGCATGAATGAGCCAGTGGTTGCTGTGCACCACCCCGAGTAATATTGTCTTAGCATTAGAGATGCATTGCTCTGTTCTATATGAGATATTTCAGGGGACTTGCATTGTTTCAGGAATGCAGCGATTCCCTGAGATCAAATAAGGGTTATCGTCGTGGTAATATATAGGAGATATCAGATCCTAAATATCATTCCCGATGGGTGCCATATTCGTTGGATCTTGACCCCTGCCGACGGATTCTTCCCCCTCAAGCAGTCGTGTGATAGTTGATTTGATCTTCTCTCTGACACATCTGACCCATTACCTGGCAGAACAAGATAATATCAATGTTTAGTACATGGAATCCAAGAATGCTATCTGCCAAGATAAACTTCGAAACCATTGGATAAAGCACGCACAAATAAATGATACAATAGTTGGATTCTTAGAAAACACATGGGATAGACAACTTTAGGTACGTTACCGGAAGTTTGTAAATGGGGGTGTAAAGGTCCATATCCAGACAGGTTATCACTTTTCTGTACTGGTTGATGCATGTGAAGCCGTCAATTTGTTGGCCACTCTATGCTTGTAAATGACTGTACCCGCCGCTGCCTCAGATCTCTCTGGGAAAGGTACACGACTAACAGTAACATAATTTTACCGTCATTTGTTTTTTCCAAGATCTCGTGAACATTAACTGAACAACTAGACTTAATAATACATTATTTAAAGTACATCCATCACACCATCTCAGGATTGTAAACAAGTAACAACATACGACCATCGCGCGTATGTGCCCTACATGCAGGACCTCCTTTCTTAGCTTGGCCATTTCTAGGGCCCGGTAGTTCCAGGTGTCATTTTTTACATTATCTAACAGGCTATTCTAAAAACATTTATTAGTGCGACCGATGTATAGACTGATCCCAAACGAATAAGACCTCTACCCTGGTAAAGCTCAATGCCTAAACAACGACGAGTCATGATTCGGCTCAACGCACAAGCACACTCCTGTCCATAGGGTGGCCATCCACGCCAGGCTGTTTTTGTTTACGCATAATGGTGTGTCTTCGTTTAAAATCATTCCCAGCGGCAAGCACCTGACTCTTTCACTAAAATTGTTAAGAAACCAACCAAGATTCTGGAGTCGTCTCACTTTATTTCTTACCCTACTCAAGGGCGTGTTAAAGTGTTCAAACCTTTGATTATCGGATTTGATACCAGCATTTTTATTCCTATACCATCCTTTCCTTTCCGAGGTCTATGCTACGTGAAGAGTCAGAGTATATACGCTGAAAAACTTAAATACATTTTTAATTTTGCTTCAATCATTTTGGTATTGTGGGGACATTTGTCATTTTGTCGATTACTATCAACCCTTTCCCCCTTCGCCAATGAGTACCATACTACTGACCAACTTGTCCATTTTACTTTAGAATCACCTTTAGCAGTTGTTCTTCCTCTTTACTGTTTTTTTTTTCCCCCCCTTTCATATGATATATGGACTTTTGTATGGATGCTAACTGAACAGAGATATACCACTCTTAAATTTACAGTTGGCAATAAAAAGCTGTACATAAAAATCAATTTTTTTAGAGCAACTTTAGGGTAGATATCTCTGCTCTGTGAAGCAGCCAAACACAAATCTCCTGTTTAATTTGACCCCAGAATGTGGTTTCTGGATGCCACGGTCGAGAGATACAGCAGCCGCCGGGTTACAATACACGATAGGGTCTGTAGGTTTGTCTTAAGTTGAGTTTGTATGTAAGTCGAGGAATGTATACTTTATCACTTGTGATCCCCCAGCAGCCGAACTCTTTTGGTGACAATTGGATTTTAAAAATGTTGGGTTGTTATAAGAATCAGGATTAACACTAAATCTTCATTACAGACGCCTGTGATAAATGTTACGATCAGTGTAGCCTGGGACTAAAGTACAAAAATTACCAATATCAGAGGTCCGTTTGTAAATATGGGTGTATGTAAGTTGAGTGTTCTTAAGTAGGGGACCGCCTGTATAGTGTTGAAGTTGGTTACTGTCATGATGTAAAAAAAACGTCCTTTCTGCAATTGCACAGTAAAAGCTGCCTATATTTACGTGGAGCAGTCCTGATGGGGTAATCAGTGCACCTCTTTGCATACCTTCAGTAAGCTCTTTAGGAAAACAGAGAAGAGTGTAGTATACAGGTACTACAATATCTCCCACAGCTTGGGTACCCTACAAGGCTTGGGATGATGTACACAACAATACCAGGATTCTGCTTGGCAAAGTCAACTACTTTCTCTTCATATATTCCCTGAAAATAAAGAACGGAAGTCAATTGGATGCATATTCAAGGACACTCACACGTAGACCGTACTCACTAATACATGGTGTAGGACTACATTTCAAGTTTCTTTTTGTTTTTCTTTAAAAATGTACCAATTTACTCTACAATAAAGCTTCATCAAAAATCTGCAGTTATTTTGCTTATGCAGTCCTGACGCATCCTTGTGTAGACACATATTGTCAACAGCATTGAGGTTTTGGTAATCTAACTGAATATGTGGTAGCAAAAAAAAAACAGAAACCTATAGATATATAATATACAGCATCAGACCATATAGATGGTTAATATTGAAAATTAGTTTGGTTTTGATTTTGAAGGTATCAATACATACATCACTGGAGTTTTAATTGTCAGTGGTTTACAACTTATTCAAATTAAATGGTTATCCATGTAAAATATAATGTCCCAAAATAACAAACTGATATTAGCAACAAAATATACCTACTATACATGTACCAACACTAGGCGTTTCGCTTTTCAAGGGAGGTGCAGGAGTAAATCATAACGTAATATACCAAGATTTTTAAAACAAGAGCAAAAAAAAAAAACAAATTTGAAGCCCCCTTGATTCTCGCCTTTCCTGTCTTTGGTTACAAATGCGAGTAATTTCTCATTGCTTGTGGGTCTGTCGCCACGAAGCACTGTGCACATGAGGCTGAGCCATTCACTGGCCTCAATGGTCCTGTGTCTGAATGAACGGCAAGTGATCACTGATCCCAGTGAGTTGGGCCCCAGTCATAACATAGTTTAAGGGAAAAAATAAGAGTGGATCCAAAGATTTTCCCAAATTTAGGAAATCCGTGATACAGAGAATGGAATGACCTATAAGATGTATGATGGAAGCCTCCCACTGAGAGAGAGCACTGGCAAACGCAGTGAAGAAGAAGAAGCACTGAGCGGCACGTTTGTCGCTGGAGACAGCTATGTCATGTACCTGGCTCCCCGGGAGGGCTGCGCGTCCTTACTGAAGACCAGGGTGAGTCTCTTGAGCTGGCACACGTATCTGCCCACTCCATTGTGCAGCACACTGCAGGAAGCGGACTGGGTGGTGCCCTGGCTGTCATCCTCAGCAGCCTCTAACCTCCGGCCTGCCGGGGGTCCCCACAGCATGCTAACAGGGAAGAAGATGTGACGTCACTATCACATGACCCGGCCTGGAAGGGAAGGGAGGGAGGAGCTCACTAGACCTGGGCGCGGAGTCACGCCAACAGTTGCTAAGTTGCGGATTCGGCTCCGAAGGTCATGTGACCCGGCACCAGGAGCAATGTGTACTCCCGGGTCCTCCGAGCACTTGCACATGTAATTCGCTCAGTGTCACCGCAGTGAAGCGGCTTCATGCCGGGTCACATGCCCTGCAGCCCCTCAGGCTCCTGCTTCCCCTAGCGGAGGAGGAGGCGGCATGCAGTGCGGTGTCTCTCCGGAGGGGTACCCGCCATGCGGTGCTAAGAGGACCGGGAGAGGCAATGGAGGAGGGATTAGCGGAGGCTGGAGCCACGGACGAGGACAGGACGACGAGGGATGATGGGATGACGTCCAGGAGCTCTTAGTTCCCTTATGTCCTCCTCTTCAAGGGGCTCAGAAGATATTATAGTGCACCCAGATTCAAGTGGGGCGCAAGAAGGCGCTACAACACCACTGGTAATGTGCACCATGGAGAGGTGCTGCAGGCAGTTCAACATAGCTGTTTCCGCGTCATGGGTGCCAGTAATAGCTGATAGGACAAGGTCCCTTCACCCCCTGTGGTGGAATCACTCTATAGATATAGTGTCAGAAAACTTACCTTTAAGAGGGACTGCACATTGCGGGTGATAAAAAATAATAGGAGGAAAAATGATGCGACTTCTTAATCCTTGTATTTCAGATCAAGGTTTCAACATCTCTACTTGCAGTCAGAAAGTAAGAACCTTCATTGTGTAAGGGGTAACTTAATATTCTATTAGGGGCAGGGGCTTCTGTCCAGGTCAAGCAGTCCCCTACGGTTTTTCTATAGAGAGGAGACTCAATGGTCACGGTTGCTTCAGGCTGTGGCCCTTTTATTGGGCTTTGTAGCGGGTGTGCGCTGTTTTGATAAATATGTCACTGTCACTGGAGGCTCTGGCTAGGCAGAAGTGAGGGTAGCCCTTCGGGTCATTAGCACTCATTTTACAAGTGATTTTAGAAGGAAGGAGGCATTGATAACAAATCAAAGAAGATTACCGCATCATGTAAGTGTGAAATATTTCTATCAACACAAAGCAAACATGGAATCATGGTGGGGACATTTATCAGAGCCAGCGTGTGAGAAGCCCTGAAATAACACAATTGCTAGCTAAATGACACCATAATGCGCAGATAGGACCTCGCCATAGAAATAATACGCTGCACAGCCCCCAGCGCCAGGAGCCTCTGATGTATGTGGCGTGGGTTGGTGGGGAACAATACCCAATTGGTTGTTGAATCCAGTGAGTGCCTTTCCGTTTGCAGATTGTTCATAGACCTGGTAGGTGTAGGGTAAAGTATATACTAAAAATGGAGGGGTAGCGGCAACTTCTCAGCCAGTTTTCTGCGTGCCACACCATTAGGGTGTGGTTCACGTGGCACTTGGAAGGCTCAGCCTGATCAATTTCTGGCTGGCTAGACCAACGATTAGTGACTAGCACCTGCTGTCTAGAAAAATATTTTTTCAAACGCAAGACACTGGGCGCAGGTTGCCCAGCGCATAGGTTCCATAGAAAATGCAATGCTGGTGCCATAAAGGGAATGCAAGGGTGAGATGCAGATCATAGTTTTTAGAGTCTAATGTTTTTCCTTTCTTCAGCTGATCTGCAGATGGCTGAGGCTGTTGCACTTGTACAAAGTATTCCTAACTGGACGGTTGTGGATACGTAATCATGTCTACCAAAACCTGTAAGTAAACTCATTTTTGGCAAAGGAAATTTCAGTTTTTACAGATTGTCTTAATGAATTTTGCACAGTTATTTGGCTTATTTGCTGTTTTATTTGTGTTTTATGAAATACTTAAAGGATTAAAGAGATTTTTCTTAAAGGGGTTCTTCAGTCATAGCAAGTTATGCCCCACTTTTGATCGGTGGGGATCCCATCACTGAATCCTGTGTTATAGGGCCTAACTGCTCTGACTAGAGGACCCCTTAAGCTAAGTTCACCACCGATGTGCCATCTGTTAGTCCTGGTGTGCTACAGGGAAAATGAACACTAATACTTAAGGTATATAGAATCGGTTTACGTACAACTTCTTTGTATACTTTCTGACGCATCTGTACTTATAACAACAAAAAATAGTGCTGCAGCCCCACATTATTTATTCAGTTATAAATGACATCAGCCTCCTCCTTTGTAGTGAATAGCTTTATTTATACCATAGGGCAGCAAGCGAACCTTTTAGAACGGAGTGCCCAAAATGCAACCCCAAACCCCTCATTTATGAGCGAGGTTGACAACCAAAAAATTAAAGCAGTAACTTATTGATCCCTGTCTTCAACATAGTTCAATCATACTGGCCTCCAACACAGTCGAAAGAAGGAGGAATAATTTGCATAATTGTAGCTTCTAATAATAAGATAATTTGGCCCTGTCTACAAATTCTCCCTCTTCCTACAGTCCCAAGTAACTATCACTGAAAGCATCTTTTAAGTTGCTAGGAACTGCAGGAATGGCTGTATGGTGTGCTGGGGAGATGGCCCGGGTGCCCACAGAAAGAGCTTGGAGTGCCGCCTCTGGCACCCGTGTCATAGGTTTGCCACCACTGCCATAGGGGATCGGATCAGTAGGGGTCAGACACCCAGTACCCCCACGGACAGCTGTTTGGGGTTAGTGTTGTTTCTCCGAAATGCGATATTACAGTTGAGATTAATTCATCTTTATACAGCTGAGCTGTAGTACTGGCATTTACCATCAGACGAGTCGGTGTTTCTGGAAGAAAGAGGCCATGTTTGTCAACCCCAGGATAACGCAAAGCCACATTTAAAGAGGACCTGTCACCTACATTTTCGGCACTAGGAGCTGCTTACTAAAGTAAGCAGCTCCTAGTGCTTGATCAAACGCTGCAGTGTTAGAGTGATAGCGTTACCGGAAACCTCGGGTAACGATATCCAACACTGCAGGGGTTTACAGTGTAATCATCGGACAGCTTGCCTCTTCCCCGGACTGCCCCCGCGTCATAGGCCGGCAGTGACTGCCGCGCGCTAGCCATGCCACCAACCCGCCCCTCTATGAATACGGCGGACAGCTTGCGAGCTGTCGACAATTACATGTACCCCGCCGCAGCTCCTAGTGCAATAAATTAAGATGAGTGAGATGGTAGACCACAGTTTCATTCTTGTGTTGTCAATTTTCTGAGGAGGTTCATCTATGATGGTGCAGTTGTCTCCTCTGGGTCGGGTATGTGTGATATCAATGCCAGTCTACAGGTGTAGGGAACTAAAGCAGCATCATGAATGAGCCATAAGTGACAATTGGTGCTTTTAAATGACTGCGTGAATAGAATTTTGTGTCAATGGTCAGCCCTTTTAAGTATAGGACAGTAAAAGCGGTAACTCAATAGTAGTGTCATCCAGGGTGGTTATAACAGCAAGGAGAATCTGTCTCCTCCAGATGTCATTACTGAAACATTGTTTATCTGTTTCATTACTGTCTTACAGAAATCATTCGAGGAACTTCACAGGCTCACGCGTTTTCTTGAACGTTGAGAGACTTTCTGCTCAAGTGAGATACTTGACAATGCGGGAATCTACGCTTGCCCTCCAGATTTACATTTGATATATATATATAAACTTTTATATGCGACCAGGAAAGAAGTATCCTCTCTGGACAAACCCTTGAAGAGAACAGGTTTCTTTAACCCCTTATCAAATATAATAGTGATTTTTCTGGGCGTTAACCCCGTAATTATATTGAAAAAATTTTTTTTTTATAAAAATTCATCAAAGGCCATACAGTCCTCGAAATGATGCCTTAAAAACGTCATCAAAAGTCGCAAAAAATGACACCACCCACAGCTCCGTGCACTGAAGTATGAAAGGTTATTAGTGCCAGAAATGGCAAAATGAAGATTTTTTTTTTTTTTGTACAGAAGGTTAAATTTTTTTAAGTATGAAAATATATAAAACCTATACAAATTATGTCCTCATGATCCAAGGGTGTAAAAGGGGTGTTTCCATTTCAGCAAATAAATATTATTGTTTGTATATATAAAAGTTATACAATTTCCATATAACTTCTATTATTATTATGTCATTGTTTTTCTAGATCTCTGCTTGCTGTCATTCTACAGAAAGCTCCTATAGTGCTAGCGGTCCTGCCCATCCCCTGCTCTATGCGCTGGGGTGGAGGGGAGGGGGGGGACTGCGAGCACTACTGGGGGAGTGCTTGGGTGACATAGACTGAGCGCTCTAGGGTATTTGGCATAACATTTTATAACTATGGGGCACATGTATCATAGTTTGGTCTCTCTGAGGTGAATTTTACAGACATTTGGCAGCTCTTTTTTGCACCTTATGTATGATCCTGTCTTTTTACTTGTGATACATGTTCAGTTCATTTGCAGGCGCAAATTTTGGCTTCTTTGAGACTTTTGTTGCAAATGTCTAAAATCCACATGGACACAAGCCACGTGAGGGAATTATATATAAGAGTGGACAATTTGGGATTTAACATGTTGCATTTTTAATGCATTTGAAACCTGAGGATAGTGTATTTTCCTAATTACACTTACTGTTTACATTTGAAATTACAAAACGCATAGTAAACCGAATGTTAACACATGAGTTTCAAAAGCATTATAAACGCAATAAACTGCTGCGTGTGACCTCACCCTTAGAAGTAACCAATTAAAAAAAAAAAAAAAGCAAAAATTTAAACATTTGACAAAGAGATTACTGTGCAAAATGTTAAACAGTTAAAGCATGTGAAATAATTCCAATTTAATGTTAAATTCGGGGGTCCATGAAAAAAAATCCTTTGCCCCGCCCTGGACCCAAAAATCGCGCAAAATGGCCAAAATTTGCACAGAACATCTGGAAAACAAAGAGCATGTACTCACAAGGTGCAGACAAGGCGTACTTGAGAAAAGAACAGAGTTAAAAGTCAGCAAAAAACGGCAAAAGTCGCTAAAATTAGACAATTGGCTAGCGAACCTTATGATACATGTGCCACTTATGCGTAGATTCCCGCATTGTCAAGTTACCTCACTTGAGGCAGAAAGTCTCTCAACGTTCAAGAAAACGGCAGTGAGCTGTGGAAGTCCTCGAATGATTTCTGTAAGACAGTAAATGAAACAGATAAACATGTTCAGTAATGACATCTGGAGGACAGATTCTCCTTGCTGTTAATAACCACCCTGGATGACACTACTATTGGAGTTACCGCTTTTACTGTCCTATATCTTAAAAGGGTTGGCCATTGACACAAAATTCTATTCACGCAGTCCATTTAAAAGTGCCAGTTGTCACTTATGGCTCCATTCATGATGCTGCTTAGTTCCCTAACGCTGTAGACTGGCATTGATATCACACATACCCGACACCAGAGGAGACAACTGGCACATCATAGATGAACCTCCTCAGAAAATTGACAACACAAGAATGAGAGCTGTGGTCTACATCTCACTCAGCGCTATACTTAAAGAGGACTAAAGTAAGCAGCTCCTATGGCTTGATCAAACGCCAAACGGAGGTTTCCGGTAACGCTATCAAACACTGCGGCGGGGTACAATGTAATTGTCGGACAGCTCGCAAAGCTGTCCGACGTATTCATGAGGGGGCAGGGTTGGGGCGTGGCTAGGGACGGTTACTGCCGCCTAGCGTGCGGCAGTCACTGCTGGCCTATGGAGCGAGCAGGGCGGTCCGGGGAAGGGGCAGCGCCTCGGACCGCCCCCTCATGAATACATCGGACAGCATTGCAAGCTGTCCAATGATTACACTGTACCCCGCCGCAGTGTTTAATAGCGTTACCGGAGGTTTCCCGCTCATTGCTTCTTTCAGTGCGTTTGCCAGTGCTCTCTTCTCTCTCAGGTGGAGGCTTGCCATACACTCTTATGGTCCATTCCATTCATGTTTCACGATTCCTAAATTTGGGAAATCTTGGATCCACCTTATTTTTCCCTTAAACTATGGTTTGACTGGGGCACCAATCACTGGGATCAGTGATCACTTGCCGTTCATTCAGACAGGACCATTGAGGGCCAGTGAATGGCTCAGCCGCATGTGCACGTTGCTTCGTGCGACAGACCCACAAGCAATTGAGAAATTACTCGCATTTGTAACCAAAGACGGAAAGGCGAGAATCAAGGGGGCTTCAAATTTGTTTTTTTTTTTGCTCTTGGTTTTAAAAATCTTGGTATATTACGTTATGATTTACCTCCTGCACTCCCTTGAAAAGCGAAACGCCTAGTGTTGGTACATCTATAGTAGGTATAGTTTGTTGCTAATATCGTTTGTTATTTTGGGACATTATATTTTACATGGACTAACCATTTAATTTGAATAGTTGTAAACCATCTGACAATTAAAACTCCAGTGAATGTATGTATTGATACCTTCAAAATCAAAACCAAACAATTTTCAATATTAACCATCTATATAGTTTCTGATGCTGTATATTTATATCTATAGGTTGTCTTTTGTTTTTGCTACCACATATTCATTAGATTACCAAAACCTCAGATGCTGTTGACAAATATGTGTCTACACCAGGATCGTCAGGAACTGCATACAGCAAAATAACTGCAGATTTTGATGAAGCTTTATTGTAGAGTAAATTGGTACAATTTAAAGAAAAACAAAAGAAAACTTGAAATGTAGTCCTACACCATGTATTAGTGAGTACGGTCTAACGTGTGAGTGTCCTTGAATATGCATCCAATTGACTTCCGTTCTTTATTTTCAGGGAATATATTGAAGAGAAGTATGACTTTGCCAGCAGAATCCTGGTATTGTTGTGTACATCATTCCCAAGCCTTGTAGGGTACCCAAGCTGGTGGGAGAATATTGTAATACCTGTATACTACACTCTACTCTTCTCTCGTTCCTAAAGAGCTTTACTGAAGGTATGCAAAGAGTGCACTGATTACCCCATCAGACTGCTCCACGTATAATATTGGCATCTTTTACTGTGACACATTGCAGAAAGGGACGTTTTTTTTACATCATTGACAGTAACCAACTTCAACAGCTATACAGGCGGTCCCCTACTTAAGAACACTCAACTTACATACACCCATATTTACAAACGAGACCTCTGATATTGGAATTTATTGTACTTTAGTCCCAGGCTACACTGATCACTGTAACATTTATCACAGGCGTCTGGAATGAAGATTTAGTGTTAATCCTGATTCTTATAACAACCCAACATTTTTAAAATCCAATTGGTCACCAAAAGAGGTCTGGCTGGGATCACAGATAAAATATACAGTTCCGACTTACATACAAACTCACCTTAAGACAAACCTACTAAACCCTATCTTGTATGTTAACCCGGGGACTGCCTGTATCTCCTGACCGTGGCATCCAGAAACACCATTTGGTGTCAAATTAAACAGGAGATTTTGTTGTGGCTGCTTCACAGAGCCAGAGATATCTAACCCTTAAGTTGCTCTAAAAAAATTGATTTTTATGTACAGCTTTTTATTGCCAACTGTAAATTTAAGAGTGGTATCTCTTGGTTCAGTTAAGCATCCATACATAATCCCATATATCTTGAAAGGGAAACTCTCCTGTTTAATATGAACACCAGAGAGTTTCTAGTTGCAAGGGTTCAGGAGATATAGGCATTTGAAGTGTGCCCCCCTCCAGATGGTCAGCAAAATGTAGAAGATGCAGGAAACGCTTTCACTTTTCACTATTGCAGAGTACATCACCCTCTGCATCTGAACGAACCTGGGAAAGGGTGATGGAATATGCTGTACAAATTTATAACAAAGTTTTAAAAACACTTTAATTTGAAAATTACCAAAAATCTTTTTTTTTTTTACATTTTGTAGTCAGTTATTGGAAAATTTTAAAGACATTGTAAACCAAACATACAGACCACTGGTATGTGCCCCCTTTGGCAGGATGTGCTGTTCTTTAGCTTTTTATTGCCCTTGTTTTTATGCAAATGAGCTGAGGACTCCAGGCTCCATTAACTCCTATGGAGCCCCTCAACTCATTGGCATAATTTTTAAAAGCCTTTGAAAAAAAAAACGGGCATCACAAGGCTAAAAGAAGAGCAGGTCCTGCCAGGGGCACATACCAGTGTCAGTGTTCTTGGTTTTCAATCCTTGAACTGGTGATGGATGTACTTTAAATATGTAATTATTAAGTCTAGTTGTATCAAATAAGTCTCACATATCTGGAAAAAAACAAAGTAAAATTTGTTATGATATTTAATGCTTTTCCAGATATATCGTCATTTACAGAAGTTGCATAGCAGAATGTAAAAAAAATTGACCGGTCTTTCTGGCACCAATGGCCATCAGTACAGAAAGGGTTAAGGGAACCTGTCTGGACTATTGTGTACCTTAAGCCATTTACAGAACTCATAGGTTAATGTACCAAATTACCATTTTTTAAGACTATTGTAGGTATTTGCTTCTTTACCGTGTTTCATGCTGCAGATACATTCATTTCATGTACTTTATTATTCTTCTCCAGTGAATGGAATTGTCAGAGAGGAAGACATCAACAAAACTGCTGAGGAAATTGCGCAGCTCATACAGAAAATGCCAACCAGTCTGGTCTGGATATCATCCTTATAGTAAACCTTACCACACGGATAACCCTGCATCCCGGACAGTGGCATCTTTTTACCAACACAACTTCTCTAATCTACAGTCATTTGGTGTGCTCCAACACACGGACTTCCATGAAACCCAATGCTGTGCATCTATTGATAGCAGTCTATACCCCCATTCCAAACTAAGAGATAAAGTTTTCTTCATCAGACATTTCCTTGGTTGTCTTTCTAATATTGTGAATGGTAAATCTTTGAATAATAGCTTTCTTTGTCTTCTTTCTCTCTTCGCTCTGAATTTTCCTTGGTATGGGCAGAAGGTGGTTGATCTAGTATGAACATGATAACATGTGGAAAGTCCTGCAGCAGTGTCTGTCTGAGTCTTTATTTATGTGTGGGAAATCTGCAGTGTATTACAATGGTAGCAAGGAGGATAAGATTATATGAGTATTATTTACACACCACGAATAAATTATAGGAGAATAATTGGATGCCCATATTTTAAGATCTGCAGAATTTAATTTCTGCCGCAGAATTATATTGATATTTCACTTTTTTTAGTGCAGATCTGCTGCATTTCTGAAACAAAATGCAAGTCCCCTGAAATACTCATATAGAATAGAAGCAGATGTTCATGCTCATACTACGACTCCATACTACAGGGTGGCTTCTCCTGAAGCACCAAACAAGTGTATGCAGCAAAGGTCAGGTGCAGCGTAGATCTCGTTTTCTCCATTCATAAAGACTTTTATTCTGCTGTTCTGTCTCCGCCCAGTCGTAGCACACATTCGTGTGCAAGAGGCCTTATTCCAAGACATGTTATCCTTATACAAACTATACATAGGTGTTATATAATGAAGGTGGATCAAAAATTATTTCTTTTTTAGAACTATATAGTTTATATGTATATACTATATTATGCTCGAATCATGAGATCATATATGACACATCTTATGCATACTATACAAGGTGGTAAGGTTATGGCAAAGAGAAATTCAAACTGGTCATCAAATAAATATACCACACTTTTTACCACTTTACAAGCTTTTTAGTTAGATATATTAATACTTTGGATAACATTAAAGGGTATTCTCCGGGAATATGAACGTCTGACTAGAAACCCATGATGTTATAAAATAAATGAATCACAACATACATCAATGTCATAGCACAAACGAGCTTAAATAATTAGATTTAGTGATTTCAAAATTTATGGCCTCTCTAAGTAGTTGAGTTTATCACTAAAGATGGCTTGCCACTTGAAACTGTCAAGTTCCATGATCCTTTAGTTCTCAATAACTCCTCCTCCACTTCATGCTCTGCTCCCAGTGATGGATGTACACACTCGTTCTTGCTCCGTTTTACCATAGTAATGATGTGTAACTTCATCACCACAAGCACCCGGCCATACTGGGATTGCACTTCACCACCGACTCAGCCAAACTTAGTGGGATCAATACCTGCCAGGCAGTAGTTGCAGGACATGTGATGTGACATTGCCCAGCGGCCATCTTCTGTCCTGCCCCGACCGCGCGAGGAATTAACGGCTGATTAAAGGCCATGTAGCATTTTAATTCTTCATTAAAGTGTATTTCATCAGCATTTTTCTTCTGCTACGGATCAAAATTTTAATCACAACTAATTACCACTTAGCTTATATTTGAGTGCCCATTTGTATATGAATTATCGCTTGTTCCTGGATACCCTTTAAGTAATTAATGTGTACAGATAGTTTGCACGTCATATAAACTATCAGAAGACAATGGATTACTTAAATTTGTCAAAGCTAGATGTAGGGTAAGTACAACCGCCAATCTTTTTATATTACAAACACTTTTATGTACGTTCACATCAAATGTTTGTAAAACGTAAAGTGGACATTATAAGGTGCCTTACAATGCATGTCCATTAACAACAAAACTGTAGGTTTAAAAGTTACCTAACAATGAATAACAGATTGGGCCAATTCCCTTGATTTCAACAGGGGAGGGAGGAGAGTTTGATATACCCTCCTTAGCCAGACATAAGAGGGTTTTTGTATTAAAGGGTGTTCCATCTTTCAGAAAATATTTGATATTGTTTGTGTAAGGAAGTTATACAAGTTTCCAATTAACCATAGATCTCTATTATAAGCCGACCCGATATAAGCCGAGACACCCTAATTTTAACCACCAAAACTGGGAACCCTATTTGACTCGGTATTAATGCGAGGGTGGGAATCCTTGGTCACAGCTCCCAGTATATAGCCAGGCCTGCCCCCTGTAGTATCAGCCAGCCCAGCTGCCCCCTGTAGTATTAAGCGCCATCCCACCTTATAATAAAAATATAAACTTTATACTCTCGCCTCTGATGCAGCCCCGATTTCAGCGCGGCTCCTGCTCTTTCTTTCTCCTCTTGCTTCCTCGTCAACTTTCCTTCTTCTTCAAAAGCCTGCGGCGTAGCCATGTTTTTCTGTCCTCGGCCTGCAGGCGCATACTATGACGTGCCGCTGCTGACGTTCATAGCTGCGCCTCCTGACGGGAGATACATGGGGAAGCCCCCGCGCCGAACATCGGGGCTGCCGTGAGGATGAGTATATAAGTTTATATATTTTTAATGGACTCGTGTAAAAACAGCCGGGTAGAGGTTTTTAAGCACATATATTTTGTGCTGAAACTCGGCTATATACATGAGAATAATGGTACTATTTATCAATATCCTAATGGTTTTTACACATAGATCCCTGCTGCTGTCCTTCTTAAGCTTCTATTTTATTACTATCGGTGGATATAGAATCTGTTCTGTTGTGTGACGGACGCATTTATTATTACAAACCTCGATTACACTCTGCTATATACCTGTCTTGCACAGCGTGTCCATCACATCACATTGGACAATTTCCCTATCCAATAGAAGTACAAAGATAGAAGCTTTCTGATAGGCCAAGCAGA
Organism: Engystomops pustulosus; assembly: GCA_019512145.1. Lineage (NCBI taxonomy): Eukaryota > Metazoa > Chordata > Amphibia > Anura > Leptodactylidae > Engystomops > Engystomops pustulosus. The sequence goes on along the minus strand of CM033642.1, from coordinate 84,227,477 downwards.
ATCTAGAAAGTATAGATGTGATAAAGAAAGTAATTGGAAATTGTAATAAATTTCCTTACACACCATAATCAAATGTTTGCTGAAAGTGGACCAACCCTTTAATAACTTTAGTATAGCATTTTTGTATTCAACTATTTATAAACAATTTCCAAACATACACACGGCCTGTAAATCACAACTACTGGAAAGGGAAAGATATAATTCTGAGGAGAGGAGGAAGTCAGGGTTATATAATCTTCATAGGCTGCGGAGAATGACTGGGCCATGAAGTTTGTGAAAAGCAACGAGAGCCACTGTAGATCTTATGTATCATTGGATATAGTCCTTAATAGTCGGACCCTAATGGCTGCATTCGGCTCTACATTTCAGTAGGCAAATAAGGCTTAAACATCCAAACCGCTAATCCAGTGATACCAGATGTGGAGATGATCACCATGGTCACCACATATGCAAAGTGGGGAGGAGCCGGTGACATTTTAAGCAGTTCTTGCTGGGCCAGAGATAACCATCTCAGATACCTTATAATTGACGGTAAATGATTAAAAAATATTTCTCTTTAAAAAAATGTTGCTGTCAGGGTACAAGAATTATCAAGCTGCTTACACATCTTATAGGTGCTCATTGCAGCCTGGGACTAAGTAAAGTATCCAGAGAGCTCTTCAGCAGAGGTCACAGTGGGCAAGAGGTCCGTGTGTATTCTAACTCACAAGGATGATGTAGAAGAGAGGAGCGGCAGTCTCATTTAGATTTCAAACACATTAGCAATTCAATGGGTGAGGAAGAAAAACACATTTTTCTATGATACCCAGTGAGGTTTTACCTTACCAATCTTTTGCTCTTTGTTCAAAAGAGAACATAAAGAATCTACTTGTAGATGTTGTCAGTAAAGCGTATTGTTGTATTACAGCTCAGAAATCAGAACAGAGCAAGATATAGCCACATTCTCGAGCAGAATAATAAATATTTATTATCTATTTTGTCCCTTTTCATTCATTTGAAGTAGCCTGCCTGTTAGATCAAAAAAGAGAAAACACTGTATTTAATATATATATGTATAGCTCATGCTGTAAGGGGCATGGAATTATATACTGAAATGTATCTCTGCTACTTCATCAATAATCCTTTGTTCCAGGCAAATGTTTTCAGAACAGAACATGCCTCTGCAGATAGCAGCTATTCCAACCAGCATCCTGCTCACAGCATCATCCGCTGTGAATACATCCTCAGCCACAAATACACACATCATTCCTGCTGATGTGCAGCTCAGACCCCATCGCTTCATTCCCCTTAAGAATTTTTGCTTTGTCACGTGGCCTGGTGGCTTCTGTAAGATGGCTGCTGTGAGCCAGTCCACAGCCGCTGCGCCACCCTGCCTCTACCACTCAAGTAGCAAAGGTAGTCGTCTGCTAATTCAGCCTTCTGTATTTTTCATTTTTTATGTCATTGTGTATCTTTGTTTTCTATAAAAAGCTATATAGGAATGCTGCTGTATTATAACTATGATATGCACAAAGCAGTATTACAAAAAGACATGTCACAGAAATATATAGAAGTGGTCATTAATAATAAGAACAAAACAGGACTTCGACTTATGGTATCACTGAGTTGATTACTTAACAAATTCCAATGCTTATGTTGATAATTGCAGCCTGGGGCCAAATTTCAGTGATTCCAGCATCCAGAGAGCTTCACCACAGGTAAGTACCACAGAAGTCTGTTTGTAAATATTGATTCGTTTGTAAGTTGGTGTTAGTAAGGTCAGGGACAGCCAGTATATTGTTTTTCTTGAATCAATTAAATGGATCATAAGAATGGCAGCTTTCTTCTAGAACTGCCACTTCCGTCATTGTGTTATCACTGTATTGCGCTTTAGCTCCTTGAGGTAGCAGAGACATAGGAAATAGCACAACACGCCTATGGACAGTGTGCTCGCTGTTACCAAACAAAAACCTATGTTCGTAATCCTGGTAAAAACTTTTCTGTTTTAATACTGTGATTATTACTATTATTTCTAAGATAAGTGTATAAAAAGACAAGTGGCTATTACCATTATTTTAAGTCGGTATAATGACCTTTTGCAATCCAGTATTATCATTAACAACATGTAAGTAGCTCACTACGGCATATAGTCCCCCCTACCCCAAATGGCAAACCTATTTATCAATACTTTTTCTAGAACAAGTAAGAGAAACAGCACACGGTGTTTAAAGATCAGCCAATTTTACCCAATATTGATATGTCAAAATAACTATAAGAGTTTTAATTTTAAAGAAGAAAGTATTAAAAGTTATGTTACATTACATTTTTTATTCAAGAGAATCTAGATTTACGTTAAAGAGGTAGTTTTAGCTCTGTTGCACACTTTATAGAATTTCCAAATACTGTATACTGTATTCTGTTTTTATTAACGCTAACAGTCCTGAGAATAAGCCTCCTTATTCTCTCTGTAAGGAATTTTCCTATCTTTAGAAGTGATGGTTAGCCTAGGTTGTGTCATACTTTCCTAAAAAGACCCAACTTCCTGAACCTCTAACATTCTTCAGATAAAAAAACACTTTTCCAGCATATAAGTGCTTAAGCCCCTTCTACACTGCGTTTTTCACGCGCGAGTTCTGCGCGTGCATTTTGACCGCAGAACTTGCATTGCCACCTGTCCCATTGTATTCACATGGATCTTTTCGTCCTATCTAGCGTTGGTTAAACGCGCGTGCTTGCGTTCGTTTCACGGCGCGTCAAATCGCAGCAATGCCTCTATTTTTTGCGTGTTCACGCCGTTTTCACCCCCATTTCATCTATGAGATGCATCAAGAACGCATTGCAACTCGCAATCATGCAGATGTGCAATGCGAGTGCATGCGTTTTAAACGTAAGGGTTGCTAAGTACCAGATAACATTATTTCCCCTGCTCGCGATCGACATTTAATAAAAAAACACAATGAAGAACAGGGAAGAATGGATAAACACATTGAACACAGGTGAACACAGTTAACACAGGATCATTTTTAAGAGAAAACACAGTGCAGAACACAGTGCAGAATAGATTACAATGTTCGGCACCTCTGCCTTCTTGTTCGGGAGATCGCACGGAACGGTCGCCAAAATAGCAGTGAAGGAACAATATGATATGTTGAAGAACAATGCAGATTATTTAAACATCTGCAATGTGGTCTTCACACACATATATATTGTTCTTCACATCTATTTTGTGTCGCGCCATTCCGCGCATTCTCCCTCAAAAAAACACAAAAAAAACCCAACAAAAAAGAAAAAAGAAGAAAAACAAAACCAAAAAAAGTAAGCAGATGTGCGAACACTGTAATCTATTCTGCACTGGTTCTGCACGTGTTTTTCTCTAAATGCCTGTGTTCACTGTGTTTCACTGTGTTCAATGTTTTTATTCTATTCTTCCTGTTCTTCACATCTGCTAAATTGTCGGGAAGATAAGATACGCGCGGAACAGTTAAGACTAATCGCAGATGTTTGCAATTCAGAAGACATTATTTTTCAATAATAACACATTTTAATCCCCAAACCATGGTCCCTTTGAAAAAAATGCTCGATTCTCCCATTTGAATCGTGCCCCGTGAATGCGCCGAAAGAACGCAAAAAAAAAAAAAACCTACAACACGCGCGTGAAAAACGCCAAAACGCTAATTCTAATTACTCCAAGGAAAAATGGAACAAAACGCAGCAGCCAAAACGTCCAGTTTTTCCGCATTGCACCCTGACTGACCGCCACGCTAGTGTGTAAGAGGCCTAAGTCTATCCATTCCACTTCTATGAAGCCATTGTGATATATTATAATAATTCTTTATTTATATAGGCGCACAAAGATTACGCGCGCTGCCAAAGCTTTGCCAAATTGGTCCCTGTCGCCCATGGGGCTCACAATCTAACAACCTGCAGTATGTTTGGAGTGTGGGAGGAAACCGGAGACACGGAGGAACCCACCAACACGGATATTTTCCAGCATTCCAGCCAGCACCTATAACATCTAAGAAAACTCACTTGTATTCTACATGTGTGTTGTTCAGTACTATAATGTAGCTTTCCAATCAACATTATATTTTTTTGTCTTACTTTATTTTATGTCATTGTCAATGTGAGAAACCTTTGCAGCCTGCAGCCAGTTCAAATGAGCTGCAAACAAGAGTGCACTTGAAATTATCTCTGTGCTCACGCTGCTTGATGTTCTGATCAAGGAGAGGTCCAGCATGTAAGTATGGTTACAATCCATATGATTTGTTTATATCATTTTCACTGTTTTTTGTTAGTTAGTCCACACATATACGTTGAATTATATCTTAGGTTAATTATTTGCATAAATGTACATTGGTAAATACAAAAGCATTTTTTTGTTTGGTGTGTTTAACATTAAAGAATTTAAATTATATTTTTCTATGAAGCAAAATGTCTCCCCTATCCACAATTGATTTTAGACTTAACCGTATATGTTATACAGCTACTTGTTTGTTCCAATAGAAGTACAACCACTACTTATGGATTTATACATATAGGGCATATTAATCAGACCTCTGCCACCGCCAGTGGCGCGAGGCCCTGAAATAATCGCAAATGCTATCTTATTGCTAGCTTTTTGCGATTATTTTCCCCCAATCCGGCCACTCACGCCAGTTGGGCGTGCAGGGGGGCTCGGCCGGGCCGAGCGGGGAGGGTGGGGGGTGGGGCGTGGCGGATGGGAGTGGGGGCGCGCAGGGGCGTTACTGTCCCCGGCCTGCGACTCGCCTGCTCTGTCCCCCTGCCGGCGCCTTTTTCATACGGGAAAATTCGCCGCTTCGTTTTTTTTCTACGTCGGCCCCTGCCTGCTAGATAAACGCTGCGCGGCTGGCAGCCCGATACTCACGAGGCAGATGCCTCTTGATGTTATCGGGTTGCGAATTTGCACGCGGGGCGATCATCAAGCTGGCGTCACGAGCGCCAGCGTATTAAAATATCCCCATACTATATATGTACATATTACAGCATCATTTACTAAAACATGCAAACTGTATGCATTTTGCCTGTGTAGTGAGTGCCTACAGGGCGCCAGATTCAAGGTTTCTCTAGTTTTTTTGGTTCCCCTTTAGCATGGGGCCTTAGACACAATTCTGTTGACTTTGCAAGGTGGAAATCGCGCGTGACATATGTGTCGCGAACTCTTCTTAAAATTACCTGTGCAAGCAATTTTCACTAGAAAACTGGAAAGTCCGACGAAACTGGTTCATGGAACTAAGTAATGTACCGCCAATTGTATAATTTATAAACTATGTCTCAACTGAAGTACAGAACCATTGCTTTAGTGCTTGTGACTTCCAGGTATGTTCTGATGAACTTTGTTGTAACTTTATAATTTTATTCTTCTGAGAAAAACTATCCATTTATATCATAGTTACAGGAGCAAGTTGTTGAAGATTACACTCTGGAGGAGCTGACATTTTCCCACAATAGGTAAGATCTACAATCGTCCGCAATGTCACTAGTGTTTCTGGGATTTTGTACATATCGCATGAACCTATATTTTGTGTATTTAATACGTGGAATGTTATTTTTTTTGCCTGCAGCAATGTGTGAGTCCTATGGGGGGAGAAAGGGGGGGAGGGGTCTGGTTGTCAGTTGCGCCTGTATTTGCCTGTGTCCTCCTCATAAGCATTCTCCTCTTCTCCACACATCTCCCCACCCCTTCATGCACATGACAGGAGTGGTGGGGGGGGGGGACTGCATGAGTGTGTAGGAGGATAAACTGATGCATGCTCACACACTGGCTACATCTGCCCCTCCTACTGCTGGCAGGGAGCAAGGTAATGTGAATTAAAACGTTATATAAACTAAAACTTAAACTACAAAAAATTATTCAGAATGTTTGAAAAGCATTTTTCAAATCAGCATACATAGCATATGCTATTGGAACTGTCCACCAGCTAAAAATCACTTCCTGGTGACAGGTCCTCTTTATTGCATGATGACCTATTTAGACATAATACAACAAAATAGAAATGTACCCTAACATGACATTTTTCTAAAGTGCTTTTTCTTCAATTTTAGGTCCGAACCTTTATTGATCGAATGAAGGGTGGTTACGTCACTACCAGAGCCAGCACCATGTCTCGAGTGAATATGAAGAATTTGTCATCAATAGGTTTTGAATATGTAGGTTGTAAAGTTGGAATAAAGAAAGAATCTTTAAAAGGACATCTCCGCCAGGATGAAGGTTGTAACCAAGCAAACTGGACCTACTGTAGTGTGCCCCTCTGACAGGATCTGCTCTTCTTTAGCTTCTTATGCCCTTGTTTTTTAGGAAAACGAAAGGGATCATATTATGCTAATGAACCTGAGGGGGCTCCAAGCTCCATTAACACCTATGGAACCTGGCCCCTCATGTTCATTTGCAAATTTTTAGTAAAAAAATTGTTTAGTAAACACCAGGGCAAAGAAGTTTAAAGAAGAGCGATTCTGCCATATGGGACACACACCATTATGTCAGTTTGCTGGTTACATCCTTGATCCTGGTAGTAGTGTCCTTTAATTGAATCAGATTATGGCATGAGTAAACCTTTATGAAACTTTGTAATTACATATCCGGTACATGTCTTATTACTTGTCCCTGAGTAAAATTTCTGCATTACTGGTAATGAGACTTTAGAGTCTCATCTCCCAGCATTCCCTATACCGGTTTCAGGGGTTCCTAATAGCAATTTTGACCTGAAAAACCCTAGTCGCTATAATATTGAATGTAGACACCACCCAAAAGTGGTCGGGATCCTTCTAATTTTTAACTGAGAAGCCTTGGTAATTGCTAGGCCATTTTTCAAGGTGCATTTCAATTTAGCCAAAAAAAGGAAAGGGTAGTTTCTCAGGGTTTCTTTCTCATCATATAACCATGAGGTGTACTCAGTATGCATTATGTGAGACTTATATTCTGTGGTGAAGGGAAACCGTGAACCTTTTGTGCCCCTGAAGGATACGTAAGGTCACTTTAGTTATACTACTTTTACGCATGGGTTCTGAGAGGCGCAGGAAGTGATTTGAAGTTTGTCCACACAACCCCGGATATGGCACAATACTACAGCCAAGCCCGAAATGGTTCACATACCCCTTTCACTAAAGCCTCTGTGAAACAGAACCTTTTCAGCCCAATTTAAGCGCCACCATTCTCCTTTAATCTAACCCCCTGTCCATAATGGGATATATATGTAAGGAACCCACCCTGTAACATTTATATACCGAGAACCACAGAACGTTGGGTTTCGTGAATTAAAATAAAGCACAAGTGAAGTTTTTATATTAATTGCCTTAAGGGCACACTAGACAATACATACACACCAGAACAGAGTACAAAATACTACGGTAGCACTGACAAGTCGCAGCAGTTAGTTAGTTAGTTTACCTTGTGTGTGAGCCTAATCGAAGATACACTACGATCTCCTCTGCACTTGATAGTAAATCCTTCCCAGACAAAAAGACAATGGGCCTCAAGTGCCTGATTATATCAGAATGCAACACACCTCTGTCCCTCCAGGAAGGTCCATTGGTCCCAACGTGCCTGTATCACATCACCGAACCTGGAGAAGTCATAGCTTCTCAGGGTAAGTCATAGGTCAGGGTTCTGGTATCATTGGATCCAGTGAATCCCTGGATCGCATTGATACCAAAGCTACCCATTTGCTATGGTCCTTCCAGATATTTTTATATGTTTGGACCCAAGAAGCTAGAGCCTTTAACATTGGGCCCTGTGATCCCCTGCGATAAAAAATCCAAAATGTAGTTTCCCTTAGTCTGAGATGGACCATAACTCCATAACTTTCCCTAATAACTATTGGTTTTAAGAGTTCTTTTGACTCGTTTTTCTCCTGTTGAAAATGGAGGGATAATCACAGCTCAAGCCTGGGAGGATATGCGGCTCCAGAGATCTTTTGAAGTCCGCCCGTACCTGCTGTTAGGTAACCTCTAGTATCTCCATTAGGGCTGGGGGGAAGTGGGAATTTAGTAGTATAAGGCCTTCCTCTCACTGTCCCATATTTATCAAAGTCTGAATGCGATATTTAGTGTCCATTACTTTTTAACTTATTATGATGTACTGTAAAAGTTTTTTTTGGGGAAGCTTTTTCCTTCCTAGCTAGCTGAGCATTGTATAAGAATATCATTGGGTTTAAACACTCATTGGAACTTCATGAATAATGTAAAAGTTGACTTGAGGAAACCTCTTGTTTTTATGTATACTGGTTCAGCTCTATAATAATTTCTAGACAATTTCCACATCACATTCATTTAATAGCAGGAAATATATATTTTAAATTTTATTATAAGAAAACTATATTTCTATACCTCAAATGAACTTTTTTTTCTCCGCAGGATTATCTTGACACTTCAGGGTTTCCGTCTGTTTCCAAGGGTTGAGATATACATTAACATGAAAAGACCTGTTGCTATTTTAGAGAGACTGCAATGATGGTAAGTAGTGCCAAGTCTACATAAATGTATTACAGGCTTGCTTTGGGTAAAAAAAATAATGTAAATATTAGACTAAGTAGAATTTTCATTTTGCACACACATAGATAACATGGATCCTTTCATACTGCAGTACTCATTTTTAGAATTTCTGCACCTTCCTTCCATTACAGACAGTCCCACCAAGGGGCATTCCCATAAGGACAAGTTTCTTATATTACTCTCCACATAACAAAATAACACATTCTCTATTAAGCTGTATTAACAAAAATCCGCATTTCACCAGATATAATCCAACTGTCTTCTATCATCCTGCTGTACCCAATGTTCATTTCCCTAGACAACGACCCAGTAACGTCTCACTGAGGGTCAGGCCACCATCTTGGATTTTTTCGTGAGATCGTGCAGATGAGAATTTCGTCCTGTAAGACCACGCAAAACCTGCACGGAGCTCAGAGACCCTGACTGTGTATATTTCTGTCAGCACATGGTGAGCAGAAGAGAGGGCTGCAAACTGCAAAGAGTAGTGATTCGGGTGAAAGGGAGGCAGCACATATTTGTGGAGCTCTAGCAGATTCATCAGTGTACAAGCCACAATGAGATAAGTGACCCGGGTAAGGGGGAGGCAGGCACATATCTTGATATGTCGTCAGTGCGCACAGTGTCAACATGCTACAAGGCGATATGTCAAAACCGGTCTATCAGCTCTGTGTATAATCATCTCCTCCACTCTCATCTTTCTTTCTAGGTGTCAGTGTGTTAGTACATATCAGAGCCAATGAAATGTATATACACCTTACCCTAATAATGGTAACCACATGACACCCCACAGAACTAGATGGATAATAAGTATGTGTCTGCTTGATGACAATGAGAGTGATTGACTAAAACAGCAATAAACTGTAAATGGTAAAGTATAGGGGTTAAAATGAGCTTTATTGGGTTAACAACCCCTTTAAGGACTTCCGACTTACAGACAACCCCCAGTTACAGGCAGACCTCTCTGCCCTGTGACCACTGGTGAAGAAGCTCTCTGGATGCTTTACATTAGTCCCAGCCTGCAATGATCAGATCTGTAGGTCTTCACAATTAACTTGTATTGATAATCCTGTTCCCATGACAGCACAACGCAACATTTTTAAAACCAACATCACTGGACAAAAAAAATTTGTCTCGAGTTTATAATTATAAATAACTAGTTTACGCTTCCATACAAATGAACTTAAGAACAAAGCTAAGAACATATCTTTCTTACGGGGACCGCTATAACGAAGTCACTGAAGTTTGGGGTTTGTGGAAATAACATGCAGCAGATTTATTGTAGAAATGACTGCAATGAAAATCTTTTATGTTTGTGAATGGGTTTATTGGCAGCAATCACTTGATTTATTAAATGTTGAATATATAACTTTTTTACTAGTGCTCAAAATAACAAAGAACCAATTTTTCCCTTTCTCCACTTTGGCGCATCTCCTCTCATCACGCACCTGATAACGTAAAGAGGACCCATAAGGTCGATTATTGCACAAAACCAACTACAGTCTTTAGATTCCCTAAATCACCTGTATGAGCTCGGTCTGTGGGACAATACAAAAAAAAAAGTGTATACTAGGCAGTCCCCAGGTTACGTACAGAATATGGTTCTGTAGTTGTTCTTAAGTTAATTGGGGTAAAGTCAGATCTGTATACTTTATAATTGTCACATAGTCAACATTTTTTTGGTCTCTATGGCTATTGGATATTCAAAATGTTGGGTTGTCATAAGAACCAGGATTAACTATCAATCTTAATTACAGACACCTTTATAACTGTTTATAGCTGTTTATATTGAGCCTAAGCTAATTACAGTAGTTACCAACCTCCCTAGAGGTCCGTTTGTAACTATGGGTCGTCTGTAAGTCCCTGTGTTCTTAAGTAGGGGACTGCCTGTACTTACTTAGTATGCCTCCCCAATGTGCCTTTCCAAAGCAGAAGAATAAAATAAGATTGGGGTCCTTTTGACTTTTTTAGATATTCCCACCTTTAGTAGTAAACTCTGATTCGACAGTCCCAGAAATTTTTGCGTCAAATAATGAGATGTCTTGTTTCTTGCAACTCTTCATCATGGTCTGCCCTCATGCTTTCATTGTGCTGTTTTTTTCCCCCACCATCCCACATCCTCTCTCCCATCCTCCCCTTCCTTTCGCCCCCCTCCATTCCATGGCTGCATCCCCCTACGCCTTTCCCTACAACCGGACCCTTACCAGAGGACTACTATGCTCATATAGGAAAACTTAATCAGCTTTTGGTATTAAGCAACACTTGCAGATGATGTCAAGCACGTATGAAGCCATAAATATGTAACTCATCAGTTGTCATGCTCTATGTGAGCACTTACATTACATTACATTACGGTACTTTATAACTGCCAAATGTACCCTCATTCTACTGCAGTAGTTTATATATAGGATCTATTCCGGTGTTTATTGCTCTGTTGCTTAAAGAAATATACCACGATTTTTTAAAACCGAAATTTGCTGCCCTATGGTATAAATAAAGCTAAGTTCACACAAGCAATGGAGGAGGCTGATGTCATTTATAACTGAATAAATAATGTGGGCTGCAGCACTATTTTTGTTGTTATAAGTAACAGATGCGTCAGGAAAGGTATACAAAGAAGTTGACGTAAACAGATTCTATATACCTTAAGTATTAGGTGTTCATTTTCCTGTAGCACACCAGGACTAACAGATGGCACTATCGGTGGTGAACTTAGCTTAAAGGGGTCCTCTAGTCATAGCAAGTTAGGCCCTATACACAGGATTCAGTGATGGGATCCCCACCGATCAGAAAGTGGGGGCATAACTTGCTATGACTGAAGAACCCCTTTAAGAAAAATCTCTTTAATCCTTTAAGTATTTCATAAAACATCAAATAAAACAGCAAATAAGCAAAGTAACTGTGCAAAATTCATTAAGACAATACCTGTAAGAAACTGAAAATTTCCTTTGCCAAAAATGAGTTTACTATCAGGGGTTTTGGTAGACATGATTAACGTATCCACAACCGTCCAGTTAGGAATACTTTGTACAAGTGCAACAGCCTCAGCCATCTGCAGATCAGCTAGAAGAAAGGAAAAAGCATTAGACTCTAAAAACTCTGATCTGCATCTCACCTTGCATTCCCTTTATGGCACCAGCATTGCATTTCTATGGAAACCTATGCGCTGGGCAACCTGCGCCCAGTGTCTTGCGTTTGAAAAATATTTTTCTAGACAGCAGGTGCTAGTCACTAATCGTTTGTCTAGGCCAACCAAGAAATTGATCAGGCTGAGGCCTTCCAAGTGCCACGTGAGACCACACCCTGATGGTGTGGCAGCAGAAAACTGGCTGAGAAGTTGCCGCTACCCCTCATTTTAGTATATACTCCCTACACCACAGGTCTATGAACAATCTGCAAACAGGAAAAGGCACTCACTGGATGCAACACAATTGGGTATTGTCCCCACCACCGCCACATACATCAAGATGCTCTGGCGGCTGGGCTGTGCAGCGTATATATTTCTATGGCAGGTCCTATCTGCGCAATTAATGGTGTCATTTAGCTAGCAATTGTGATTATTTCAGGGCTTCTACGCTGGCTCTGATAAATGTCCCCCAATGATTCCATGTTTGCTTTGTGTTGATAGAAATATTTCACACTTACATGATGCGGTAATCTTCTTGTATTTGTTATCAATGGCCTCCTTCCTTCTAAAATCAACTTGTAAAATGATGCTAATGAGCCCGAAGGGCTACCCTCACTTCTGCCTAGCGCAGAGCCTCCAGTGACAGTGACATATTATATCAACAGCGCACACCCGCTACAGCCCAATAAAAGGGCCACAGCCTGAAGCAGCCGTGACCATTGAGTCTCTCTCTCTATAGGAAGAAACCGGAGGGGACATGCTGTGACGCTGGACAGAAGCCCCTGCCCCTAATAGAATATATAAGTTACCCCTTACACAATGAAGGTTCTTACTTTCTGACTGCAAGTAGAGATGTTGAAACCTTAGATCTGAAATATAAGGATTAAGAAGTCGCATCATTTTTCCTCCTATTATAATTTTTATCACCGCAATGTGCAGTCCCTCTTAAAGGTAAAGTTTTCTAGACCTATATCTATAGAGTGATTCCCACCACAGGGTGTGAAGGGAGCCTTGTCCTATCAGCTATTAGTGGGCACCCAGTGACTGCGGAAACGCTATGTGTGAACTGCCTGCAGCACCTCTCCATGGGTGCACATTACCAGTGGTGTTGAGCGCCTTCTTTGCGCCCCACTTGACATCTGGGTGCACTATAAATATCTTCTGAGCCCCTTGAAGAGGAGGGACATAAGGGACTAAGAGCTCCTGGACGTCATCCGCATCCTCCTCGTCGTCCATGTCCTCGTCCGTGGAGCTCCAGCCTCCGCTATCTCCTCCATGCCAGTCTCCCGGTCTCTTAGCACCGCATGGCGGGGTACCCCTCCAGAGACACCGCACTGCATGCCGCATTCCTCCGCTAGGGGGAAGCAGGAGGCGCCTGAGGGGCTGCAGGGTATGTGACCCGGCATGAAGCGGCTTCACTGCGGTGACACTGAGCGAATTACATGTGACATGTGCTCGGAGGACCCGGGAGAGCAACATTGCTGCTGGTGCCGGGTCACATGACCTCGGAGGACGATCCGCAACTTAGCAAACTGTGGGCGTGACTCCGCGGCCCAAGGTCTAGTGAGCTCCTCCCCTTCCCTTCCAGGCCGGTCATGTGATAGTGACGTCACATCTTCCCTGTGTAGCATGCTGTGGGTGACCCCCGGCAGGCCGGAGGTTAGAGGCTGCTGAGGATGACAGCCAGGGGCACCCCCAGCCGCTTCCTGCAGAGTGTGCTGCACAATGGAGTGGGCAGATACGTGTGCCAGCTCAAGAGACTCACCCTGGTCTTCAGTAAGGACGCGCAGCCCTCCCGGGGAGCCAGGTACATGACATAGCTGTCCTCCAGCGACCAGACGTGCGCGCTCAGTGCTTCTCAGTGCGTTTGCCAGTGCTTCTCTCTCAGGTGGGAGGCTTCCATGCATCTTAGAGGGTCATTCCTTTCATGTGTATCACGGGATTTCCTAGATTTGGGAAAATCTTTGGATCCACTCTTATTTTTTCCCTTAAACGTATGTTATGACTGGGGCACCAATCACTGGGATCAGTGATCACTTGCCGTTCATTCAGACAGGACCATTGAGGCCAGTGAATGGCTCAGCCGTCATGTGCACAGTGCTTCGGTGCGACAGACCCACAAGCAATTGAGAAATTACTCGCATTTGTAACCAAAGACAGGATCGTAGTGACTCTTGGGGTCTACGACTTTTTTTTTTTTTTCCCCTCGGTTTTAAAAATCTTGGTATATTACGTTATGATTTACTCCTGCACCTCCCTTGAGAAAGCAAAACGCCTAGTGTTGGTACATGTATAGTAGGTATAGTTTGTTGCTAATATCAGTTTGTTATTTTGGGACAATTATATTTTACATGGATAACCATTTATTTGAATGAGTTGTAAACCAGCTGACAAATTAAAACTCCAGTGAATGTATGTATTGATACCTTCAAAATCAAAACCAAACTAATTTTCAATATTAACCATCTATATAGTCTGATGCTGTATATTATATATCTATAGGTTCTGTATTTTGTTTTTGCTACCACATATTCAGTAGATTACCAAAAACCTCAGATGCTGTTGAACAAATATGTGTCTACAACAAGGATGCGCAGGAACTGCATAAGCAAAATAACTGCAGATTTTTGATGAAGCTTTATTGTAGAGTAGAATTGGTACAATTTTAAAGAAAAACAAAAAGAAAACTTGAAATGTAGTCCTACACCATGTATTAGTGAGTACGGTCTACGTGTGAGTGTCTTGAATATGCATCCAATTGACTTCCGTTCTTTATTTTCAGGGAATATATTGAAGAGAAAGTAGTTGACTTTGCCAAGCAGAATCCTGGTATTGTTGTGTACATCAGTCCCAAGCCTTGTAGGGTACCCAAGCTGGTGGGAGAATATTGTAAGTACCTGTATACTACACTCTTCTCTGTTTCCTAAAGAGCTTACTGAAGGTATGCAAAGAGTGCACTGATTACCCCATCAGGACTGCTCCACGTAAATATATGGCAGCTTTTACTGTGACAGATTGCAGAAAGGACGTTTTTTTACATCATGACAGTAACCAACTTCAAACAGCTATACAGGCGGTCCCCTACTTAAGAACACTCAACTTACATACGACCCATAGTTACAAACGGACCTCTGGATATTGGTAATTTATTGTACTTTAGTCCCAGGCTACAATGATCAGCTGTAACAGTTATCACAGGCGTCTGTAATGAAGATTTAGTGTTAATCCTGATTCTTATAACAACCCAACATTTTTAAAATCCAATTGTCACCAAAAGAGTTCTGGCTGGGATCACAATGATAAAATATACAGTTCCGACTTACATACAAACTCAACTTAAGAACAAACCTACAGACCCTATCTTGTATGTAACCCGGGGACTGCCTGTATCTCCTGAACCGTGGCATCCAGAAACACCATTCTGGTGTCAAATTAAACAGGAGATTTGTGTTTGGCTGCTTCACAGAGCCAGAGATATCTACCCTTAAAGTTGCTCTAAAAAAAAGTTGATTTTTATGTACAGCTTTTTATTGCCAACTGTAAATTTAAGAGTGGATATCTCTGGTTCAGTTAAGCATCCATACAAAATCCATATATCATATGAAAGGGGAAACTCTCCTGTTTAATATGACACCAGGAGAGTTTCTAGTTGCAAGGGTTCAGGAGATATAGGCATTTGAAGTGTGCCCCCCTCCAGATGGTCAGCAAAATGTAGAAGAAGTTGCAGGAAACGCTTTCACTTTTCACTATTGCAGAAGTACATGCACCCTCTGCATCTGAAGCTGAACCTGGGAAAGGGTGATGGAATAATGCTGTACAAATTTATAACAAAGTTTTAAAAAACACTTTAATTGGAAAAATTACCAAAAATCTTTTTTTTTTTTACATTTGTAGTCAGTTATTGGAAAATTTTAAAGGACATTGTAAACCAAACATACAGACCTACTGGTATGTGCCCCCCTCTGGCAGGATGTGCTGTTCTTTTAGCTTTTTATGCCCTTGTTTTTATGCAAATGAGCCCGAGGGACTCCAGGCTCCATTAACTCCTATGGAGCCCCTCAGACTCATTGGCATAATTTTAAAAGCCTTTGAAAAAAAAAACAGGGCATAACAAGCTAAAAGAAGAGCAGGTCCTGCCAGGGGGCACATACCAGTGTCAGTGTTCTTGGTTTACAATCCTTGAACTGGTGATGGATGTACTTTAAATATGTAATTATTAAGTCTATTGTATCAAGATAAGTCTCACATATCTTGGAAAAAAAACAAAGTAAAATTTGTTATGATATTTAACGCTTTTCCAGAGATATCGTCATTTACAGAAGTGCATAGCAGAATGTAAAAAAATATTGACCTGGTCTTTCTGGCACCAATGGCCATCAGTACAGAAAGGGTTAAAGGGAACCTGTCTGGGCTATTGTGTACCTTAAGCCATTTACAGATACTCATAGGTTAATGTACCAAATTACCATGTTTTTAAGACTAGTTGTAGGTATTTGCTTGCTTTACCAGTGTTTCAGTGCTGCAGATACATTTATTTCATGTACTTTATTATTCTTTGTCTCCAGTGAATGGAAGTGTCAGAGAGGAAGACATCAACAGCAAGACTGCTGAGGAAATTGCGCAGCTCATACAGAAAATGGCCAACCAGTCTGGTCTGGATATCATCCGTATACGTAAACCTTACCACACGGATAACCCTAGCATCCAGGGACAGTGGCATCTTTTTACCAACAAGCCAACTTCTCTAAATCTACAGTCATTTGGTGGTGCCAGCCAACACACAGACTCTCCATGAAAGACACAATGCTGTGCATCTATTAGATAGCAAGTCTATACCCCATTCCAAACTAAGAGGATAAAGTTTTCTTCATCAGACATTTCCTTGGTTGTCTTTCTAATATTGTGAATGGTAAATCTTTGAATAAATAGCTTTTCTTATGTTTCTTTCGCTCTGAATTTTCCTTGGTATGCAGAAGGTGGTTGATCCTGTATGAACATGATACATGTAGGAAAGTCCTGCAGCAGTGTCTGTCTAGAGTCTTTATTTATGTGTGGGAAATCTGCAGTGTATTACAATGGTAGCAAGGATGATAAGATTATATTGAGTATTATTTACACACAACAGAATAAAATTATAGGAGAATTAATTGGATGCCCATATTTTAAGATCTGCAGAATTTTAATTTCTGCCGCAGAATTATATTGAATATTTCACTTTTTTTAGTGCAGATCTGCTGCATTTCTGAAACAAAATGCAAGTCCCCTGAAATATCTCATATAGAATAGAAAGCAGATGTTCATGCTCATACTACACTCCATACTACAGGGTGGCTTCTCCTGAAGCACCAAACAAGTGTATGCAGCAAAGGTCAGGTGCAGCGTAGATCTCGTGTTCTCCATTCATTAAAGACTTTTATTCTGCTGTTCTGTCTCCGCCCAGGCGTAGCACACATTCGTGTGCAAGAGGCCTTATTCCAAGACATGGTTAATCCTTATACAAACTATACATAAGGTGTTATATAATGAAGGTGGATCAAAATTATTTCTTGTTTAGAACTATATAGTTTAATATGTATATACTATTATGCTCAATCAGGAGATCATATATGGACACATCTGTATTGCATACTATACAAGGGTGGTAAGGTTATGGCAAAGAGAAATGTCAAACTGGTCATCAATAAGATATACCACTTTTTACCACTTTACAGCTTTTTATTAGATATATTAATACTTGGATAACATTAAAGGGGTATTCCGGGAATATGAACGTCTGACATAGAAACCCATGATGTTATAAATAAATGAATACAACAATACTCAATGTCATTAGGCACAAAACGGAGCTTAAATAATTAGATTTTATGATTTACAAAATTTATGGCCTCTCTAAAGTAGGTGGAGTTATCACTAAGATGGCTGCCACTGGAAACTTCAAGTTCCATGATCCTTTAGTTCTCAATAACTCCTCCTACCACTTATGCTCTGCTCCCAGTGATGATATAACAGACTTTCTTGCTCCGTTACCATAGTAATGATGTGTAACTGTCATCACCACAAGACCGGCCATACTGGATGCACTTCAACCAACCGACTACAGCCAAACTTAGTGGTGATCACATGACCTGCCCAGGCAGGTGCAGGACATGTGATGTGGACATGTGACCAGCGGCCATCTTCTGTCCTGCCCCGGACCGCGCGGAGGAAATTAACGGACTGATTAAAGGGCCAGTAGCATTTTAATTCTTCATTAAAGTGTATTTCAATCAGCATTTTTCCTCTACTGGATCAAAATTTTAAATAACAACTAATTACACATTAGCTTATATTTTGAGTGCCCATTTGTATATGAATTATGCTGATTCCTGGAATACCCCTTTAAGTATTAATGTGTACATGATAGTTGCCACAGTCAATATACAATATCAGACAATGGATTACTTTAAATTTGCAAAGCTAGATGTAGGGTAAGTACACGCCAATCTTTTTATATTACAAAACACTTTATGTACAGTTACATCAAATTTGTAAGAAAGTAAAGTGTGACATTAATAAAGGTGCCTTACAATGCATAGTCATTAACAACAAAACTGTAGGTATTAAAAGGTACATAACAATGAATAACAGATGGGGCCAATTCCCTTGATTCAAACAGGGGAGGGAGGAGAGGTTTAGATATACCCTCCTTGAGCCAGACATAAGAGGGTTTTAAAGGGGTTGTCCACTTTCAGAAAATATTTGATATGGTTTGTGTAAGGAAAAGTTATACAAGTTTCCAATATACCGTATATACTCTATTATAAGCCGACCCGAGTATAATCCGAGACCCCTAATTTTACCACCAAAAACTGGGAAAACCTATTGACTCGAGTATAAGCCGAGGGTGGGAAATGCATTGGTCACAGCTTCCCAGTATATAGCCAGCCTGCCCCCTGTAGTATACAGCCAGCCCAGCCTGCCCCCTGTAGTATATAGCCATCCCACCCTTATAATAAAAATATAAACTTATATACTCGCCCTCTGGCAGCCCCGATGTCAGCGCGGCTCCGCTTCTTTCTTCCTCTTGGCTCCTCGTCAATCTTCCTTCTTCTTCAAAAGCCTGCAGGGCGTAGCCATGTTTTCTTCCGGCCTGCAGGCGCATACTATGACGTGGCCGCTGCTGACGTCATAGCTTGCGCCTGCCTGACGGGAGATAACATGGGGAACCGCGCCGAACATCGGGGCTGCCGGAGGGTGAGTATATAAGTTTATATATTTTATTGACTCGTGTATAAGCCGAGGTGAGGTTTTTAAGCACATTTTTTGTGCTGAAAAACTCGGCTTATACATGAGAATATATGGTACTTTATCAATTCCTAATGGTTTTCTAGATCCCTGCTTGCTGTCCTTCTATAAAAGCTTCTATTTTTACTATCGGTGGATATAAATCTGTTCATGTGATGTGACGGACCATTATTATTACAAAACCTCTATTACACTCTGCTATAATAACTGTTCTTGCACATGCGTGTCCATCACATCACATGGACAGATTTCTATCCAATAGAAGTAAAAATAGAAGCTTTCTAGGACAGCAAGCAGAAATCTAGAAAAGTATAAGGAATTGATAAAGAAAGTAAATTGGAAAATTGGATAAATTTTCCTTACACAAACCATATCAAATGTTTGCTGAAAGTGGACAACCCCTTTAACTTTAAGTATAGCATTTTTTATTCAACTATTTATTAAACAATTTCCAAAACAATACAAACGGCTGTAAATCATAGCTAATGTAAGGGGAAAGATATAAAGCGGAGGAGAAGGAATGGAAGTAGCAGGGTGTATATATCTTCATAGGCTGCAGGGAAATGACTTGGGCCATGAAGAGTGTGGAAAAGCAACGAGCCCAGCTGTATGCTTATGTATCAGTTGGATATAGTCCTTACATAAGTACAGGACCCATAATGGTAGCGTTCGCTCTACAATTTCAGGCCAAATAAGGCATTAAACATACTTGTCCAGAAGCGCCAAACCCTAATACAGTGATACCAGATGTGGAGATGATCACCATGGTCACCACATATGCAAAAGTGGGGAGGAGCGGTGGTACATTTTAAGCATTCTTGCTGGGGCCAGATACCATCTCAGATACCTTATAATTGACGGTAAATCGATTAAAAAAAAAAATTCTATTTTAAAAAAAATTGTGCTGTCATGGGTACAAGGATTATCAAGCTTCTCTACAGACATCTTATAGGTGCTCATTGCAGCCTGGGACTAAAGTAAAGCATCCAGAGAGCTCTTCAGCAGAGGTCACAGTGGGCAGAGAGGTCCGTGTGTATTCTAACTCACAAGGATGATGTAGAAGAGAGGAGCTGGCAGTCTCAATTTAGATTTCAAACACATTAGCAATTCAATGGGTGAGGAAGAAAAACACATTTTTCTATAGATACCCAGTGAGGTTTTTACCTGTACCAATCTTTTGCTCTTTGTTCAGAAAGAGAACAGTAAAGAATCTACTTGCAGATGTTGTCAGTACAAGCGGTATTGTGTATTACAGCTCAGAAATCAGACAGAGCAAGATATAGCCACATTCTTCTAGGCAGAATAAAATACAAATATTTATCTATTTTGTCCCTTTTCAATTCATTTGAAGTAGCCTGCATGTTAGATCAAAAAAAGAGAAAACGCGTATTTAATATTATATATGTATAGCTCAATGCTGTAAGGGGCATGGAATTATATACTGAAATGTATCTCTTGCTACTTCATCAATAATCCTTTGTTCCAAGGCAAATGTATTTCAGAACAGAGCATGCCTTCTGCAGATGAGCAGCTATTGGCCAACCAGCATCCTGCTCAACAGCATCATCCGGCTGTGAATACATCCTCAGCCACAAAATACACACATCATTCCTGCTGATGTGCAGCTCAGACCCCATCGCTTTCATTCCCCTTGAAGAATTTTGCTTTTGTCACTGTGCCTGGTGGCTTCTGTAAGGATGGCTGCTGTGAGCCAGTCTCAGCCGCTGCGCCAGCCCTGCCTCTACCACTCAAGTAGCAAAGGTAGTCATTCTGCTAATTTCAGCCTTCTGTATTTTTCATGTTATGTCATTGTGTACTCTTTGTTTCTATAAAAAGCTATATAGGAATGCTGCTGTATTTATAACTATGATATGCACAAAGCAGTATTACAAAAAGACATGTCACAGAAATATATAGAAGTGTCATTAAGTAATAAAGAACATAAACAGGACTTCTTACTACGGTATCACTGAGTGATTACTTGTGATAACAAATTCCAATGCTTATGTTGATAATTGCAGCCTGGGGCCAAATTTCAGTAGATTACCAGCATCCAGAGAGCTTCACCAGAGGTTACAGTAGCCACAGAAGTCTGTTTGTAAATATTGATCGGTTGTAAGTTGGTGTTTGTAAGTCAGGGACAGCCAGTATATTGTTTCTTGAATCAATTAAATGGATCATAAAGACATGGCAGCTTTCTTTCTAGAACAGTGCCACTTCCGTCATTGGGTTATCACTGGTATTGCAGCTTAGCTCCATTGAGGTGAGCAAGAGACATATGAAATAGCACATACAGCCTATGGACAAGTGTGCTGCTGTTACCAAACAAAAACAACTATGTTCGTAATCCTGGTAAAAACTTTTTCTGTTTAATACTGTGATTAATACTATTATTTCTAAGATAAATGTATAAAAAGACAAGTGGCTATTACCATTATATTTTTAAAGTGGTATATGCCTTTGCAATCCAGTATTATCATTACAACATGTATAGTAGCTCACTACGGCATATAGTCCCCCATACCCCAAATGGCAAAACCTATTTATCAAATACATTTCTAGAACAAGTAACAGAGAAACAGCACACGGTGTTTAAAGATCAGCCAATTTACCCAATATTATATGTCAAAATAACTATAAGATTTTTAATTTTAAAGAGATTGTCCTGGTAAGAGCCGTCCTGTCGTGATCCTCACTTGTAGTAGTGAGATTTCACAGATTTAAGTGGTTTCAATATCCTTCTTCAGAATCTAAATAAGGCAGCCATTTGAAGTAAAGAGAACTCTGAAAAAAAAAAGAAAACAGTTTTAATTGAAAAAAACTATTTTTTTAGCAAAAGCAATCCATAATACGGAACTCCTTTAAGTAATTGAAATTTAATTCCGTTTTTTTGTTTTTATAGAAATAGATGACCAACACTAATGCTCCATATATTATTGCTAGCTTTGGCCCATGTTCGTGTATAATTGCTTTCCATAAAAGAGAAGATACAGACAACGCCCGGTGGCTCCATTACTGTAATGTGGCCCATGGATTTCTAGCATAGTTTCATCACTTTGATAGATATTCCAGAACAGATATAGTACAGTCTTAAATAGACAGACACATTCCCACATTTATTGGTGTTGAAGCAGTTTTCTGTCCTTTTGCACTGATGAAAAGAATGTGAAAAATTAATTGCCAGTTTTGTCACTGTCTGGACTGACAGAAACAGAAAAAATGTGAAGCTAAAGGGGCGTTGTAAATGCTTAGTCGGAGTTTGCGGGGCAATTATTACTGAACATGCGGCACATTCGCAGCATAACAAGAGTGCAACAAGAAATGGTGCATACTTCCACAGCAGTGCAGAGGGCACCAGATTAAATGAAAACTGTGCACAGTTTTGATTATTGCCACACTCTCCACACTCCATAACCACTGATTAACACCGCAAAACTCAATAACGCTAGCAGACACCGCTGCAAATAGGAATGACTGACATGCCTCAAAGCAGTCTGGGCGTATTCATGAGGGGACGAGCTAGGGAACGGTGACCTGCCCATCAAGCCATGTCAGTCACGCCGGGCTAATGGAGTGGGAGGGGGGGTGGTCTGGGGAGAAGCAGCGCGCCTCAGAACGCCCTCATGAATAGCCAACCGCTTGAGCAGATACGGGGTTCATTTTGTACAGTGTTTTTGTGGATGATTTTGAGAACGCTAAGAGTGTAACACTTGCGATCTGGTTTGTACACTAGGAGCTGGCTTTATTAGTGACCTAGCAGTGTGCAGTGATCTTAGCGCTCAGTGACGGAAATAACTGCTAAATTATAAACTCAGTGGCGGATATAGCTGGGCGTCATCTTACGGCAGAGTAACACAGCCTATGCAAGTGCATAGGCTGACGTGTGCTAAATTACCCTGCCAATACCATGATTAGGCAGGGTTTATCATGACAAGCAATCAGATGATTGCTATCATGTCCCCATGTGGAAAAAGTTAAAAAGTAAAAAAAACTGTAGTCAATAGAACAATAAAGAATAAATCCATAAAAATGACCCATAAGCCCCCTAACATATAAAGAGACATGTACCCAAAAAAAAGTATAAATCATAACACAATCCCCCAACATATTAGTATACCGCGTCCGTAACAACCCGATAGAATAAAAGTAAATTTCATTAATTGAACCCGTACGATAACGCCATTAAAAAAACGGTTTGAAAACCCACCAAAAATTATGATTTTTTACCCTATTCAATCTTACAAAAAAGGCAAGTAAAAAGTGATCAAAAAAACATATGTACTTCGAATGATATGGGGCCAAAGTACAACATGGCCGCAAAAAACAAGCCATCAACCAGCTCCGCTAGCCAAAAAAGTAAAAAAACAAAAAAATGTTATTGCCCCTTGGAAAATTACGATTTTCCCCAAAACTATGTTTTTTTTGACAAAATTTAGTAAATGTAAGAAAATATATTCAAGTCTGGTATCCCGAATAGTATCGACCAAGAATAAAGATAAACTCTGATTATAGTCTAAAAACGGGAACACGAAAAAAAAAAACTGTCGAAAATCCAGTACCGAATTGATGCTTTTCTACTTCTGCCCTCAAAAATGAGTTCCTAAATTTTCATTCATAGGTGAATACCAACCCCACAAAAAATGCTGTCACGTGGCCCAATAACGAAAAAATGTTTTCAAAAAATTCTACATTTTTTCTTTTTTTGGAAAATAAAGGCTAAAATTATCAGCAACATTTACCATTAAATGAAGTACAACATGGGGGGAGAAAAACAATCTCAGGAATGCTTTGATAAGTAACAGTGTGCTAACGTTATAAACCATATAAAGCGACGCATGTCAGAATCCAAAAAAAATGGGGCTGAGCCTTGAGGCTAAATCACACGAGTATCGAGGACGTATATACGGCCGATATACGTCCTCCATACCGTACCGCTCCGTACCCGGAAAAAGATCTTTCTCCGTAGTACGGCGCCGTGCGCCATTACTTCCTATGCCGTTTCCGTTGCCCGCTAGCCCCCATGTCTCTCCACAGAGTATAACCAAAATTTAACACACTAAACATACTATCTATTGTCTCTTCATTTGATCCGGCGGTGGGCTTCTCTAATACTGACATGCCGGGATTGCCTGAAAAAAAAGACTAATGAAAGCAGACCTGAGGTCCAGGACGCAATGTCCGGACGCTCCGGGGCAGCTAATTATTCACACCTCACACTACTCTTTTTTGGCCGTGTCACGATGATGAAAGCGGAACATTAGGTATGTTTAGTTTAAAGAGGACCTAACCCAATTTATCGGCAGAGAGCTGAGTACTAAAGTAAGCAGCTCCTAGTGCTTGCTGATCAAAACGCGCAGTGTTAGGCTTACATTCACACCTGACGTATGGAAGACGATAATACGCCGACGTATATACGCCATAGACGTCCTCCATAGAAGTCAATGGGGCACGGCGCCCTACGGGAGCGGTACGGCGCGGCACCGTACCGCTCGCACCGGAAAAAGCTAGGTCTGTCCTATCTTTCTACGTAGTACGGCGCCGTGCGCATTCATTCAATGGAGAGGGCGGGGGTGAGCGCGCTCCCTCATCTGCCTATCCCGTACACGCGTGCCCGGTACGGGGAGGGCAAGGCAGTTTGTGAATATAGCCTTTAGGTGATAGGTTACAGGAAACCCCGGTAACGACTAAACACTGCGGGCGGGGGTATAGTGCAATCATTGGCTTGAAAGTGTCTGATGTATTCATGAGGGGGGCGGTCCGAGGCGCTGCTCTAAACCGGACCGTCCCGCTCGCCTCCATAGGCCGGCAATTGACTGCCGTGCGCTAGGCGGCCGTCACCGCCCTAGTCACGCCCCAACCCCGCCCCTCATGAATATGTCGGACAGCATTGCGAGCTGTAGACAATGACAATATACCCTGACACAGTGTTAGATAGCGTACCGGATGTTCCGGTAAACGCTATCACTATCACACTGCAGACGTAAAATGGGGGGTGACAGGTCCTCTTAAATTTCGGTTTTAAAAAATCGTGGTATATTTCTTTAAGCAACAGAGCAATAAACACCGGAATAGATCCTATATATAAACTACTGCAGTAGAATGAGGGTACATTTGGCAGTTATAAAGTACCGTAATGTAATGTAATGTAAGTGCTCACATAGAGCATGACAACTGATGAGTTACATATTTATGGCTTCATACGTGCTTGACATCATCTGCAAGTGTTGCTTAATACCAAAAGCTGATTAAGTTTTCCTATATGAGCATAGTAGTCCTCTGGTAAGGGTCCGGTTGTAGGGAAAGGCGTAGGGGGATGCAGCCATGGAATGGAGGGGGGCGAAAGGAAGGGGAGGATGGGAGAGAGGATGTGGGATGGTGGGGGAAAAAAACAGCACAATGAAAGCATGAGCAGACCATGATGTAAGAGTTGCAAGAAACAAACATCTCATTATTGACGCAAAATTTCTGGTGACTGTCGAACTCGAGTTTACTACTAAGGTGGGAACTATTCTAAAAAAGTCAAAAGGACCCCTGCTTATTTATCTCTGCTTGGAAAGCACATTGGGGAGCTACTAAGTAAGTACAGGCAGTCCCCTACTTAAGAACACAGGACTTACAGACGACCCATAGTTACAAACGGACCTCTGAGGTTGGTAACTACTTGTAATTTAGCTTAGGCTCAATAAACAGCTATAAACAGTTATAAAGGTGTCTGTAATTAAGATTATAGTTAATCCTGTTCTTATGACAACCCAACATTTTATATCCAATAGCCATAGGACCAAAAAAATGTTGACTATGTGACAATTATAAAGTATACAGATCTGACTTTACCCCAACTTCAACTTAAGAACAACCTACAGAACCATATCTTGTACGTAACCTGGGGACTGCCTGTATACACTTTTTTTTTTGTATTGTGCCCACAACCAGAGTCGATACAGGCTGATTTAGGAATCATAAGACTGTAGTTGGTTTTTGGTGCACATAAATCGCCTTATGGGTCCCTCTTTAACGTTATCAGTGCGTGATGGAGGAATGCGCCAAAGTGGGAAGAAAATTGGTTCTTTTTGTTATTTTGAGCACTAGTAAAAAAGTTATATATTCAACATGTTAATAAATCAATGTGATTGTGCAATATAACCCCATTCACAAACATAAAAGATTTTCATTGCAGTCATTTCTCCAATAAATCTGCTGCATGTTATTTCCACAAACCACCAAACTTCAGTGACTTCCGTTAGAGCGGTCCCGTTACAAAAAGATATGTTCTTTAGCTTTGTTCTTAAGTTCAATTTGTATGGAAGTCGTAACTAGTTATTTTATAATTATAACTCGAGACAAAATTTTTTTTGTCCAGTGATGGATTGGTTTTAAAAATGTCGTTGTGCGGTCATGGAACAGGATTATCAATACAAAGTTAATTGTGAGACCTTAGCAGATCTGATCATTGCAGGCTGGGACTAATGTAAGCATCCAGAGAGCTTCTTGACCAGTGGTCCGGGCAGAGAGGTCTGCCTCCTGTAACTGGGGTTGTCTGTAAGTCGGAAGTCCTTAAAGGGGTTTTAACCCAAAAAAGCTCATTTTAAACCCCTATACTTTACCATTTACAGTTTATTGCTGTTTTAGCTCTATCACTCTCATACTGTCATCAAGCAGACAACACTTACTGTATTACCATCTAGTTCTGTGGGGTGTCAATGGTTACCATAGTTAGGGTACAGTGTATATACATCTTTTGGCTCTGATATTACTAACACACTGACACAGAAAGAAGATGAGAGTGATGGAGATGATTATACACAGAGGCTGATAGACCGGTTTTACATATCGCCTTGTAGCATGTTACACTGTGCGCACTGACGTCATCTCAAGATATGTGCCTGCCTCCCCTTCCCGCCGGTCCTTATCTCATTGTGGCTTTTCAACTGTAAGCTCTGCTAGAGCTCACAAATATGTGCTGCCTACCTCTTCCCCGAATCACTATCTCTTTGCAGTTTTGCAGCCTCATCTCTCTGCTCACCATGTGCTGTACAGAAATACTACACCAGTCAGTGTCTCTGAGCTCGTGCAGGTTTTGCGTGGCTACAGACGAAATCTCATCTGCACGATCTCACGAAAAAATCCAAGATGGTGGCCTGTACCCTCAGTGAGACGTTACTGGTTCGTTGTCTGGGGAAACTGAATTGGGTACAGCAAGGATGATAATAGACAGTTGGATTATATCTGTGTGAAATGCTTTTTTGTTAATACAGCTTAATTAGAGATGTGTTATTTTGTTATGATTGTGGAGTAATATAAGAACTTGTCCTTATGGGAATGCCCCTTGGTTGTGGACTGTCTGTATATGGAAGGAAGGTGCAGATAAATATTCTAAAAATTGAGTTACTGGCAGTATGAAGGATCCATTTATCTATGTGTGTGCAAATGAAATTCTCTACTTAGTCTAATATTTACATTATTTTTTTTACCCAAATGGCCAGCCTGTAATATCATTTATGTAGACTTTTGGACTCACTTACCATCATTGCAGTCTCTCTGAAATAGTCAACAGGTCTTTCATGTTACATGTATATCTACAACCCTTGGAACGACGGATAACCCTGAAGTGTCAGATAATCCTGCGGAGAAAAAAAAGTTCATTTGAGGGTATAAAATATAGTTTTTCTTATAATAAAATTTTAAAATATATATTTCTGCGCTATTAATGAATGTGATGTGGAAATTGTCTAAAATATTATAGAGCTGAACAGTATACATAAAAACAAGAGGTTTCCTCAATCAACTTTTACATTATTCATGAAGTTCAATGAGTGTTTAAACCAATGATATTCTTATACAATGTCTCAGCTAGCTAGGAGGAAAAAGCTTCCCCAAAAAAAATTTTACAGTACATCATAATAGTTAAAAAAGTAATGGACACTAAATATCGCATTCAGACTTTGATAAATATGGCAGTGAGAGGAAGCCTTATACTACTAAAATTCCCACTTCCCCCCAGCCTAATGGAGACTAACTAGAGTGTTACCTAACAGCAGGTGGGCGGACTTCAAAAGATCTCTGGTAGCCGCATCATCCTCAAAGGCTTGAGCTGATTATCCCTCCATTTTCAAACAGGAGAAAAAGAGTCAAAAAACTCTTAAACCAATATGTTGATTAGGGACAGTTATGGAGTTATGGTCCATCTCAGCCTAAGGGAAACTACATTTTGGATTTTTTTATCTCAGGGATCACAGTGGCCCAAGTTAAAGGCTCTAGCATTCTTGGGTCCAAACATATAAAAATATCTGGATAGGACCATAGCAAATGGGTAGCTTTGGTATCAATGCGATCCAGGATTCACTGGATCCAATGATACCAGAACCCTGACCCTATGACTTCCCTTGAGAAGCTATGACTTCTCCAGGTTCTGATGTGATACAGGCAGTTGGGACCAATGACCTTCCTGGAGGGACAGAGGTGTGTTGCATTCTGATATAATCAGGCACCTCTGAGGCCCTTTGTCTTTTGTCTGGGAAGATTTACTATCAAGTGCAGAGGAGATCGTAAGTGTGATCTTCATTAGGCTCACCACAAGGTAACTAACTAACTACTGCTCGACTTGTCAGTGCTACCTTAGTATTTTGTACTCTGTTTTCTGGTGTGTACTGTATTGTCTAGGTGCCCTTAAGGCAATTAATATAAAAACTTACCTTGTTGCTTTTATTTTAATTCACGAACACCCCAACGTCTGTTTCTCGGTATATAATGTTACAGGGTGGTTCCTTACACTATATAATCCCTTATGGACGCGGGTTAATTAAAGGAGAATGGTGGCAGCTTAATTGGGCTGAAAAGGTTCTGTTTCACAGAGGCTAGTGAAAGGGGTTTAACCATTCGGGCTTGGCTTTATTATTGTGCCATATCCGGAGGTGTGTGGACAACTTCAAATCACTTCCTGCGCCTCTCAGAACCCATGCGTAAAAAGTATAACTAAGTGACCTTACGTAGTCCTTCGGGGCACAAAGTTCACGGTTTCCTTCACCACAAACTATAAGTCTCACCTAATGCATACTGAGTACACCTCATGTTATATGATGAGAAAGAACCCTTGAGAAACTACCCTTTCCTTTTTTGGCTTAAATTGAAATGCACCTTGAAAACTGCCTAGCATTCCAAGGCTTCTCAGTACAAATTAAATTGGATCCCGACCACTTTTGGGTAGTCGTCTACATTCAATATATAGCACTATGGGTTTCAGGGTGCAAAATTGCTATTAGGAACCCCTGACAACAGTATAGGGATGCTGGGAGATGAGACTCTAAAGTCTTCATACCAGTTAATGCATGCATAATTACTCAGGACAAGTAATAAGACATGTACGGATATGTATACAAGTTTCATAAAGGTACTCAGCCATACCTCTTATTCAATTAAAGGACATCTACTACCAGATCAAGGATTGTAAACCAAGCAAACTGACATAATGGTGTGTGTCCCATTGGCAGAATCCGCTCTTCTTTAAATTCTTATGCCCTGGTGTTTACTAACAATTTTTTTACTAAAAATTTGCAAATGAACTGAGGGGCCTAGGTTCCATAGGTGTTAATGGAGCTTGGAGCCCCTCAGGTTCATTAGCATAATATATCCCTTGTTTTCCTAAAAAACAAGGGCATAAGAAGCTAAAGAAGAGCAGATCCTGTCAAGGGGCACACTCAGTATGTCAGTTTGCTTGGTTTACAATCCTTCATCCTGGCGGAGATGTCCTTTTAAAGATTCTTCTTTATTCCAACTTTACAACCTACATATTTCAAACCTATTGATGACAAATTCTTATATTCACCTCGAGACATGGTGCTGGCTCTGGTAAGTGACTAAACCCTCCTTCATTCGATCAATAAGTTCGACCTAAATTGAGAAAAAGCACTTTAGTGTCATGTTATGTACATTTCTTATTTTGTTGTATTATGTCTAAATAGGTCATCATGCAATAAGAGAGGACCTGTCACCAGGAAGTGATTTTTAGCTGGTGGACAGGTTTCCAATAGCATATGCTATGGTATGCTGATTGAAAAATGCTTTTCAACATTCTGAATAATTTAGTTTGTAGTTTATATAAGTTTAATTCACATTACCTTGCTCCCTGCCGCAGTAGGAGGGGCAGTGTAGCCAGTGTGAGCATGCATCAGTTTATCCTCTCACACTCATGCAGTCCCCCCCCCCCACCACTCCTGTCATGTGCATGAACTGGGGTGGGGAGAGTGTGGAGAAGAGGAAGAATGCATGAGGAGACACAGGCAATACAGGCGCAACTGACACCAACCCCTCCCCCCTTTCTCCCCCCATAGGACTCACACATGCTGCAGGCAAAATACACATTCACGTATTAAATACACAAAATAGAGGTCATGCAGATGTCAAAATCCCAGAAAACTAGTTACATTGCGGACGATTGTAGATCTTACCTATTGTGGAAATATGTCGTCCTCCTAGAGTGTATCTTCAACAACTTGCTCGGTAGACTATGATATAAATGGATAGTTTTTCTCAGAATAAAATTATAAAGTTACAAAACAAGTTCATCAAAATACCTGAAGTCACAAGCACTAAAGCAATGGTTCTGTACATTCCAGTTTGAGCTATAGTTTATAAATTATACAATGGGGTACATTTACTTAGTTCCATGAACCAGTTTTCTGTCGGACTTTCCACGTTCTTTCTAGTGAAAATTGCTTGCACAGGTAATTAAGAAGAGTCCGCGACACATACGTGTCACGCGCCAGATTTCACATGCAAAGTCCAACAGAATTGTGTCATACGCCCCATGCTAAAGGGGCACCAAAAAAACTGAGAGAAACCTGAATCTGGCGCCCTGTGCACACTACACAGGCAAACTGCATACAGTTTGCACTGTTCTTAGTAAATGTGCTGTAATATGTACATATATAGTATGGGGGATATTTATCATACGCTGGCGCTCGTGCGCCAGCTTGATCGATCGCCCCGACGTTGCAAATTCGCAACCCGATACATCAGAGGCATCTGCCTCGTGGTATCGGCTGCCAGCAGCGCAGCGTTTATCCTAGCAGGCAGGGGCCTGACGTAGAAAAAAACGAAGCGGCGACTTTTCACGTATGAAAAGTCGCCGGCAGACACAGGCGAGTCGCAGGCCGGGGACAGTAACGCCCTGCGCTGGCCCACTCCATCCGCCACGCCCCACCCCCCACCCTCCCCGCTCGGCCGGCCGCGCCCCCCCTTCACGCCCCCTGGCGTGAAGGTGGCGGATTGGGGGAAAATAATCGCAAAAAGCTAGCAATAAGCTAGCATTTGCGATTATTTCAGGGCCTCTGCGCCACTGGCGGTGGCAGAGGTCTGATAATATGCCCCTATATGTATAAATCCATAAGTAGTGGTGTACATTCTATTGGAACAAACAAGTGCTGTGTAACATATACGGTAAGTCTAAACAATCTGTGGTGGGAGACATTTTGCTCATAGAAAAATATATTTAAATTCTTTAATTGTTAAACTACACCAAACAAAAAAATGCTGTATTTACCAATGTACATTTTATGCAAATTAATTAACCTAATATATAATTAACGTATATTTGGACTAACTAACAAAAACAGTGAAAATGATATAAACAAATCATATGGATTGTAACCATACTTACATGCTGACCTCTCCTCTGATCAGAACATCACAGCGTGAGCACAGAGAATACATTTCAGTGCCACTGTTTGCAGCTCATTTGAACCTGGCTGCAAAGGTTTCTTCACATTGACAATGACTAAAATAAAGTAAGAAAATAAATATAATGTTGATTGTAAAGCTACCTTATATACTATACAACACACATGTAGAATACAAGTGAGTTTTCTTAGATGTTATAGTGTGGCTGGAATGCTGGAAATATCCGTGTTTGCGTGGGTTCCTCCGTGTCCTCCGTTTCCTCCCCACTCCAAACATACGCTAGGTTGTTTAGATTGTGAGCCCCATGGGGACAGGGACCATTTGGGCAAGCTTTGTGCAGCGCGCGTAATCTTTGTGCGCTATATAAATAAAGAATTATTATATATATCATCAATGGCTTCATAGAAGTGAATGGATAGACTTAGGCCTCTTCCCACTAGCGTTGCGTTCACGTCAGGGTGCAATGCGGAAAAACTGACGTTTTGTGCTGCGTTTTGTTCCATTTTTCCTTGGAGTAGAATTAGCGTTTTGCGTTTTTCACGCGCGTGTTGTAGGTTTTTTTTTGCGTTTTCGGCGCATTTTCACGCCGATTCAATGGGAGACTCGAGCATTTTTCAAAGGGACCATGGTTTGGGATTAAAATGTGTTATTTATTGAAAAATAATGTCTTCTGATAATTTGCAAACATCTGCGATCTATTCTTCACTGTTCCGCGCGTATATTATCTCCCGACAATTTAGCAGATGTGAAGAACAGTGAAGAATAGAATAAAAACATTGAACACAGTGAAACACAGTGAACACAGCCATTTAGAGAAAAACACGTGCAGAACCAGTGCAGAATAGATTACAGATGTTCGCACATCTGCTTACTTGTCTTTGGAGAATGCGCGGATGGCGCGAACAAAATAGATGTGAAAACAATATATATGTGGTGTGAAGACACATTGCAGATGTTTAAATACATCTGCATGTGTTCTTCACACATATATATTGTTCTTCACTGCTATTTTGGGCGCACCGTTCCGTGCGATCTCCCGACAAGAAGGCAGAGGTGCCGAACATCTTAATCTATTCTGCACTGTGTTCTGCACTGTGTTTTTTCTCTTAAAATGATCCTGTGTTACTGTGTTCACTGTGTTCAATGTTTTTATTCCATTCTTCACCTGTTCTTCATTGTGTTTTTTTATTATAATGTCGATCGCGAGCAGGGGAAATAATGTTATCTGGTCACTTAGCAACCCTTACGTTTAAAACGCATTGCACTACGCATTGCAATTGCATATTGCGAGTGCAATGCGTTCTTGATGCATCTCCATAGACTTGAATGGGCGTGAAAACGCGCGTGACACGCAAAATAGAGCATGCTGCGTTTTGGACGCGCTTGAAAACGAACGCAAGCACGCGCGTTAACCAACGCTAATGAGTAAAGACCCATTGAATACATGGGACAGTAGGCAATGCAGTTC
This sequence comes from Engystomops pustulosus, assembly GCA_019512145.1. NCBI lineage: Eukaryota > Metazoa > Chordata > Amphibia > Anura > Leptodactylidae > Engystomops > Engystomops pustulosus. Next base: position 84,194,439 of record CM033642.1, on the reverse strand, counting down.
TGCGCGTCAAATGCACGCGCAGAACTCGCGCGTGAAAAAACGCCAGTGTAGAAGGGGCTTTAAGCACTTATATGCTGGAAAGTGTTTTTATCTTGAAGAATGTTAGAGGTTCAGGACAGTTGGGTCTTTTTAGAAGTATGATACACAAACTAGGCTACACCATCACTTCTAAAGAAGGAAAATTCCTTACAGAGAGAATAGGAGGCTTATTCTCAGGACTGTTAGGTTAATAAAACAGTAATACCAGTATACAGTATTTGGAAATTCTAAATGTGCAACAGAGCTAAAACTAACCTCTTTAACGTAAATCTAGATTCTCTCTGAATACAAAATGTAATGTAACATACTTTTAATACTTCTCCCAATATTATATGTCAAAATAACTATAAGATTTTTAATTTTAAAGAAGAAAGTACTATAAAGTTATGTTACATTACATTTTTATTCAGAGAGAATCTAGATTTACGTTAAAGAGGTAGTTTTAGCTCTGTTGCACATTTAGAATTTCCAAATATACTGGTATTACTGTTTTTATTAACTCTAACAGTCCTGAGGATAAGCCTCCTATTCTCTCTGTAAGGAATTTTCCTATCTTTAGAAGTGATGGTGTAGCCTAGGTTGTGTCATCACTTCCTAAAAAGACCCAACTTCCTGAACCTCTAACATTCTTCAAGATAAAAACACTTTTCCAGCATATAAGTACTTAAGTCTATCCATTCACTTCTATGAAGCCGTTGATTATATATTAATAATAATTCTTTATTTATATAGCGCACAAAGATTACGCAGCACTGCACAAAGCTTGCCAAATTGGTCCCTGTCCCCATGGGGCTCACAATCTAAACAACCTAGCAGTATGTTTGGAGTGTGGGAGGAAACCGGAGGACACGGAGGAAACCCACGCAAACACAGATATTTCCAGCATTCCAGCACCATATAACATCTAGAAAACTCAACTTGTATTCTACATGTGTGTTGTATAAGTATATAATGTAGCTTTACATCAACATTATATTTATTTATTTCTTACTTTATTTTAGTCATTGTCAATGTGAAGAAACCTTTGCAGCCAGTTCAAATGAGCTGCAAACAAGTGGCGCTGGAAATGTATTCTCTGTGCTCACAGCTTGATGTTCTGATCAGAGGAGAGGTCCAGCATGTAAGTATGGTTACAATCCATATGATTTGTTTATATAATTTTCACATGTTTTTGGTTAGTTAGTCCACAAATATACGTTAATTAATATATTAGGTTAATTAATTTGCATAAAATGTACATTGGTAAATACAGCATTTTTGTTTGGTGTAGTTAACAATTAAAGAATTTAAATATATTTTTCTATGAGCAAAATGTATCCCCTATCCACAGATTTGATTTAGACTTACCGTATATGTTACAGCGACTTGTTTGTTCCAATAGAATTACACCACTACTTATGGATTATACATATACTGTATATGTCATTATTACAGCCACATTTACAAGAAAATGCAAACTGTGCGTTTGCCTGTGTAGTGTGCACGGGAGCCAGATTCAGGTTTCTCTCAGTTTTTTTTTGTGCCCCTTTAGCATGGGCGCCATGACCAATTCTGTTGGACTGGCATGTGACAATCTGGCGCTGAAGTAATGGTGTCACGGACCTCTTTTCTTATTACCTGTAGCAAGCCATTTTTCACTAGAAAGAAACGTGGCAAAGTCGACAGAAACCTGGTTCATGGAACTAAGCTACAATGTCCCCCTGTCACTTTAGAACTCTGCTCAACTGGAATGACATTCCTTGCTTTATGCTTGTGACCTCCAGGTATGTTCTGATGAACTTTGTTGTAACTTTATAATTTTATTCTGAGAAAAACTATCCATTTATATCAATAGTTACAGGAGCAAGTTGTTGAAGATACACTTCTAGGAGGATCTGACATATTTCACACAATAGGTAAGCTCTACAATACGTCGCAATGTAACTAGTTTTCTGGGATTTGTGACATCTGCATGACCTATATTTTGTGTATTTAATACAGTGAATGTGATTTTGCCTGCAGCATGTGGTGAGTCCTATGGGGGGAGAAAGGGGGGAGGGGTCTGGTGTCAGTTGCAGCCTGTATGTGCCTGTGTCTCCTCATGCATTCTTCCTCTTCTCCACACCATCTCCCCACCCACAGTTCAATGCACATGACAGGAAGTGTGGGGGGGGGGGAGCTGCATGAGTGTGGAGGAGATAAAACTGATGCATGCTCACACTGGCTACAGCTGCCCCTCCTACTGCTGGCAGGGAGCAAGGTAATGTGAATTAAACTTATATAAACTACAAAAATTATTCAGAATGTTGAAAAGCATTTTTCAAATCAGCATAACATAGCATATGCTATTGGAACCTGTCACCAGCTAAAAATCACTTTCCTGGTGACAGGTCCTCTTTATTGCATGATGACCTATTTAGACCATATAAAACAAAAATAAGAAATGTACAATAAAATGACACTAAAGTGCTTTTCTTCCAATTTAGGTTCAGAACTTATTGATCGAATGAAGGAGTGTTTAAGTCACTTACCAGAGCCAGCACCATGTCTCGAGGTGAATATTAAGAATTTGTCATCAATAGGTTTGAAATATGTAGGTTGTAAAGTTGGAATAAAGAAGAATCTTTAAAGGACATCTACCGCCAGGATGAAGGATTGTAAACCAAGCAAACTGACATACTGGAGTGTGCCCCCTCTGACAGGATCTGCTCTTCTTTAGCTTCTTATGCCCTTGTTTTTTAGGAAAACAAGGGATTAAATATTATGCTAATGAACCTGAGGGGCTCCAAGCTCCATTAACACCTATGGAACCTAGAGCCCCTCAGGTTCATTTGCATAATTTTTAGTAAAAAAAATTGTTAGTAAACACCAGGGCATAAGAATTTTAAAGAAGAGCGGATTCTGCCAGATGGGACACACACCATTATGTCAGTTTGCTTGGTTTACAATCCTTGATCCTGGTAGTAGATGTCCTTTAATTGAATAAGATGAGTGCTGGAGTAACCTTTATGAAACTTTGTATTACATATCCTGTACATGTCTTATTACTTGTCCTGAGTAATTATGCATGCATTAACTGGTATGAAGACTTTAGAGTCTCAGTCTCCCAGCAGTCTATACTGTGTCAGGGGTTCCTATAGCAATTTGCACCCTGAAACCCATAGTAGCTATATATTGAATGTAGACGACTACCCAAAAGTGGTCGGGAATCCAATTATAATTTGTACTGAGAAGCCTTGGAATGCTTAGGCCAGTTTCAAGGTGCATTTCAATTTAAGCCAAAAAAGGAAAGGTAGTTTCTTCAAGGGGTTCTTTCTTCATCATATAACATGAGGTGTACTCAGTATGCATTAGGTGAGACTTATAGTCTGTGTGAAGGAAACCGTGAACTTTTGTGCCCCTGAAGGATACGTAAGGTCACTTAGTTATACTTTTTACGCATGGGTTCTGAGAGGCGCAGGAAGTGATTTGAAGTTGTCCACACAACCTCCGGATATGGCACAATAATAAAGCACAGCCCCGAATGGTTAAAAGACCCCTTTCACTAGCCTCTGTGAAACAGAACCTTTTCAGCCCAATTTAAGCTGCCACCAGTTCTCCTTTAATATAACCCCGGTCCATAATGGGATTATATAGGGTAAGGAACCAACCCTGTAACATGTATATAACCGAGAAACACAGACGTTGGGGTTCGTGAATTAAAATAAAAAAGCAAGCAAGGTTAAGTTTTATATTTAATTGCCTTAAGGGCACACTAGACAATACAGTACACACAGAAAACAGAGTACAAAATACTAAGGTAGCACTACAAGTATCAGCAGTTAGTTAGTTAGTTACCTTGTGTGTGAGCCTAATGGAAGATCACACCTTACGATCTTCCTCTGCACTTGATAGTAAATCAGTTCCCAGACAAAAGACAAAGTGGCCTCAGAGGTGCCTGATTATATCAGATGCAGACACACCTCTGTCCCTCCCAGGAAGGGTCATGGGTCCCTACTGCCTGGTATCACATCCAGAACCTTGGAGAAGTCATAGCTTCTCAAGGGGAAGTCATAGGGTCAGGGTTCTGGTATCATTGGATCCAGGTGAATCCCTGGATCGCATTGATACCAAAGCTGACCCATTTGCTATGGTCCTATCCAGATATTTTTATATGTTTGGACCCAAGAATGCTAGAGCCTTTAACATTGGGCCACTGTGATCCCCTGAAGATAAAAAAATCCAAAAATGTAGTTTCCCTTAGGCTGAGATGGACCATAACTCCATAACTGTCCCTAATCAACATATTGGTTTAAGAGTTTTTATGACTCTTTTTCTCCTGTTTGAAAATGGAGGGATAATCAGCTCAAGCCTTTGAGGACGATGCGGCTACAGAGATCTTTTGAAGCCCGCCCACCTGCCATGTTAGGTAACACTCTAGTTAGCTCCATTAGGCTAATTATGCTGAGGCTGGGGGGAAGTTGGGAATTTTAGTAGTATAAGGCCTTCCTCTCACTGGCCATATTTATCAAAGTCTGAAATGCGATATTTAGTGTCATTACTTTTTTAACTTATTATGATGTACTGTAATAATTTTTTTTGGGGGAAGCATTTTTCCTAGCTAGCTTGAGCATGTGTATAAGAATATCATTGGTTAAACACTCATTGAACTTCATGAATAATGTAAAAGTTGAAGTTGAGGAAACTCTCTTTGTTTTATGTATACTGTTCAGCTCTATAATATTTATAGACAATTTCCACATCACATTCATTTATAGCATGAAATATATATTTTAAAATTTTATTATAAGAAAACTATATTTCTTATACCTCAAAATGACTTTTTTTCTCCTGCAGGATTATCTTGACACTTCAGGGTTATCCGTGCTGTTTCCAAGGGTTGAGATATACATTATACATGAAAGACCTGTTGATATTTTAGAGAGACCTGCAATGGATGGTAAGTAGGAGCCAAAAGTCTACATAAAATGGATTACAGGCTTGCATTTGGGTAAAAAAAATAATGTAAAATATTAGACTAAGTAGAATTTCATTTGCACACACATAATAACATGGATCCTTTCATACTGCGGTTAAATCAATTTTAGAATTTATGCACCTTCCTTTCCATATACAGGCAGTCCCACAAAGGGGCATTCCCATAAGGACAAGTTTCAAAATAACACATTCTCTAATTAACTGTTATTAACAAAAAAAGTCCAACCTGTCTCTATCAGTCCTGCTGTACCCAATTTCAGTTTCCACTAGACACGACCCAGTAACTTCTCACTGAGGGTCAGGCACCATGTTGGATTTTTTCGGGGAGATCGTGCAGATGAGATTTCTGTCTGTAGCCACGCACCTTGCACGGAGCTCAGAGACACTGACTGATTATATTCTGTCAGCACATGGTGAGCAGAGAGAGAGGCTGCAAACTACAAACAGATAAGTGATTCGGGGGAAGAGGGAGGCAGGCACATATCTGTGAGCTCTAGCAGAGTTCACAGTGTAACAAGCCACAATGAGATAAGTGACCCGGGGGACGGAAGGGGAGGCAGGCACATATCTGTGAGATGAGCAGTGCGCACAGTGAAACATGCACAAGGCGATCTATGTAAAACGGTCTATCAGCCTCTGTGTATAATCATCTCAGCAACTCTCATCTTCTTTCTGATGTGCAGTGTGTAGAAAATGCAGAAGCCGAAAAGTGTGAAAGACACCTGTACCCTAAGAGGTACACAGTTACACCCCACAAGAACGAGATGGGATAAACGTGAAGGTTGCGGATGAGCAGATAAGAGTGATAGGAGCTAAAACAGCAATAAACTGTAAATGGTAAAGTATAGGGGTTAAAATGAGCTTTATTGGGTTAACAACCCCTTTAAGGACTTCCGACTTACAGACAACCCCAGTTAAGGGCAGATCCTCTCTTGCCCGCGGACCACTGGTGAAGAAGCTCTCTGGATGCTTTACATTAGTCCCAGCCTGCAATGATCAGCTGTAAGGTCTTCACAATTAACTTTTATTGATAATCCCTGTTCCCATGACAGCACAACATTTTTAAAATCCAATCATCACTGGAACAAAAAAAATTTGTCTCGAGTTATAATTATAAAATATACTAGTTACGACTTCCATACAAATTGAACTTAAGAACAAAGCTAAAGAACATATCTTTTATGTAACCCGGGGACCGCTTATATGGAAGTCACTGAAGTTTGGTTTGTTGGAAAATAACATGCAGCAGATTTATTGTAGAAATGACTGCAAATGAAAATCTTTTATGTTGTGAATGGGGTTAATTGGCAGCAAGCACAGTGATTTATTAAAGGGTTGAATATATAACTTTTTTACTAGTGGCTCAAAAATAACAAAAGAACCAATCTTCTTCCACTTTGGCGCATCTCCTCTCATCATCGCACCTGATAACGTAAAGAGGACCCATAAGGTCGATTATGGACACAAAACCAACTACAGGTCTTTATGAGTCCTAAATCAGCCTGTATGAGCTCTGTCTGTGGGCACAATAACAAAAAAAGTGTATACAGGCAGTCCCCAGGTTACGTACAAGATAGGTTCTGTAGGTTGTTCTTAAGTTGAATTTGTATGTAAGTCAGATCTGTATACTTTATAATTGTCACATAGTCAACATTTTTTTGGTCTCTGTGACAATTGGATTTTAAAAATGTTGGGTTGTCATAAGAACCAGGATTAACTATAAATCTTAATTACAGACACCTTTGATAACTGTTATAGCTGTTTATTGAAGCCTAGAGCTAAATTACAGTAAGTTACCAACATCCAGAGGTCCGTTTGTAACTAGGGGTCGTCTGTAAGTCCAGTGTTCTTAAGTAGGGGACTGCCTGCACTTACTTAGATGCCTCCCCAATGTGCTTTCCAAAGCAGAAGATAAAATAAGAGTGGGTCCTTTTGACTTGTTTTAGAATAGTTCCCACCTTTAGTAGTAAACTCTGAGTTCGACAGTCACAGAAATGTTTGCGTCAAATGAATGAGATGTCTTGTTTTCTTGCAAACTCTTCATCATGGTCTTCTCATGCTTTCATTGTGCTGTTTTTTTCTTACAGACTACTATGCTCATATAGGAAAACTTAATCAGCTTTTGGTATTAAGCCAACAACTTGAAGATGATGTCAAGCACTTAGGAAGCCATAAATATGTAGCTCATCAGGCCGCAGTGTTTGATAGCGTTACCAGAGGTTTCCGGTAACGCTATCACTCTAACACTGCGGCGTTTGATCAAGCACTAGGAGCTGCTTAATTTAGTAAGCAGTTCCTAGTGCTGATAAATGGGGTGACAGGTCCTCTTTAAACTAAACATACCTAATGTCCGCTTCATCATCGTGACACTGCAAAAAAGAGGTAGTGGGAGGTGTGAATAATTAGCTGCCCGGAGCGCCGGACATTGTGTCCTGAAACTCAGGTCTGCTTTCAGTAGCCTTTTTTTCAGGCAATCCCGGCATGTCAATATTAGAGAAGCCCACCGCCGTACCGCTCCCGTAGGGCGCCGTGCGCCCATTGACGTCTATGGAGGACGTATATCGGCCGTATATACGTCGGCCGTATATACGTCTTCCATACGTCAGTGTGAATGTAGCCTAACACTGCGGCGTTTGATCAAGCACTAGGAGCTGCTTACTTTAGTAAGCAGCTCCTAGTGCCGATAAATGGGGTGAAAGGTCCTCTTTAAACTAAACATACCTAATGTCCGCTTCATCATCGTGACACGGCAAAAAAGAGGTAGTGGGAGGTGTGAATAATTAGCTGCCCGGAGCGCCGGACATTGCGTCCTGGAACTCAGGTCTGCTTTCAGTAGTCTTTTTTTCAGGCAATCCCGGCATGTCAATATTAGAGAAGCCCACCGCTTTTTTTCAGGCAATCCCGGCATGTCAATATTAGAGAAGCCCACCGCCAGGATCAAAATGAAGAGGACATTAGATGAGTATGTTTAGTTTAATTTTGGTTATACTCTATGGTAGAGACATGTGGGCTAGTACATTTTTGAACTTCACTCAAAAATGTACGTCACGTGGAGCTAATCTGTTCAGGGCAGATCCCCAATATTCAGAAGTCAATTCACAGTTACCATTTGAAAGCGAGGTGTGAATTATTTAATATAACATGCAGTGTACAAGGAAATTGACAAAAAATAATGCAGTTAAACCATTTTCTTACAAGCTTTTACTATGAAGCCCAAGTGACACATAATGATCCTGGGGAGATTTATCAGAAGTGTCTGTGAGCAGAACTGTTCTAGTTACCCATGGCAACCAATCAGAGCTCAGCTTTCATTTTCCCACAGCTGTTTAAAAATGAAAGCCGAGCTTCATTTGGTTTTCATGGGCAAGTAGAACACTTTTACCTTGGCTACCTCTCCCCCTAAATCACCCCTACATTTATTATAGCGTTTATTCTTTGGTCAGTACAATCAATTTATAGTCTTGTGCCATTGATGCAATATCACTGCTGCAGCCTCTTTATGTAAACAGACAACCAATGATGGGAGCCACAGTTCTGTACTGTTACTTCATTAATAAGCCCCTGGGTGGGATTATTACACAACAGGCAACTACAGCAAAACACAGAGCAGGTAGATACACTATATTGGACTATGCCAGTATAATACAGTAGATTTGACCCTGATATTTCACTATACAGTGCTTCAAGGGTCTTGTAAACTCTAGAAAGGCACAAAGCCACCCTTCCAACAGTACACCTTATAAGAAAGCAAACGCAATTTAAAAACGCAATGCAAGCTAAGGGGCAGGCCTTGGCCCGATTACATATGCTTTTTTATGGAAAAGCATATGATCAGTAACCAGCACCCAGTATCTGTCATTGTTTAAATGCAAGACACCAAGTGCTAGTTACCAATCACATGCACTTCACTGGAAACACGCATGTAATTGGGTCGAACCCCATCCCCATGTGCTTGTGTTGTGTCTAAATGCAATGCTAGCATCACATGTGACTGCACCTTGAGGCTGCTTTAACCCCTTAAGGATGAAGCCATTTTACAGCTTAAGGCTCAGCCCCATTTTTTGGATTCTGACATGCGTCGCTCTATATGGTAATAACTTTTGAACACTGTTACTTATCAAAGCAATTCTGAGATTGAAGTACAACATGTGGGGAGAAAAACATTTTAGTGGTAAATGTTGGCTGATAAGTTTAGCGTTTATTTTCCAAAAAAAGAAAAAATGAAGAATTTTTTGAAACATTTTTTCGTTATTGGGGCCATGTGACAGCATTTTTTGGGGGGTTGGTATCACCTATTGATGAAAATTTAGGAACTCATTTTTGAGGGCAGAAGTAGAAAAGCATCAATTCTGTACTGGATTTTCGACAGTTTTTTTTTTCGTGTTCCCCGTTTAGACTAATAATCATGTTATCTTTATTCTATGGGTCGATACGATTACGGGGATACCAGACTTGAATATATTTTCTTACATTTTACTAAATTTGTCAAAAAAAACATAGTGTGGGGAAAAATCTATAATTTCCAAGGGGCATAACATTTTTACTTTTTTGGCTACGGAGCTGGTTGATGGCTTGTTTTTTGCGGGACATGTTGTACTTTGCACCAGTATCATTCTGAAGTACATATGTTTTTTTGATCACTTTTTATTGCATTTTTTGTAAGATTGAATAGGTAAAAATCATAATTTTTGGTGGGTTTTCAACAGTTTTTTTAATGGCGTTCATCGTACGGGTTCAATAATGATTTACTTTTATTCTACGGGTTGTTACGGACGCGGTGATACTATATATGTGGGGATTGTGTTATGATTTAGACTTTTTTTTTGGGTTACATGTCTCTTTATATGTTATGGGGCTTATGGGCATTTTTATTGATTTATTACTTTATTTTCTATTGAATAACATTTTTTTTTACTTTTTAACTTTTTCCACCATGGGACATGAACAAGCAATCATCTGATTGCTTGTTCATGATAATACCCTGCAACAATCATGTATTGCAGGGTATTAGCACTGTCAGCCTATGCACTTGCATAGGCTGTTACTCTGCCAGTAAGATGACGCCATCTATATCCGCCACTGAGTTATAAGTTATAAGCAGTTATATCCGCCACTGAGCGCTAAGTCACTGCACACTGCTAAGTCACTAAATAAAGCAGCTCCTAGTGCTACAACAGATGCAGCAGTGTTACACTGCTAGCGTTATCAGAAACATCCAACAAACACTGTACAAAAGGAACCCCGTATCGTGCTCAAAGCGGTCTGGCGTATTCATGAGGGGGCGGTCTGAGGCGCTGCTTCTCCCCCAGACCACCCCTCCCACTCCATGGTATCACCTATTGATGAAAATTTTAGGAACTCATTTTTTTGAGGGCAGAAAGTAGAACAAGCATACATTCTTTACTGGTTTTTCGACAGTTTTTTTTTTTGTTTTTTTTCCGTGTTCTTCCCGTTTAGACTAATTAATATGTTTATCTTTATTCTATGGGTCGAACATAACGTTACTTACGGGGGATCCAGAACTTGAATATATTTTTCTTACATGTTACGAAAAATAATTTGTCAAAAAAACAATAGTTTGGGACCGGAAAAATCATATATTCAAGGTGGCAAACATTTTTTTACTTTTTGGACACGGAGCATGTATGGCTTGAGTTGTTGTTGTTTTTTGCTGGCGGGACCATTTGTCTTGTACTTTTGCACAGACACGTTCTCTGACAGTACATATGTTTTTTTTTTGATCACGTTTTTTTTATATTATTATCATTTTAGCATTTTTTGGTAAGATGAATAGGGTAAAATCATAATTTTTTGGTCGGGTTGTTCAAACAGTTTTTTATTATGAAATTGGCCGTTCATCGTACTGGGTTCAATAACTGATTTACTTTTTATTCTAACGGTTGTTACGGACGCGGGTGATACTATATATGTGGGGATTGTGTTTTATGATTTAGACTTTTTTTTTTTTTTTTTTGGTTTTTGGTAAATGTCTCTTTATATGTTTGGGGCTATAGGGCAGTTTGAAAATTGATTTCTAATTATTATTTTCTTTAGTAATAAAACATTTTTTTTTACTCTTTTACACTTTTTTTTTCCCACCATGGGCACATGAATAAGCAATCATCTGATTGCCTTTGTCATGAAATTCCCCTGCCACAATCATTGTATTGACCAGGGTAATTTAGCACTGTTCAAGCCTATTGAACTGGATAGGCTGTACTCTGCCATGTAAGATGACGCATCCAATCACGCCCACTGAAGTTAAAATTTATAAGCAGTTATATCCGCCACTTGAGCCGCTTAAAGGATCACTGCAACAACTGCTAAGTCCCTAAACTAAAGCAGCTCCTAGTGTTGCTACAACAGATGCAGCAGTGTTACACTGCTAGCGTTATCAGAAACATCCAATAAACACTGTACAAAAAGAACCCCGTATCGTGCTCAAAACGGTCTGGCGTATTCATGAGGGGGCGGTCTGAGGCGCTGCTTCTCCCCCAGACCACCCCTCCCACTCCATAAGCCGGCGGTGACTGCAGGGCTTGATGCGGCAGTCACCGTCCCTAGCCTCGCCCCCTCATGAATACGCAAGACTGCTTTGAGCAGGTCAGGCATTCCTATTGTACAGCGGTGTCTGCTAGCGTTATTGGAGGTTTTGCGGTGTTATCAGTGGTTATGGAGTGTGGAGAGTGTGGCAAATTAATCAAAACTGGTGCACAGTTTTCATTTATCTGGTGCCCTCTGCACTGCTGTGGAAGTATGCACCATTTTCTTGTTGCACTTTGTTCATGCTGCAGAATTGTGCCGCATGTCAGTAATAAATGTGGCGCAAACTCCGACTAAGCAGTTACACGCCCCTTTAGCTTCACATTTTTTCTGTCAGTCAGAGACAGTGACAAAACTGGCAAGTAATTTTCACATTCTTTTCAGTGCAAAAGACAGAAAACTGGCGCAAACACCAATAAATGTGGGAATGTGTCTGTCTATTTAAAGACTGTATTATATCTGTTCTGGAATATCTATCAAAGTGATGGAAACTATGCTAGAAATCCAATGGGCCACATTACAGTAAATGGGAGCCACCGGGCGTTGTCTGTATCTTTTATGGAAAGCAATTATACACGAACATGGGCCAAAGCTAGGCAGATAAGATATGGAAGCCATATAGGTGGTCATCTATGTCTATAAAAAAAAACGGAATAGAAATTTCAATTACTTAAAGGAGTTCTATATTATGGATTGCTTTTGCGAAAAAAATATTTTTTTCAATTAAAACTGTTTTCTTTTTCAGAAAGTTCTCAGTTACTTCAATGGCTGCCTGTATTTAGATGTTCTGAAGAAGGATATTGAAACCAACTTTAAATCTGTGAAATCTGCACTAACTACAAGTGAGGGATCACGACAGGAACCTCTCTTACCAGGACATCTTCTAACATGGTAATATCTAATTCTTCAAAATTAATTTGTCATAGCCTTTATATCAAGTTTAACAATTATTTTGGGTTCTGGAGGACAACCCACATTATTATCAGCAATATTCTCCTGTACTTTTATACAGTATACATTGTAATAGCTCATCTGCTGTCTTCATTTGTGCCTGTTTATGACAAACATAGGAATAACATGTACTGAAGATGAATATTAAAGAATTTCTAAAAAATAAAAATCCCCAATATATAAGCAACTGATCAGTCAGGATTTTAGAGAGAGTGATCTGGGCACTGAAAGTCATGGGAACTTACCAACCGTTATTTAATTAAAGGAAATCTACCATCAGATGCCCTGATGATTGACTTAATTAGAACACTAATAGTTCTAATTGTAGGTTACGGTACTTAGAAAACCATTAGAAAACTTTATTTTTATGTTAATGTACCACAAGTTAATGAACCACTGGCTATTAAACGCCCCTTGAAGAACTTCTCCCCGGTCTCCCTGCTCCTTCTGGAAATCTCAAGCCAACACAGAGTATTAGCTCTCTGCTGACTCAATATTTCTGGCACAGGAGGGGGGAGTGCCGAGAGAGAGTGTGTCACAGGTTCAGGGGGCATGTAATAGCCAGAGACCCTGGAGGGGTCATTAGCATACAATAAAGTTAGTTTTTTAAGCAAACAGAAGGGGCAGAGCTTCGATTAACCTCATAGCGCTTTATGTGGTATGTGTATATGTCACACACAGCCTAACTCCCACACAAAATTAATAAAACCACACAAATGATGATGTTTTCACATCCAACCTCATAAATAAAGGAAGTAAATGACCAAAAAGTAACATTAACCCCCACAAAAAACAAGCCCTAAAACAGCTTTATACACAAAAAAAATATAAATGTTATGCCTCTTAGAACATGGCAATGTAAAACAAGCAAATTTCCCACCAAATGAGTTCTGTATGCCGCAAAACAAGTCAAACATCACATGCTATAAAAATTAGGTATCGCCGTAATCACGGTGACCCATAAAATAAAGATAACGTATTATTTTGGTATGGTGAACAGCCAAAAAAAGGCTAAAAACCCTAAACCAGAATTAATGATTTTCTTATCCCCACCAAGAAAGAGTTAATAAAATCTCATCAGTTAGCTATTTAATGCCCCATAAATGATATACTGGAAAAGTGGATCTCAAAATACCATATTTTCCTGGTGATAAGGCGCACCGGACTATAAGGCGCATTACTAATAAAGGCCTTATATATGGAATAATTCCATATATAAGGCGCATCGGACTATAAGGCGCAGGGTCCGGGGGCGTGGAGGAGGTCCGGGGGCGTGGCTTGAAAACCGAGCGGAGAGGTCGCAAGCAACGACTCTCCACAGACCCGGCAAGAGGTGAGCGGTCTCCCCAGGGAGATGGGGAAGGGGGTCAGTTCAGGTTCCATTGACTATATTATAACTTTTGTACAGTGGCGCAAAAAAATAAACAAAAGATACCCAATCTTCGTCCACGTTGGCGCCATCTCCTCTCATTCATGCACCTCCTTGCTCTCGATAACGTACGAGGACCCATACGGTCGATATGGACACAAAACCACACTACAGGTCTTATGAGTCCTAAATCGCTGTATGAAGACCTGTCTGTGGTGCACAATGTAAAAAAAAAAGTGTATACAGGCAGTCCCCCAGGGTTACGTACAAGATAGTTCTGTACGGTTGTTCTAAGTGAATTTGTATGTACGTCAGATATGTATACTTTATAATTGTCACATATGTCAAACATTTGTTGGTTTCTCTATGGCCTATGGGACCTATAAAATGTTGGGTTGTCCTAAGAACCAGGATAACTTAAATCGTAATTACAGACACCTTTCTGTGATAACTGTTATTAGCTGTTTATTGACAAGCTAGAGCTAAAGTTCCAGTAAGTTACCAACATCCAGAGGTCCGTTTGTAACAGGGGTCGCTCTGTAGTCCAGTGTTCCCTAAGTAGGGGACTTGCCTTTGTTTTTTTGTTGTACTTACTTAGATGCCTCCCCCATGTGCTTTCCAAAGCAGAAGATAAAATAAAGAGTCAGGGGTCCATTTGATGATTTTAGAATAGTTCCCACCTTTAGTAGTAGTAAACGCGGAGTTCGACTAGGCACCAGAAATGTTTGCGTCAAATAATGAGATGTATTTTTACTCTGAAACTCTTTTCATAATGGGTAGTCTCATGACTTCATTGTGCCTGTTTTTCTTCTTACAGACTACTCATGCTATAAGGAAAAATTAATCGCTTTTCGGTATTAACGCCAACAACTTGAAGAGGAGTCAAGCACGTAAGGAGCCATACATATGAGATCATCAGTTGTCAGTGCTCTATGTGAGGGTCATTACATTACATACAGACGGTACTTTTTATAACGGACCAATTCTGGACCTATTATACTGCAGTCGTCTTTTATATATCAGGACATAATTGTCATGTGTGTGAGTGCTCGGCTTATAAGGAAATATACCACGATTTTTAAAAGAAAAATTTTTTAAGAGAGGACCTGTCACCCCTTTACACGATGCCGTGTTATACCGGGATAGCGTTACCCGGCCCAAACATCCGGGTAACGCATCTAACACTGTGGCAGGGTATACGTGTAATTGTCGGACAGGGATCGCAATGCTGTCGACATATTCATGAGGGGGCGGGGCCAGTTCCGGTCGTGTTCGCGCCGGGCGGTGGGGTTGGGGCCCGTGACTAGGGGCGAGTCGTGTGGGGACTGCCCGCCTCCTACGCGCAGGCAGTACAATGCCGGCCTATGGAGCTTTACCCCCCGAGCGGGAAGGTCGTGCGGTTTGGTCCTAGAGGCAGAGCATCGGCGACGGGACCGCCCCCTCATGAATACATCAGACAGCCCATTTGCAAGCCAATGATGCATATACCCAGCGCATGTTTGATAGACGTACGGAGCCGTTTCAGTAACGATCCACTCTAAGGCTATTTCACACATGCCCGTTGCCCCTCCAGCTTGATCGGCAGCCCGCGGCATTACGGGAGGTGAAGGGTTTGCCCCTTGATTGAGGCCAGGAGGTGAGGGTGAGCGCCCAAGCGCATTTAACACTTCAGACCAGTCGAAAGGGATCACGGACAAGGGCGCAAGGAGCCGGGGAAAGACGGAGAACGAGAGGAATACGGGTATGGCATCTTCTATGTGTGGGTTCACCTTACCTTTATTTAGGCCTCTCCTCCCCTCCCTCCCAAGGCTCAAGCTTTTTACACACCAATCCTTCTATATAATCCTTTTCACCCCTTTACCACTTAATCTCATCTTCCTCCTCTTCCGATCATTTTTCGGGTCGCAGCGAGACCCGTACGGCTCCTGCAGCGCCCGCCGTTAACACGATCCCGCTAGGGCGCCGCCTTGCGCACCACATTGACGTCTAAACTTTCCCGGAGGACGTTATATCGGCCGTAATACGTCGGCCCGTCAGTATATACGTCTTCCATTACGTCCGTGTGAATGGTAGCCCTAACACTGCGGCGTTGATCAAGCACTTAGGAGCTGCTTACTTTAGTAAGCATGCTCTAGTGCGAATAAATGGGGGTGTTTGAAAGGTCCTCTTTAACACTACACATAACTAATGTCCCGCTTGCATCATGTTGACACGGACCAAAAAAGACGGTTAGTGGGACGGGCCCTTTTGTGAATAATTAGCTGCCGGCTCGATGCGCCCCGGACCATGGCGTCTGGAACTCAGGGTATGCTCTTCACGTAGTATTTTTTTCAGGTCAAGCCCGGAATCCTGTAAATATTCCTAGAGAAGACACTCCGACAGAGATCAAAATGAATCGAGGGCAATAGATGAGTATGTTTAGTTTAATTTGGTTATAACTCTGTGGTATGAGGACATGGGGGCTAGCGGGCAACGGAAACCGGCATAGGAACAAGTTGCAGTACAGTAATGGCGCAACGCGAGCAGTAATACGGAGAAAGATTATTTTTCGGGTACGGAGCGGTACGGTAGGAGGACGTATACGGCCCCGTAGAATCGTCCTCGATACGCCGTAGTGAATGTAGCCTAAGGATCAGCCCATTTTTTGGATTATGACCACGGCGTCGCTTTATAGGGTTATAACGTAGAACATGTTACCTTATTCCCCAAAGCGATTATGACGATGTTTTTATCACCACACATGTGGTACTTCATTTATGGTAAATGGGCTCCTGATAAGGTTTAGCGTTTATTTTCCACAAGAAAAATGGCTAGAACTTTTTTGAAACTTTTTTCGTTATTGGGGGCCAGGTACAGCATTTTTGGTCCGGGGTTGGTATCACCTATTGATGAAAATTGTAGGAACTCATTTTGAGGGCCAGACGAAGTAGAAAAGCATAACATTCTGTACTGGATTTCGACAGTTTTTTTTTTCGTGTTCCCCGCTTAGACTAATAATATGTATCTTTATTCTTATGGGTCGACACAAATAAGATTACTTCGGGGGATCCAGGAATTGAATATTTTTCTTTACATTTTACGAAATTTTGTTCAAAAAAACATAGTGTGGGGACCAAAAATCATACTTTCAAGGTCGGCAGAACATTTTATTTTTTTGGATCCAGCATGATGGTTGATGGCTTGTTTTTGCTGGGACATTTTTGTCTTGTACTTTTTGCAACAGGACACTTCCCTGACAGTACATATGTTTTTTGATCATTTTTTATTGCATTTTTTGTAAGATGAATAGGTAAAAATCATAATTTTTGGCGGGTTTTCAACAGTTTTGAATGGCGTTCATCGACTGGGTTCAATAATGATTTACTTTTATTCTAAGGTTGTTACGGACGCGGTGTGATATCTATATATGTGGGGATTGTGTTTATGATTTAGACTTTTTTTTGGGGTAATGTCTCTTTATATGCTCTCTGGGGCGTATGGCCATTTTATGATTTCTTATTATTTTCTTGATAACATTTTTTTTGTACTTTTTACCTTTTTACACCATGGGACATGAATAAGCAATCATCTGATTGCTGGTCATGCTAAATTACCCTGCAAAAATCATTGTATTTGACCAGCGGTATTTAGCACTGTTAAGCCTATTGACTGGAATAGGCTGTACTCTTGCCATTAAGATGACGCATCCGAATCACGCCACTGAGTTATAATTTATAAGCAGTTATATCCGCCAACTGAGCGCTTAAGTCACGCACACTGCTAAGTCCACTAAATAAAGCAGCTCCTGTGCTACAACAGATGCAGCAAGTGTACTGCTAGCGTTATCAGAACAACATCCAACAAACACTGTTACAAAAGGAAACCCCGTATCGTGCTCACAAAGCCCGGTCTGGCGTATTAATGAGGGCGGTCTGGGCGACTCGCTCTCCCCAATGACACACCCCTCCCAATCCATTAGCCCGTCGGCCCGTGCCTGACTACAGGGCCCTTGATGCGGCATCCACGTCCCTAGCCTCGTCCCTCATGAATACGCCAGACTGTCCTTTGAGCAGGTCAGCATTACTATTGTGCAAGCTCTGTGGGTCTGACCTAGGTTATTTGGAGGGTCTTGCGGCTGTTATCATTGGTTACTGGAGTGTGGAGAGTTGTGGCCTTCTAAACTAATATTACATCAAAAACTGGTTGACACAGTTTTGCATTTATCTGGCCCTGCCCTATGCACTGTTGGGAAGTATGCACATTTTTCTTGTTGCACTTTGTCTAATGCTGCAGAAGTGTGCGCAATGTCAGTAATAAAGTGCGCAAAATCCGATAAGCAGTTACACGCCCCTTTTAGCTTAAATTCTTTTCTTGTCAGCCAGATACAGTGACCCAAAATGGCAATGTTAATTTTCACATCTTTTCAGTGCCAAAAGAAAGAAACTGAGCGCAAACACCCAATAATGTTACGAATGTGTTGTTCTATTTAAAGACTGTATTAATCTGTTCTGGGATATCTACCAAAGTGATTGGAAAACTATTGCTGAGACATCCATGGGCCAACATTACAGTAAATGGGAGCATCCGGGCCGTTGTCTGTATCCTTTTAGGGAAAGCAATTAGACACGAAATGGGCCCAAGATAGGCAGATAAGATAGGGAAGTCCTATAGGTGGTCATCTAGGTCTATAAAAACAAACGGTAATAGAAATTTCCATTACTTAAAGGTCGTTCAGTCCGTATTATGGATTGCTTTTGCGAGAAAAAAAATATTTTTTTGCAATTTTACAAACTGTTTTATTTTTCAGAAAGTTCTCAGTCTACTTCAATGGCTGCTGATTAGATGTTCTGAAGAAGGATATTGAAAAACCAACTTTAAATCTGTGAAAACTCTGTGCTCACTAACTACAAGGAGCGGATCACGCCCGGACAACTCTCTTACCATGGCTCATGTTTTCTACATCGGCTAATATCTAATTCTTCAAAATTAATTTGTTCATAGCATTTATATCAAATTGTCCTAACATTATTTGGGTTTGGAGGCACAAAACCCACATTATACTCAGGCAATATTCTCCTGTACTTTTATAACAGCATACATTGTAATAGCTCAGCTCGCGTCTTCATTTGTGCTGTTTATGAACAAACATCGGCCATAACATGTAATGAGGATGAATATTAAAGAATTCTAAAAAATCAAAAATCCCCCAATACGTAAGCCAACCTTGCTGACCAGGCAGGGATTTAGACGAGAGTGCTCGGGCACTGAAAGTAATGGGAACACCTTATTTACCAACCGTATTTGAATTAAAGAAATCTCCCATCAGCGCTGATATGACCTTGACTAATAGAAACACCATAATAGTTTTAATTGTAGGTCCTACTGGTCTTGGTATAGAAAAACATTAGAAAACTTTAACTTCTTTATGTTACAATGTACCACAACTGTTAATGAACCACTGGCTATAAAGCC
This sequence comes from Engystomops pustulosus, assembly GCA_019512145.1. Taxonomy (NCBI): domain Eukaryota; kingdom Metazoa; phylum Chordata; class Amphibia; order Anura; family Leptodactylidae; genus Engystomops; species Engystomops pustulosus. The sequence goes on along the minus strand of CM033642.1, from coordinate 84,175,130 downwards.
CCTTGAAGAAATCTATCCTCCTTGTAGCACTGCTCATTTCTGGAAATCTCAAACGCCAAACAGAGTATTGAGCTGCGTCCTGCTGACTCAATTTTCTGGAACAGTGTCGAACTCCCCTCCACGTTCTTCTTCTTTCACCCTAGTGTTCACCCTTCTCCCTTCCCAGGGTGGGCTATCCTTTTTTCTTAGGGTCTTTTCCCGCGCAGTTTCTACGAGTCTTCGACCAACGTGTGTCACAGGTAAGGCCGCGCATGTATATAAGCCAGAGGATACCTGGGACAGGGGTCGATTAGGCGTACAACTAACGTGGTCCGGGTTTTAAAGCAAACAGACAAGAGGGCAGCGCTTTCAGAGTTAACCGTTCGAATGTCGCTCCTTATTGTGGGTACGTGTATATGTAACACACAGTCCTAAACTCCACACAAATAATAAACCACACAGAATGATGATGTTTTTCAACATCCAAACCTCATAAAATTAAATGACAACACAAAAAGTAACACACTAACCCCACAAAAAAGCAATGCCCTGTAAAACAGACGTATATCACAGATTAAGAAACACATATTAGTCATGTTCGGTCCTATTAGGAACATCGGCCAACATGTTAGACCGAGACAAATTTCCCACCAACATGAGTTCCATGTTAATGCCGCGAAAAACGACGTCACTACATCACATGCTATAAAAACTTATGGATCACAGTAATCACCCTGTGGATCTCAAGACTGGACCAATAAAATAAAAAGAGGATCACGTAAGTATTTTGGCTATGGTGTTGAACAGCCAAAAAAAGGCTCAAAAACCCTAAACCCAGAAATTAATGACTTTTCGTTCCATCCACACCAAGAAAAGGAGTTAAAGGAAATCTCTATCAGTTAGCTATTTACATGCCCAAGAAAGGATTTTTACTACTGCGACACAACGTGGATCTCCAAATACAATATTTTCTGGTGATAAGTGCCGCACCGGACTACTAAGGCGCCCAGTAATAATAAAGGCCTTATATAGGAATAATTCCATATATAAAGGCGCATCGACTATAAGGCGCCCCCCCAGGCAGGTTTCATGCGGGCTTCAGATTTCAGGGCTCTTTCTCCCCCCCACTCCCCTTCTCCCACCCGCTTCCCTCTTTCCCCGAGCGGAGGAGTTGGCACTGCCCCGCTCCGCCCATTCTTTCCCCCGGGCACGTGGCTCTCATCGACGGAAAATCTCCACCATCCCGTAGAGGGTACTCCCGGTCGGCTGAAGCCATACGACGCTAAAAAGACCCCCTCAGCGCAATCAAACAAGAGGTGATGGTGCGGTTCTCACCAGGGACCCGATGGGGAAGGGGGTCGGGTGTCAGTTCAGGTGGGGAAGGCAGCGGACACTACTTACAGAGGGTCCCATCGTACCCCGGAGAAGACAGCAGATCTCCAGCGGGAACTGCAGACCGCGGCAGAAGTTGGTTCGCGCTATGGCGCCTGTTGTTCGTGCCACGTGGTCTGCAGTTCTCGCTGGAGATCTGCTGTCTCCGTTAGCGGGCACCTATGTAAGTAGGGTCCGCTGCCCTCCACCATACATAAGGCGCACCGGACTATAAGGCGCACTTTGGATTTCTAAGGAAATTTTAGGTTTTTATGTGCGCCTTATAGTCTGGAAAATACGGTAAGCCCCCATATGTCCACAAAAAATACAAACATTTTATAGCCTGTAAAATGTGACAATGCAAATCTACTCAGAATAGCGCGGCTTTCAATCTATGCCCGGCCGGGCTCCCACAAAGCAGTCTATCAACACATATGGGTATCGGCTTACTCGGGGGAAATTGGAAATTAAACTTTGTGGAACTTTTTGTCATTTAATCCACTGTGAATGTTTAATTTTTGGCCCAAAAGTAGTGTATTGTCCAAAAAAATTACAAATTCCACTTCTATTTTGTTTTAACCCCTGTGAAATACCTGGAGGGTTAACAAACTTCTTAAAGTTGGTTTCTTATTCATTGAGGTGTGTAGTTTCTATAATTGGGCAAATTATGAGGTTTTACTATTATTTAACCCTCTCAAAGTCACTTAAGTCAAAACTTAAATATACGTTTGCGTAATTGTTATAAAAATCCCGCTGGAGATCTGCTGTCTCCGTTAGCGGGGACCTATGTAAGTAGGGTCCGCTGCCCTCCACCATACATAAGGCGCACCGGACTATAAGGCGCACTTTGGATTTTTAAGGAAAATTTAGGTTTTTATGTGCGCCTTACAGTCCGGAAAATACGGTAAGCCCCCATATGTCCACAAAAAATACAACATTTTATAGCCTGTAAAATGTGACAATGCAAATCTGCTCAGAATAGCGCGGCTTTCAATCTATGCCCGGCCGGGCTCCCACAAAGCAGTCAATCAACACATATGAGTATCGGCATACTCGGGGGAAATTAGAAATTAAACTTTGTGGAACTTTTTGTCATTTAATCCACTGTGAATGTTTAATTTTTGGCCCAAAAGTAGTGTATTGTCCAAAAAAATTACAAATTGCACTTCTATTTTGTTTTAACCCCTGTGAAATACCTGGAGGGTTAACAAACTTCTTATAGTTGGTTTCTTATTCATTGAGGGGTGTAGTTTCTATAATTGGGCAAATTATGAGGTTTTACTATTATTTAACCCTCTCAAAGTCACTTAAGTCAAAACTTAAATATACGTTTGCGTAATTGTTATAAAAATGTGAAAACAGGAGATTTATCACAACTCTGATGGGTGTGATGTGTACGTTTTTGTGCCCAAAAGAGTCACATGTTCATAATTGTGCACTTTTTTCACACCAAGATTGGCGAAAACTGTTGCAATTCCTGACACTCATCAATTTTGGTACATAAAACATGCCATTACAAACATGCACGGTTATGGGTGTAGAAATGCACACATCAAAGATGTGTTGAATAACTTTATAGTGCGCTAACCTGTAAAAGTTGATAAAAGTATATGTTCTATAGTAATGTTAATTATAAAAGCAGGTCATGAATTAGTGTTAAAAAGCAAATGGGAACCGTTCAGTAGGTGGAAATGTGAAATCCTGATGACAAGTTCCCATTCAAGTTCTGTACATGACCAATTAGTATAGGTGCTCTTTGATCAAGGGCCATTGGCACTGTCCATATTTCCATACCTACTATCTAACACTACAAAACATTAAAAACTGTATTTTTGTAGGTGTTTTACATGGTTCATATATTACTGAAATGCTAAACTTACTTCTCTGTCTTTACAGGTTGCTGGGTCTTACTGAAACAATTATTTCAACAGTCTCCTTACTTCCAGAAGAACTTACTGGAGAAATAATGTCTGTTCTGGCTTTCTCCTTGGCATACTGAACTTAATTTACATGTATTTGTAGCCATCTTTGTACTTTAAAGTATTTGTGCAAAATAAATACTTAGCAGAAACGAATGACTTACGGTAGTAATTAAAGAAAATGTGCCAATAAAAAATGAAAAGGATACAACTGGGCTACATTAGGTAGCTTAAATCCAAAATTACATGTTCTTAAATGAATAGAAAGTGCTTCTTGGATGTGGTGAAGAACACTCACA